>CM045923.1:792500-1337500 GCA_025177825.1 Aechmea fasciata | reverse complement strand
CCTAGTGGGCACACTATCAACCTAATCGTAACTACTCTCATCCTAACCGCACATTTTTTCATCTGAACGGCCAAAAATTTATGAGTACCAAGGGCTCTATACTCATATGAGTATAGTAGCCCCAGCCTATACATATATGTATATATACATATATACATATATGTAGTGACCTGGGTGGTTACAGTGAGGCTTGTCGACAGCTCTGGTGAGTGTCGGAACAAGTCCGAGTCGCGTTGGCGCGAAATAGATGCCAAACGGACCTAGCGGGAACGCGAGAGCAGCTGGAATCTGAAAATCTGCGAAATAGCAGGTTTTCTGTCAAGCTATACCGGTACAAACTCTAGGTTGTACCGGTACAAACTTGATGGCTATACCGGTATAACCACCCGGGGAATACTGGTATAGAGCTGCGCAGATTGCTCTCAGGTTGACCCATCTGTACCGGTACAAGTGCCCGTGTACCGGTACACTTTGGGTAGGTGAGAGGGCATTTCGGTAATCTTCAACCTCATTTGTATCACCCCACCTACCCCACCCTATACACCTGTGTAGAGGGAGTTAAGAAGAGCTTTTGCTTATGCCTTCTCCTCTCTCTCTCTAGACTTGATCCAAGCAAAGAGGAGCTTGGTGGAGTTAATTGGAGCTTCGTCGACGTCGTGCCGCGGAGCCGTTCGAGCATATTGTCAACATCGTGTTGCTGCGAGGAGACCGGGCGAGTGCGGACCTTCGTCGTTCTCGACGCCACGCCGGTGCCGGAGCTGTTGCCGAGGTGGGTTTCCGACATCTCCACCATTTACTAGCTGATTTTTCAACTTCAAGTCCGTATGCTGAATTATTACTGGATTCCAGCGTCGACTCACAGTGTTTTGGCTCGAGCTCGACGTAGGAGCGTCGGATTGCTGCGAGAGTTGGTTCGTTGGATTCGGGACTTCGAGAGGAATCCACAGAACCTGAAATTTCTAAATTTGGAGAAGGTTAGCTGGGTCGAACCCCAGTTTTACTATGCTGCTGTTATGTCGAACAGATTTTTGAGGTGCGGATTTGCAGATTTCCAGCGTCGACCTGAGGCGTTTCGGCTCGTGTGCGACGTAGGAAGGTCGGATCGCGACGAAACTTGGTTTGTTGGATTCGGGACTTCGAGAAGAATCCAGAGAGCCCAAGATCGCAATTTTTGGAGAAGGTTTGCCTATTCGAAGCCCAGTTCTACTCTGCTGCTGGTTTAGTGAACAGATTTGTGGGTTTTGAGTCTTTCTTTGGTGCACTTCATGGAAGGACCTGGATTTGGACCAGAGCTTGATACTCCAGCTTAGTACCCTGTTGTGGATCCTTAATTTAACTAAATTGAAGTCTAAAAGGTATTGTTAACATTCCAATTTAGTTAAATTATGCTTAAGTGTTGAAATAGGTACTAAGTGATGGATTTCCCCTGTTTAGAGCTTTGTCGAGCTGCTTGCTGGTCTTGGAGGAGTTCGATTAAATCCAGTAAGAGTTGCTGCGGGTTCGTGGACCTCTTCGCTGCCAAAGAATTAATTTTAGAGGTGGGTTTTCATCGGTTTTGCTCCTAAGTGCAAAGTAGTCGACATGTATAGTTTAAATATTGAATGTTTATCCTTAGCTCAAATTCATTGATTATAGCATGACTAATATCTGAATTGGGAGCATGATTAGTAATTAGTAAATATACATGTTGGACTTGGACTTGACTTAGGAGAAAACTACGATTTGATCGACATATGCATACTATCAGATTTAGCTCTAGGAGCCGCGCTGTGTTTGTATCGTCGCGGTGTGAGTGCGATGGATACCCAGGGTAGTGTAGCTTGCATTTACGCTCGTGCTGGGATGCCGAACTTAGTTACAGCAGACTTTAGGCTGTTTCGTGTTGTCGGGGACCGTCGGGGTTGACGGTGGGCCCAGGTTACTGTTTTGGTTTCAGATTGTGCCGAGGGCACGTGACTTGTTGGTTGTTAGACCCAGTTACCTTGACTTTTGCCTGTGAGAGCTAGAATGAATATGTCAGAGACACATGTATACTCGCGTGGGTCGCGCCCCGCGAATGCCATTCCGGAATGAGGTTTCAGTGCGATGTGATTCGCAGTTTCTGTTTGGGACAGTTCCTGAGCCGGCCACCTTCGGGGTGGTGTACGGCGTAGCTAGATACAGGCAGGGTGGGTCCGTTTGGGCAGCCCGGGTGAGATAGTCAGTGACCCTTTGTTCTACCTTCAGTGAGGTTGTGACGTGAGTAGAGCCTAGTTGAGCGAGACGGGTGTGTTCACAGTCTCTAGAGAGTTTTCTCCGCCAGTTACTCTTGAGATATGGTGTAACCTTGATAGGCGAGACGGGTGTATTCCCAGTCTCGAGAGAGCTTTCTCCGCCAGATGCTCTTGAGCTACGGTGTTACCTAACTAGGCGGGATGGGTGTATCACAGTCCTTGGTGAGATTGGGTCAGATTTGCCATGTTTTACAGATGACTAGTGTTAGAGCAGGATAGTATAGGGACATCTAGCTGTAGAGAATTTTCAGCTTTCTTTTCTACTATTCTTGCTTACCCTGTAGACTTAGCGGGTGGACCGATGATGTTTAGGGCGGCACCCACTGAGGACTACCTATTTTTACAGTAGTTCTCACGCCCTTTTTCTTCCACCGTTGTTGCAGGGCCTTTGGTTTCGGCTGCTGCTCCTTCTGAGGCGGATCGCGGCAAGGGCGTGGCAAGTTAGAGCCCTACCCGTCGAGTGCTGATAGAGGACCCCCGCTACAGGTAGTGGTTCTGGTTTTGAGAGTTTTGTACATACTGTTTTAACTCGCTGGAGCGAGTAGTACTTTTGTACCACAAAATTTTGTATGTATATAGAACTCCTGTTTTCCTACCTGTTTGTTTATAGTCTTTTCAGCTCTATACTACTGTTTGTAGTATTGTATGTTATACAAGTACAGATACGCCTCGTATACAAGGAAAATTTCTTGTATACGGCGGATTTGTCGGCGTGCCCGGGGAACTGTGCAACCCGGGGCGTGACAATATATGTATATATATATATATATATATATATATATATATATATATATAGTAGGTTACTCTTTGTGCTATTAATAGCACAGGCCGCTCCTAAGTTTTTAACATCGATCAATTTTGATGGATGGTTAAGTTGAGAGAGAAGAGAATTTGGAGAGAAATTAAGGTTCTCAAGTTCTCATCTTTTTTAATATCTCATCAATTTTTCTTCTCTCTCTCACCTTAACCACCCATCAAAATTGATGGATGGTTAAAAACTTTAGAACAAGAATTAATCTTGTCTATTTAATGTAACGCACGCGGCTCTATACATATATATATATATATATATATATATATATATATATATCGGGGTGTTGATGTGTCCTAAGGAATCTTACAGGACCTGATCTCTGCCAACATTTGTCTCGAGGTGTGCTTTTTTGTCTTGAAATATTCTTCTATTCCGCTCTAACTACATAACCCACCAAGAAATGGCGATTGTCGTTAACTCCCTTCCCCCTGAGGCACCACTTTTGATTGGCTCGCTTCCCAAGGCTTGCCAACGGAATTACAATTTTGTATTAACGACTTATCAGGTAAAAGGCTTGCCGATAGCAGTTTGGAAATTTTCACAAGCTGCAACAAAGTGGTCCACCGTCTCTGGCTCTCCCGAACAAAGAACGCAACTCTTCTCCACCTACCAACCCTTGTGTTTTGAAGGTTATCAATTGTTAGCACCTTATGCTTTAAGACCAACCAGATGATGATTTTAACTTTAAGTATGGATTTTCCACAACGGTACAAAACTACTGACTATGACACCGCCGTCTTGTAGGAAGGTATAAAGTGATTTGACCGAGAACTTATTGGACTGGGCCCATCTCCATCTAACTTCATCCCTTCTATCAAACAACAAGGTGCCAGAAACCAGCTCCTTCAAGTCCAGGATCAAATCCCTTTCGTGCTACTAGTTTAGGGCGAAGCCAAATCGTATCTTTCGCCATTCCACACATTATCTCAAAGCACTCCCTTTGCCACTTCATTATTGTATTGACCTGGAAATTGCACCTGAGGCTTGTCGACGGCTCTGGAGAGTGTCGGGGCAAGCCTGGGTCGCGTTAGCGCCAAAAAGACGCTAAACGGGCCCCGTGGGAACGCGAGAGCAGCATGTGTCACGAAAATCTGCAAATAGCAGGTTTTTCTGTGAGCTGTACCGGTATAAAGTTGGTTGCTATACCGGTACAGCAACGGTTGCTATACCGGTATAGCCACCAGGGCTATACCGGTATAGCCCTGCGCAGATGCTCTCGGGTTGCCTGTTTGTACCGGTACAAGGGGGGGATTTGTACTCAGGGATTCCTCTCTTGTCACATCACCTTTGCCCTTACCTTGTACAAACAGAGAGAGAGAGGAGAGCTCTCCTTCTCCTTCTTCTTCACTTGCTGCTGCTGCTGCTGCTTCCCTTAGCCACCAAGGAGTTGGAGGAGCTCAAGAGAGAAGCCCGAGCTTCGTCGACGACGTGCCGCGGAACCGATCGAGCGAGTTTTCGACGAGGTGACGCTGTGAGGAGGCCGTGCGACAGCCGTTCTTCGCCTTCCTCGACAAGGTGCTGCCGCAGGGAGGATTTCCGAGGTGGGTGGCACCTCGAGTTCGCTTTTACGGTTTTAAACTTCTACCATTTTCGGACTGCACTACCACTGCTGCTGACAGCCGCGTCGACCCGCGGCGTTTTCTCTATATCTCTGTGTAGGAGAGTCGAAACGCGACGAAATTTGGGGCATTGGATCAGCGACTGCGAGACGATTCCAACGACACCTTACTTGCTGGATTTGGATCAGGTATGGCCGGTCGAAGTCCATCTTTACTGAGTTGCTGTTCTGCGAGCAGATTTTGATGTGCCGAACTGCAGATTCCAGCGTCGACGTTTCGTGTTTCGGCTCGTACTCCGCGTAGAAGTGGCGAAATCCAGCGATTCTTGGACCATTGGATTCTAGACTTCGAGACGAAGCTTCTGAGCCCTCACTTGCCGAAATTGGAGAAGGTTAGCTTATTTGGAATTAAGCTTTTCTCAGCCGCTGTTTTTCCGGCAGATTCTGTGAATCGGTGTGACGTTGAGTTACTTCATCGCAGCGGGAGACTTTGGACCTCGGCGGACCAGCGAGGGAACTCTTGGACGCGGGCCACTTCCTTCGCTGCCAGGAGATTGCTATCGAGGTGGGTTTACATCGGAATACTCCTAAGTATTAATAGTCGACATGTATAAACTTTGATTTCGACTAGTATGTGATAGCTCGAATACATGGATTAGTTTATGAATATCTGAACCTTGGAGCATGCTTAGCAAGTACTTAGTTTTATACATGTTGGACTTGGATTTGACTTAAGAGAAAACCACGTTTTGGATCGTCATTAGCCTACACTACCGGATTTAGCTCTAGGAGCCGTTTTGTGCCGTATCATCGCCGTGGGAGTGCGATGGATACCCAGGGTAGTGTAGTTTGCTTTTACGCTCGTGCTGGGATGCCGAGTCTAGTCACAGTAGGCGCTCGTCTTTGGGAGGCCGAGCTTAGCCACGTAGAGTCTAGTCGTCTTGGTTGCTCGGGCACCGTCGGGGGTTTGACGGGGGACCCGATTGTCTTGTGTGGTTACAGTTTGTGCTATGGGGCACGTGGTGTGTTAGCATTTGGACCCTGTGTACTCGGCTTTTGCCTGTGAGAGCTACAATGACAGTGACAGAGATACTTGAATACTCGCGTGGGTCGCGCCCCGCGAATGCCATTCCGGAATGAGGTTTCAGTGCGATGTTGATTCGCCGTGCGATGTTGATTCGCAGTTCCAGTTTGAGACAGTTCTTGAGCCGACACCTTAAAGGCGGTGTACGGCATAGCTAGATACAGGCAGGGTGGGTCCGATTGGGCAGCCCGAGTGAGACAGTCAGTGGCCCCTTTGTTCTACTTTCAGTGAGGTTGTGACTTGAGTGGAACCTAGTTGAGCGAGACGGGTGTGTTCACAGTCTAGAGAGCTTGCTCCGCCGGTTGCTCTTGAGATATGGTGTAACCTTAGTAGGCGAGACGGAGAGTAGTTCCAGTCTCGAGAGAGTATTCTCTGCCAGATGCTCTTGAGCCACGGTGTCCTCGCTAGGCGGACGGGTGCTTTCACAGTCCCTCGTAAGATTGGGTCAGCTTTTACTAGTTCTACAGAGGGTGGTTTAGAGCAGGATAGTATAGGGGTGTTAGCTGTCGAGTGTTTCCAGCTTCCTTTTTCCTTTCTTGCTTACCCTGTAGACTTAGTGGGTGGACCGATGTGTTTAGGGCGGTACCCACTGAGGACTCCTTGTTTTTATAGTAGTTCTCACGCCTCTTTCTTCCACCGTTGTTGCAGGGGCCTTCATCGCGCCGTCGCTCCTTCTGAGACGGACCGTGGGAAGGGCGTGGCGAGCTAGAGCCTACCCTTCGAGTGCAGTGCTAGAGGACTTCCGCTGCAGGTAGTGACAGTTTTTGGGTTTGACACTTTTGTACATACAGTTGAACTCGCTGGAGCGAGTAGTGTTCTTTTGTATCCGTCATTGTATGTATATAAAGTTGTTGTTTTTCCTACCGTTTGTCTATAGTTTATTTCTCTATGCTACCGTTTGTAGCATTGTATGTCTATACAGTATATACGCTTCGTATACGTAAGAAATTCTTTTGTATACGGCGGATTTGTCGGCGTGCCCGGTGAATATGCAACCCGGGGCGTGACAATTATAGCTGCGTGGAAAAAGGGGCATTAGAGAGGAAAACCCACACCAAATGTCTGACCAGAAGCACTTAAAAATCTCTCAAGCAAGGTTTAAAGTATCCACCGTGCCGGTCGGCACGGAGTGATACGTATCGTGTCACCAATTAAGGAATTGGTGGCACAATACAGGAGGGTCTCTCCTAAACCCCCCATTCCGCGATACCCAAAGGGTATCGTGCGAGATAGCACGATAACCAAAGGGTATCGCAACACAGTGCCGCTGCGTGCCTATATGGGCACGCAATGTTTTGCTTTAATCTTTTGTTTTTGCTTTGTGCCTACTTTTGGATTTTTGTTTTTGCCCTACACACATCCTTTTTTCTCTTTCTCATTCTCTTCTACGGTTCTACCTTTTCTTTCCCTCAACTCTCCTTTTTAGTTTTTTCTTTTCTTCTCACTATCTCTTCATCTCTCTTTTTTCTTTCCACTTTCCCTCTATTTTCTTATTATAATTTTTTCTCTAATTTTTCTTTCAATTCCTTCTATTTCTTCTTTATTTCTATTTTGATTACTTTGATCTTAAGAGAAAAGGCAAAGAAATAGCAAGTCGAAGATGTACTTATTAGATAAATAAGAAATGTACAATTTTAAAATTTATTCAAACATTTTGAATATTTCTTACTTGTAAAGTTCTTGTTTTGGAGAAATTTAATATTATGTAAATTTTTTTTATAGTTTACAAAATTTTAAAAATGGATCTACTTAATTAAGTTATTATGTACTCCGATTTTTAATTATTTTGGATAAATCTAGCATTGGGTATGAGTTTTACGACAATTTTTTTTTTAAATTTGAGAATTCGTTTTTTGGATTTAGAAAATAGAAAATAATAATAAAATAAAAAAATATTGAAGCTATTGATATTTGGATTTGCCTAATTATTCGTTATATGATTTATTATTAAATTTTTATGGATAGATCTCACAATTTTTCTTAAAAATTTTAGTAAAAATAAATTTTCCTTCAAAATTTTAATAAGGCTAAATTACATAAAACCCCCATGTAATAACCCGCTTTTTCACTTTCCCCCCCTGACATTTAAAACCCTACACTTTGCCCCCCTGTAAAACGAAAAATGTGCACTTCACCCCCTACCGTCAGGATTCCGTTAGGGTTCCGTTAGAAAATTTTATTTTTGCCGAAAATACCCCTCCACGATTCATCTCCTTCACCCCCGTCTCCGACCTCCCCCTCAACCGCACCTTCCGCGGCAAGAACCTCACCGTCCCCCTCCCCGGCTCTCCTCGACGCCCTATCCGTCCTCGCCGTCTGGGACCCCGCCACCGGCTCCGACTTCGGCCACATCGTCCTCTCCTCCCCCTCCCCCGCCAACGACACAGATCTCGTGCCGGCGCCATCCTCGAACTCCCCGGTTCGGATCTCGACCGGCCTCAGCCGGATCGCCCTCCTCCTCGCCGCGCTCGACGACCTCCTCCGCCTCCCCAGTGCCGAGGACGCCTCCGCCGCGCGCCGCGCGTCGATCCTCTCCTCGAAGACCTCCTCCGCCTCGCCGACGCCTACGGATCGCTCCGATCCGCCGCGCTCGACCTCGGGAGACCGATCGGAGACACGCGCCGCTCTGCGGCGCCGCGGCCTGCGCGGCTCGCGTCTCGCTCGGATCGCGGCGGCGTGCGGAGAAAGAGCTCGCCGGATCGCCTCCGCCGTCCGATCCGCCTCGAGATCCGCATCGTGCACCGAGATCACGGAGATCGTGAGCGAGGCGATCGCGGCGATCTTAGCGACCTCCGTCGCCGTGCTCCTCGGGATCGCGGCGATCTCCGCTGCAGCCTCCACCTCCGCCGCAGCTACTTTGAGAAGCTCCTCGCCAAAAACTTGGTAGCACCAAGTCACTATTAATCGCGGCGATCTCCGCTTCAGCCTCCGCCTCCACCCGCCGGATCCGCGCACCCACCATGTTCAACAACTACGTGGCCCTCTTCCCGACCTACCGTCTTCGGTTGGCGCCAATGTCGACCGAAAAGGAGATGAGGAAGAAACGAAACGGCGAAGGCGAAATGGTCATTTTACACACCGTAACCCCCCTGTGAACATTTTTCGTTTTACAGGGGGGCAAAGTGTAGGGTTTTAAATATCAGGGGGGGAAAGTGAAAAAGCGGGTTATTACAGGGGGGTTTTATGTAATTTAGCCTTTTAATAAATATTTTTAATAGATTCAAAATTAAAAAAATTATTAGAGCAATTGTAGTGCTATTTTAGTTAATCTAGTCATCACGCCTCTCATCAAATCGATATTATTGAATCTTTCAAATTCCATAAAAAATTTAAGAAAAAATAATTTTCTCTAATTGTGTATTTTTACAATTTTCAAATTTTTGAAAAAATGATGAAATCAAAAAATTTTCAAAGTTAATTAATTTTTTATTTTTCTTCTACGAGCTATAGTTATATTTTATTTTACATATATAAAAAATCTACTATTATATTAATTGTTGTGTAGTAAGCTATATATAGCCAATATTTTTAATTATTTTTCTAAATCTTTCAAAATAGCATTATAAGCGTTTACTGTAACGACCCGACCCGCTAGCAATAATAACTCGTTGGGCCCAAAGGCCTCAAACCACCGGCCCAAAATACTTAAGCCCAGTTATTATTTCTAGCGTGTAGACCTCATATAAACTGATCGAAATCAGTATCCCATCCGATGTGGGACTATTGGGGGCGTTACAAACTCCTCTTGTTTAGACCCTAACGTCCTCGTCGGGTCCAAACCAGATCACAGACAGACAGACCAGGACCATAATTACCAGGCGATGTGAGATTCTAAAGGTGGCTCCTACGGGTTCAAGAGGTGGCTCCCACCAAATCCGTTGGTATAGCACTTTGTCCCGCATAGCACTTAGCTCTCACACTTCCTACTGTATTCGCTCGATACCAATTGTAACGACCCGACCCGCTAGCAACAATAACTCGTTGAGCCCAAACCACCGGCCCAAAATGCTTAAGCCCAGTTATTATTACTAACGCGTAGGCCTCATATAAACTGATCGAAATCAGTATCCCATCCGATGTGGGACTATTAGGGGCGTTACATTTACTGGGAACAAAAAAAATAAAAAAACCGTGCCAAAGTGTGGCTAGAAGGTTATGCGTATCCATTAGTACGCAAGTATACCACGTGTCTACATGGAGGCGTGCCTATGCAGCTAGGCGACAACTAGCACGCCTCCGTGCCACAGCACTTTAATCCTTGCTCTCTAGTCACCGATAGAGTAGGTAACACCACACTTAAAAATCTCTCTAGTCGTTAGAACATCCCGTCACCACCGTGAGTAAGGTCTAAAACAAACTCGTCTAAGTAGTCTCCTTTGAGAGTAATATAGACTTTTGATTAGGGGGCTCCACTAGTGATTCTTATCCGAGAGAAATCTCCACCACCATTTTGCCAATAATGTTATGTTCATGAACTCTAAGTTCTTAGTCCACCTTCCATTCTGTCCCCATATACCGACTTCCAGTGTACAAGGCACTGTCTCCGGGCAATATAAATTACTCCCTTCTAGAAAAACACCGTCCGGAGGGCTTCAATATGCTGTACAACCCATTTAGGAGCCCTAAACATCAAGAAAACGTATAGCGACAGGTTCGACAGAACAGAATTCACAAGAACAAGTCTACCTCTTGTCATCCTTCAATCCGCTTCTCGATTTTACCTATAAAAGCCCACCAATCTTCCTTTCAAAGTCGACCATTAGTGAAGGGTAGTCCGAAATAGCGGATTAGGAAAGTCCCCAGTTTGCATCCTAAGTTCTCAGTTAACCTCTCACCCTGCCGATTGTTTCTGTCCAAGTAAAATAGCTCGGACTAGTTCTTAATTTAGTAAGTTTCAAACCTGAACCCCACTCGAATATTTTTCATATGAATAGTAGGTTTCTTACTTGCATTTTCTTTGCCTCACAGAAGAAGATTGTGTCGTCAACAGATTGGATTACAACACTCTTGCAATCCTCGTTTGGACCGACCTTTCTTAGGAGATTATTGTTGACTGCTCGTCGTCATCTTCGTCGAGCCTTCCGCTACTGTAAAAAAGAGATAGAGACAAAAGGTCGGCATGGTGTAAATTTCTTTTGACTTTGATCTATTTAGAGAGGATACCATTGACAAGAACTATTATTTTGGCATTGGATAAACAATGCTCGATCCAAACGCACCATTTATGATTCACCCTCACCGCTTTATGACCTTTCGAAGGTAATTCCAACTCACTCTATCACATTGATTAGAAAAGCATGCCTTCGGCGCACGCCTAGGTGCCTAGGCACTAGGCTAAATGGCCAGCGCCTAGGCACTAACTAGGCGCGCCCCTAGAGCATGGCACAACTGCACAAGGCGCAATGAAGGCGTGCCTCATTCATATTTGATCCTAACGGGTTTGGATCTAGAAATATATGCTTTAGTAGGTTTGGATCCATATATTTATTGGTGTAATAGGTTTAAAACATTACCTCCAATTGCGTCTTGCTCTCCTATTCTGCTTCTTCAACTCAGCTCGCCTCTCTCTCCAAGGTGTTCATCTCTCACTCATCTCCTCTCTCTCTAGTTTCTTTTTTGTGTAGATTTCTCTGTTTTCTTTTAAAGAGTGTTATTGATTTCTTTTTTGAAGCAGTGATTTTTTCTATTTTATTTTAAAAGTAACACTTTTACTTTGATAAAATGAATCCTTTTTAAAGTAAAAAAAATTCTTGAAAGTTGAAAATAAAAAATGATCTTATATATTCGTCGAATTGCAGTTTAATTTTTTGAATCGATTCGAAAGCAACCAAAAGAGATCCTGCACGGAAGCATGTACATTTAGCAAATTTGAAAGTAAAAAACAATCTTACATGTAATTTTTGCAAAAAAAGTAACAAGAGGAAGTATATACTGAGCAAAGCAACATATTGTTGGAGGTATCCGAAATGCAAAAGCATGCACGTAATGTCCGCCGTATGTAAGGGAGGAAATAAAAGATTTTATGATGAAAAAATGACAAGAGTTCAAAGCAAAAGTAGCGGATGTAGTATTGGTAGTAGTAGAAGTGCACTTAAAAAACCAAGGCAAAAGGGACCAATGGATTTCTATTTCACTCCAAATGCAGAGAAGGTAGTTCAAGATAGAAAAGGCGGAAAAATGAAACAAGGGCTTTTATTGCAAATAGCCTCCTCACAAATTTAATTTTCAAAAATAGCCCCAGCTAAAAATTATTTGCAAAAATGGCCCTACCCCTGCCACGCCAGCGCCACGTCAGCGCCACGCGGGCGGGGCCGGGCCAGGATATTTGTATTGGACACGATGAATGGTTCACCGTGTCCAATACAAATATGTATTTGTATTGGACACGGTGAACCATTCACCGTGTCCAATACAATTAAATCCGGGGTATTTGTATTGGACACGGTGAATGGTTCACCGTGTCCAATACAAATACCCGGGACTTAGCCAAATTTTGGCTAAGTCCAGGGTCCGAGGTGGACACGGTGAACCATTCACCGTGTTCAACTTAAACACTTGGCCCCGCCCCGCCCGCGTGGCGCTGACGTGGCGCTTGCGTGGCCGGAGTAGGGCTATTTTGGCAAATAAATTGTAAAAAAAAAAAAAATTATTGTGGGCTATTTGCAAAAAGCCCATGAAACAAACTATGATTAATGAAGTTTGTAGGAAAGAGTTGAGAGAAAAGAGGTGTAGAGAACTCGCTAGGTGGTTTTATGATGTAGGAATACCATCCAATGCTGCTAGTTATGATAGCTTTCATGTAGCACTCGAACTGCTTTGACAATACGGCCTTGATTTTAAACCACCTTCTATGTACGAGTTACGAATTTCTTTCCTTCAAAAAGAGATTCAACAAACAAAGAATTCAATGGATGGGCACATGAAGGAATAGGCAAAGACTGGATGTAGTATAATGTGCGATGGATCGACGGACAAAAGACAAAGGACCCTTATAAACTTTCTTGCAAATTCTCCAATGGGGACTGTGTTTATCGAATCTATTGATGCCTCTAGTTACTCTAAAACTGGAGAAGAAATGTTTAAGTATTGGATAATATGGTGGAGCATATTGGGGAGGCAAATATCGTTCAGATTGTGACTGATAGTGCATTGAATAAGGTGTTGGCTGGTAAGAAATTTTGTATAAAGTATATTAATTTTTTTTCAATATATACTTTAATTTTACATTATTATATGAAATATTTGTTTTACTTGAAATAGATGTGAAATTTTAATAGGAAAATTATTGGAAGAAAAACAACCAAATTTATATTGGTCAGCTTGTGTAGCCCATTGCATTGATTTGATGCTTGAGGACATTGGAAAGATGCCCAAGGTGTGTAGAACATTGAAAAGGGCAACAACATTGAATGGTTATATTTATGCCCGTACAGGCCTGGTCAACATGATGAGGCATTTCACAGCTCAAAGAGAGTTGCTTAGGCCTGCTATAACAAGATTTGCAACGGCATTTCTTACCTTTCAACGGTTGCATAAGCAAAAGAGCAACTTCAGAAAGATGTTCACATCGGATGCTTGGACCAAAAGTAAATGGGCAAAGGAACAAGCAGGTAAACATGCAACTATCATTGTATTGATGCCCAAATTTTGGACTAGCATTGTTTACATTCTTAAAATTTTTGGTCCTCTTGTTCATGTACTTCGACTAGTTGACGGTGTAAAAAGGCCAGCAATGGGTTATATTTACGAGGCTATGGACAGAGCAAAAGAAGCAATTGCAAAGTCTTTTAAGAGAAGAGAGAAGAAATATAGTGAAGTATTCAAGATTATTGATAATAGATGGCGATGCTAGCTTCCTTGTCCTTTGCATGTCGTTGGTTATTTTTTAAACCCTGAATTATTTTATTCAAATTTAGAAATTTATAGAGATGAGGAGATTATGTCGGGTTTATATCAAGCTTACCGAAGATTGGTAGCAAGTGCTCAAGAACAAGATAAAGTATGCGATCAACTAACTGTATATCGTGAAGCACATGGCCTTTTCGGAACTAAAATGGCAATTCAACAAAGAAAAACAAAGTCACTAGGTATGTTAGTTCTATACTACTTGCTAATAGTGTAGTACTATTATAAATCTATGCAGTATACATTTTAATAGTTTTTACTTACCCATAGTTAGATAAGATAAGAAAAAAATGGAGTTGGTTACATACATTATTAATTTACTATTAATATAACATTTATATGAACAACTGAGTGGTGGAAATTGTTTGGATCATCAACACCAGACTTGCAGAAATTTGCAATTAGGGTTTCTTAGCCTCACTTGTAGTGTTTCCAGTTGTGAGCGAAATTGGAGTGTATTTGAACATGTAAGTTATCTATATTAAATCATCTTATTCTGTAGTTATAGTATTTTAGTATTTGATAGTTTTGAGTTCTTAGTTTAATACTTGAAATTTCATATTATCTTCATTATCATAAAGTTGTTCGTTTTTTTTTTGTAGCTTCATAGTAAGAAAAAAAAATAGGCTCATGAAAAAACGCTTAAATGATTTGGTGTATGTAAGGTACAATAGAGCATTCAGGCGGTGATATAAATTGCGTGACACCATCGATTTTATCTCAACGAGTGAAATTGATGATAGTAATGAATGGTTGATTGGAAGAATGGATGTAGACAATGATGACGAGAGGGAAGATGGGGATAATGTTTGGGAATTTAGCTAAAGTAGCAGGGGTGAATCAGCCTACAAAAGCAAGAAGACAAACCTCATAATACCTTGGGCTGATCACAAGGGAGAATATTGAATCAGGTATTCACAATATACACTTAGTTGATTGCATACTTTATCTTGTTCTAAGCACTTGCAACCAATCTTTGTAAAGCTTGATATAAACCCGACATAATATCCTCATCTATAAATTTCTGAATTGGCATGAAAAAAATTCAGGGTTTAAAAAATGACCAGCGGCATGCAAAGGGCAATGAAGGTGGCATTGCCATCTATTACCAATAATCTTGAATACTTCACTATATTCCTTCTCTCTCCTCTTAAAGACTTTGCAATTGCTTCCTTTGCTCTGTTCATAGCCTGATAAATATATCTCATTGCTGGCCTTTTTTCATTGTCAACTAGTCGAAGTACATGAACAAGAGGACCAAAAATTTTAAGAATATAAAAAATGCTAGTCCAAAAAGTGGGCATCAATACAATGCTAGTTGCATTTTTACCCGCTTGTTCTTTTGCCCATTTACTTTTGGTATAATCATTCGATGTGAACATCTTTCTAAAATTGCTCATTGCTTATGTAACCGTTGAAGGATAAGAAAGGCCGTTGCAAATCTTGTTACAGTAAGCCTAAGCAACTCTCTTTGGGCTGTGAAACACCTCATCAGTTGATCAAGCCTGTGTGGGCATAAATATAACCACTCACTGTTGTTGCCCTTTTCAATATTCTACACACCTCGGGCATCTTTCCAATGTCCTCAAGCATCAAATCAATGCAATGGGCTACACAAGCTGACCAATATAAATTTGGTTGTTTTTTCTTCCAATAATTTTCCTATTAAAATCTCACATCTATTTCAAGTAAAACAAATATTTCATATAATAATGTAAAATTAAAGTATATATTGAAAAAAATTAATATACTTTATACAAAATTTCTTACCAGCCAACACCTTATTCAATGCACTATCAGTATCTGAACGATATTTGCCTCCCCAATATGCTCCACCATATTATCTAATACTTAAACATTTCTTCTCCAGTTTTAGAGTAATTAGAGGCATCAATAGATTCGATAAACAGTCCCTATTAGAGAATTTGCAAGAAAGTTTATAAAGGCCCTTTGTCTCTTGTCCGTCTATCCATTGCACAATATACTACATCTAGTCTTTGCTCATTCCTTCATGTGCCTATTCATTGAATTCTTCATTTGTTGAACCTCCTTTTGAAGAAAAAGAATTTGTAACTCGTACATAGAAAGTGGTTTAAAATCAAGGCCATATTGTCCAACAAAAGCTATCATAACTAACAGCATTGAAAGGTATTCCTGCATTATAAAACCACCTAGCTAGTTCTTTGCACCCCTTTTCTCTCAACTCTTTCCTACAAACTTCATTAATCGTAGTTTGTTTCATTTTTCCATCTTTTCTATCTTGAACTACCTTCTCTGCATTCGGAGTAAAATATAAGTCCATTGGTCTCTTTTGCCTTGGCTTTTTGGGTGCACTTCTACTACTACCAATATTGCATCCACTACTTTTGCTTTGAACTCTTTTTCCTTCGGAGTTCAATTCCGCAACATCATCTCCCTCTTTATTGTCATCAAAGTGATCTGCATCTTCAAATTCGGGTATGAACTTATTTTGTTCCTTCTCCATCACTTTCTTCATCATAAAATCTTTTATTTCCTCCCTCACATACGGCGGACATTTCGTGCATATTTTTGCATTTCGAAAACCTCCAACAATATACTGCTTTGCTCGGTATATCCCTTCTCTTGTTACTTTTCCGCAAAAATTACATGTAAGATCATTTTTTTACTTTCAAATACGCTAAATGTACATACTTCCATGAAGGATCTCTTTTGGTTGCTTTCGAATTCATACAAGAAATTAAACTCCAATTCAGCAAATATATAAGATCATTTTTTATTTTCAACTTTCAAGAACTTTTTTTACTTTAAAAAAGTTTGTTTTATCAAAGTAAAATACTATTTTAAAAAAAAAATAAAATAGAGAAAACCACTGCTTCAAAAAAAGACATAAGAAACACTGCTTAAAAAAAACAGAGAAATATACACGAGAGAAACTAAAAAAAGAGAAGAGGAGAGAGAGATGAACACCTTGGAGGGAGAGGGGACCCGAGTTGAAGAAGCTGAGAGGGAGAGCCGGAGGCAACCGGAGGTGATGGACGAGCGAAAGAGAGGGAAGAGCATCACGAGCGGAGAGAGAGAGAGGAAACATACTCAACGGAGAGAGAGAAAAAGAGCGCAGAGATGTTTAGGGTTTAGATTATGTTAGGTTTGGGTTTTGGGTTTATTTTAGATGTTTTAGACCCATTAGACCAATAAATAGATGGATCCAAACCGGTTAGAGCATATATTTCTAGATCCAAACCCGTTAGGATCATGAATGAACGAGGCGCGCCTTCATTGCGCCTTGCGTCTTGCTCTAAACGTGCGCCTAGGCAGCCCAGACGTGCACCTAGAGGCTACCTAGGCACTAGCCATTGAGCCTAGCGCCTAAGTGTAGTACACTGAACTTTTGCAAATTGCGAAGTTCGAGTGTGGGAATAGTGATTGGAACCTTTCTACATCTTTCAAAGGGTGGTTATACGGAGGTTTTCGGCAAGTTAGTGGGGTGATCGAGTGGCTGGAAGCACAAAAGTGCATTACGAAATGCAAATTTTGCATTTTGTTCGGGGTCTTACGCGCCATATCGGGGTACCTTGTACTAGTGCCCATTACTGACCTCGCAGGCATGGCCAATGAGCTATTTTGGTCTTTTCACTTCTAAAATCCATCTTTATCTGTCCAGCTCGACCCCTGTAGCTGTTTGAAAGATGCTAGAGCTCAAAGCAGTGGGTTTGCACCTTTCTCACTTTCTCTCTTTGGGATTTCTCTCTCTTTGAGTGGAAATCAAGGATTTGAGCTTGATTTCATTCCTCTCTTGAAGTCTGCTGGTGTAGAGGGTTTGGAGCAGCTGTGGATGAGTGGAAAAGAGAGATTTAAGAAGGTTTCTCAGTTCTAACTCAGTTAGAAGCTGAATTGTGACTTTGTGAGGTATGTAATCCAACTATTTGCTAAGTTGAGGTTTTAGTAGTGGAATTAAATTTGTTTCTTGATCCTTTAGTGCTAGCTGGTTTGGGGGAAGGAATCAGCAGCTGAAAATAGATGTTTTGCTGTATTCTAACTCAGTTGGAGCTGAGTTAGTAATTGGATAAGCTAAACTAATTACTTTCTTCCTTGTTTGGGCATGGTAGTAAGTGTATTAATGCTGATTTTGGTAGTGGTTCGCAGCAAGTTCGCAGCAGAGGATAAGAACCCTGTGGCTAGGTTTTGGTGACTTTTGAAGCAGAGTTTGGAGGTGGTGCTTCAACCCTAATCCAAGGGAAAAGCTGGATTGAAGTTGAGAAAGTGATTAGCTCACTACTTGCCTTATGTTAATGCTATAATAGGCCTATTGTTGAAGCAGTGATGCGGTTTTTGGTTCATGTTCACCACAGCTTTGAGAATCACTTTGAGCAGAATATAGTGGCAATTGTGAGCTGGTTGGAAGTGCTTCAAACTGAGTTGGAGTGGAGGTTTAGCTCTGGTCTAAACCTAAGTGAGAATCTTGCAGAATTTAGGTGGTTATGTGAGTTTGTGTAGAGATACAAGTTCAGCCCTTAGCTGATTTTGGAATGCTTTTAGGGTGCTTGGAGGCTGCGGATTGTCTTCACTCGAGGAGTTGACGAGAGTCATCGACTATTTGGTGGGTTCGACCTCACCAGAATAAGTGAATTCCTCCTATGTTTACAATAAAGATGTAGAATTTGGGGTTATGTGTGATTATGTTATTGGTTTACTATGTGAAACATAGTTGGTAGTAAATAATATGTTGCTTCATATGACTGATATGTATCTCTAAAAAGTAGAGAATTGTAAGTAAACCATACATACAACATGCATAGTTAATGATCAGTATAGACGCATAAACATTGAGCTAGAATTGATATTCATAAGCTAGTAGCTTTATGAAAGAATTAGTTGATAGAATAGAGGTAATTCTATTAGATGATCTTATCATATCTCTATGAAGTAGAGAACAAAGACGTTAAATCTATAAACTAATAGCTAGCATACTTGTGTAAACAAGTTACCAATGCAAATGGCATGTCTAAACTAGCATCAATTTCATATGGTTGTATAATCTACTTGATACTAGCACTTTACATTGTATTTAGATCCCGACCTATAGGTCGGTAGAGGACTTTTCATGTTTGAGACATGATGATTAAGGACTTTTGGACTATGGATCATGCTTGCTTGCCATTGTGCTCATTCGCACATGCTTGTGAGGGTCGCTCCCTACAAGCCGGCACTCCGGAGTTAGCCTACGCGACAGATTGCTCGCCCGTGCGGGATTTGGTGCCGAAGTGGATTGCTGTGGGGAGTGAATACTACCACGGGGCCATTAGGCACGGCGCAAGCCGAACTACCTTGTGTAGGACCTTATGAATTGAACCAAGATGCTAACTACATTAATACAATGGTCACTACTAGTTAGTGTGCATTTATGTGATTGTATAGCATGCTTATTTGTGTAGAGTGTTGGACCAAAAAAAACACAAATAATAATAATAATAGTAATAATATATATATATATATAATAAAAAAATTAATTAAAAAAAAAAAAGAAAAACGAAGGGGGAGAATCGCCCCCCTTCTTCTCCGCCAGATCCCTATGATCTCACCACCCGAGATCTGCGTCGTACATGGATCACGGAGATCTTGAGCCCGTCACTTCAGATCGGTCGACCGATCCCGGCAATCTCGCACCGCCGGCCGTCAAGTCAGGCCAATCCGTTGTCCCGTACGCGAATCCCAAAGATCGTGCTGCCACCGTCACCCACGCCGGCCGATCCCGGAATTCCCGCGAGAAACCTCGCTGTCACCGTCGCATCTCGCCGAACCCGCCACAAAATCTGCAAGAGATCCGTTTCGTACGCAATCCCAGAGATCGCGCCCGTCGCTATCAACCACGCCAGTAGATCTCAAAGATCCTGCTAGGAGTCTCGCGCCTATCGCCGGAGATCCCGCAAATCCCGCCCCGTCTTGTCATCGTGGATTGTCGGCGAGGAGCCCAGGCCCAGGTCCCTCGGAAGCTTATAAAAGGGGACACCGTGTAACGTATCACTTCCCCGTAGAATGTGCCGAGTTACATCGAAACGAGTGGAACGCGGAGTGGAAACGAGTAACAATTGGTTCTAAATGTATTGGAACCAAGGAATAGAGAAAGCGTGACCTAGAGAGCGAAATCTGCATTTCTGGCTAAGTCCCAGGGTTTGTGCTCTCTGGGTCCGATCCCTAAAAGGGATACCGGTCCCCGTACGCGTGGTAGCCGAGCAAAAAGAAAAATCGGCTAAGTCGTGGAATTGCACCCTACGGGAACCGGTCCTTGGATGTAAGACCGGTCTCCCAAGGTCCGGTCCCTGAAGAAGAGACTACCTCCACGAAGGAGAGACCGATCTCGGTGCGCAATCGGTAGAAATGGGTAAGTCTTGAAAACAGGCTTACGGAAACCGGTCCCTGAAGGTAAGACCGGTCTCCCAGGGTCCGGTCCCTGAAGAAGAGACCGGTCCCCGCCTGCGTAGCCAGCCAAAAACAAGAAAATTGGCTAAGTCCCTGGAGGATGACCTACGGGGACCGGTCCCTGCGGGGAGAGACCGGTCCCCGCACACGAAAATAGCCCAGTCTGGGCAGATTGCAAAAATGCAATGTTGGAGGGTTTAGTTGCAATTGTAGCAACATGTAATATACCCATCTCTCCCCCTTTCACAGCACACTTCTCTCTCTTTCTCATTTCTCTCTTTCTCTCTCTAGAAACCCTCTTCTAGGGCAAGAAGAGCAAGGAGAAGAAGGAAAAGAAGGGATTTTTGGAGGATTTGAGGGTGTTGAGCTCTCCTACAAGGTGGATTTGGGATTGCTCTTGGGCTAAGATGAGTTTTGGTCAAGGAAACTACTAGGTTTTGGATTTTAACCCAAAGTTTTGGAGTTTTTAGCTTGTTTCTAGTCTTAGAAACTTTGTAGAGGCTTGGACTCTATGAAAACCCATGGAAGCTCAAGTGCTCTAATGGTGAGCACCTAGGGTTTGTAATAGATGCCTTAGGGATGCTTGGAAAGGCTTAAGGGTGGTATTAGAATGCTTCCTAGTTGATTCTAAGCTATCTTTTGCTTAAGAATGAGATCAATCTAGGAGAAATCCCATTATGACATTGTTAGGGATTAAAAATTGGGGCTTTTGCCCTAGATCGTTTTCGAGGCAAATTGACCTTGTGGAAACCTAATTGGGGGTGTTCCCGACGCATGGGACAACTCCGTTTGTCGAAACGAAAATGCCTAAGTAGAGTAGCTTAATAAAAAGCCTGATTTGGGCTCTGTTTAGAGTGTAGGTCGCGGAATAGGCGTCTAAAAGTCACGAGAATCGAACCGCAACTGCACTACAATATTTCGAGGTGGGGGGTGAATTCCGGAATCGGTGGATTCCCTTCTATATCTGTTTCACCTTTTATTGAGCATATGTGATTAGAATATTCATGCATGATAGGGTAGTTGGTAAATGTAATATGGTTGAACCTCAATACTTTGCTTCTAACGTAGTTGAACTTAGTGATTGAAATGGAACCATTAGAGACATGTGAACTAGAACCCTATACTTGTGTGAACGTGACATTGGATTCTCATCATAGTAAACAAAGGTGACATTGAACATAGAAACAAGATTGGCATCGAGAAGAGAATAGTTAAACATGGTTCAACCTTAGTGACATTATGGCAATAGTGGCAAAATATGATAAGGTAGAAATCTATCATTGACTCAGTGGCATGATAACTATTGGCTATATATCCTCAAGATGAGGATTGGATCGATACTTATAATAAGTCTTGGCTCGAGGGAGGTAGCTCCCCCTCGAGCGGTGCGTTCCGGAACAGTCACCACGGGGAGCGTGGTCCCCGAAGATGGTCCCTCGGGTCTTGCAGTGCTTAGAGCCTCCCTGAACAAAAAAAAATTTGGGCTGTGAGTTATTAGGGTTAACACTGTTACCCGGTAAGATTGGGTAAAGAGCCAGGGTAAAGTAAAGTAAAGAGCATGCATGTATAATCATTCATATTTGATTATATATCCACTGGCAGCTTTCTTGCAGGCATAGTATTAGCATTTAGTATGGTTACTATTTTCTTTCTTTGAAATACTTATGCCTAAATAGACCTAATGGGTAAGTCGGCGAGGTCGGTTGCCGAGCCCACTAGGAACTTCGTTGTAGTTCTCACACCACTAACCCTACAGGTCCAAGCGCGAGCGGGGCGGCGGAGGACCGAGGCAAGGGTATCGCTCCATAGCTAGTGACCACCGAAGTATTTACTTTTAGTCATTCCTTTTGTACATGTATCAACTTTATTTTGTTGATCTATAGATGTTAAGTTGAAAACATATCATGTATTTTGGTGGAATGGTTAAATGTAAAAAGATATGATGGTTGAATGGAAAAGAATGTAATAGTTTTAGTTTATAGTATTTGGTTTAAATGTAATCAAATATTATGTATAGTTGTATGTTATAGTTTAGAGCTTTCGTTTCTGTTGTTGCTTGCTCTTGTGCAAGCCTTGTATAATTCCAAATCTCTTTTGATTGCTTCATTATACTCGTTGCTAGAGCCTTGGGCGGGCAGGGGAGGCCATGTCTGTTCGGCGTCTGTTGACGTGACCCGAACCCGACCAAAGAGGCGGGTGGCGTGGCGGGACATGACACACCGACAACTCATCCACACACACACTGAACAAAAAAAAAAAAAGAGATAAGTAACGGAGGATGGGAAGAAGGAGAAGAAGAATGAGAAGGGGAAGTAAAAAAAAATAAAAGAAAAAAGAGAAGGGAAGGCTCGGCTTTGCACACTGCCCGCCCATCCAACTCTCTTGTCGCTGCCACCGACGACCATGATGCCGACGCCATCGAACGAGCTATAGCACACTCTCAGGGAGCAGAGGAAAAAGCATCGGAGTAGCACCATTTTCTTTTCTTGAGCACATAAAAGTGCACCCCAAACTATGCTTTCAATAAATTTCATGATGAGCTTCTGTTGAATTTCATGTTGCATTCATGATCTGGTGGGTTTTTCATTGGGCACATGCATTATCAATCCCATACAAAGAGAATATGTGATCCACTTTGTCTCTAGTAGTATAAAAAAAAAAAAATATTTGAAGGCTTTTTTTTTTATTATTATGAAACACCTCATTATGCTATTATCTTGATTAATCCTTCACAAATTGCACTACATTCGAGTAGGCCGTGCACACTTCTTACTATTATACTTGTAATACACTTTATTCACCTGGGTGAGATGATGTGTAGCTAGCCTTTTTCATTATTATTATTATTATTCTCTTGCTATTCCAATAAAAAAATAATTTTGGCTTTAAAATTCACACTCTTGCTATTCCAATAAAAAATAATTTTGGCTTGAAAATTCACAATATAAGTTATTTAAATAACTAACAAAATTTTCGACCGCACAAAATTGTATGCACGCTCTGTTTTACATTTCAATCGTGTTGCTTCAAGTTCGGGTTTTATACATATTCAGTAAATTTTTTTTTTAATTTGATTACTTGGCGCTTCTTACCTAACTAGTTAAAGAGGGGTATTCTAATCACAACTAGCTTAATCGGAGGTGGTCCGAATATAGCGAGAGGGCATAATTAACCGTACCTGCGGGTAACCGGGAAGCATGAACTCATTAATCTTTGGTCCTTTTTATGTCTATTTAGACTAATAAATAGGTGCCATTTTTCTTTTTATTTATTTAAATCTTCTCATTTTCGCCGTTGTTCATTTTTCAGGGAAAACATAGAGTAGCACTTTACTTGTTACAGCATAATAGTTGTATGAAAATATAGTAGTTTACTATTCTGTAGTTTGTTTATATCATGTTCTAGACATACATGTTACACTTTATACACCTTGTACCTAGTGGTGTAACTCGCTGAGGTCGGCGACTTGCCCACTGGAAACTATTGTTTAATAGTTCTCACGCCCTCTTTGTTGTTGTTGTTATTACAGAGCCATATACTACGGGAGAGGCTAGGGATCGCGACAAGGAAGTCGCGTCTAGCTAGGCGTAGCACGAAGTCCTGCTAGGTGATCACCTCGCTATTTTGGATTTGCTGACGAGGGTGATGTGTACCCTCGTATAGAGAGACTACCATTTGTGTATATATTGTTTTTGGTGACCCTATGATGTACATCAATTGTAGAGAATTGCACTTTACAGTTTTATACCTTTGCCTCTTGTTCTTGCAGATGGAGTTTATGTTGGTTATGTTTTAGTTTTTAGTACAGATGGTACATTTTATGCTTTGATACTATGTTAGAATATTTGTTTGATTGGTACCATTCTAGCGTGGTTTTAGTAGACGCCTTGTATACTGCAGGTATATGGCGGGTCTGTGCATGTTTCGGATATGCTTCCGCTGGTACCCCGGCGTGACGCTAAGCGCCTAGGTGCTCGCCTAAGGCGCACTTTTTTAATCAGTGCCTTGACTACAATTTCATCCTCACAAACAAAAGAAAGAATCATTTCCTACAATAACAATAGGAGGAAGGAAAGAAAAACCAATTTAAAGGAAGTTGGACAAAAGGGCAGATAAAGATAGTGTTACCTTAAGATCAACGTAAGTTCGGTGCTTTGCTTTGTCAAATGCCCGAAGTTTAACGTCTCGCCATCTGGAGAAAATAAGCCATAGACTCGTATAAGAAAACTGGATGGAAGAGAGTAATAATTGAAAGAGGAGCAACCAAAACAGACCTCCCAGTTCCCAACTTCTCAACTGCTTCGACCAGTGCTTCCACTTCAGCAACAGAAAAGGGTCGCCTGATCCTCCTCTGGGAAAGCTCAGATTGCCTCAACTTACGTCGTGGAACTAAAGCCAATAAATCCATCGAGGGGACAGGAACTAGCATTTGAGAGCTTGAAGGAATTTTATTTACAGATAATGCATTAGTGGGAGAGTGAACAGAATCATGATCACTCTCAGGGCAGTTAGAAGAAAAATTAACAATAGGTTGACGGAAGGGAGTAGCAGTAGGCTGAATCCTGGAAATCAAAGAAGAGAAAAAGAAAAGGTAAACAAACAAATAAAATTGTGTCAGATAAAAATTTCAATCAGATATTACAGGTGAAAGCAGTGGGATTAATTAAAGATGAATGCAATCCATATTGGCCTCAATAATCAGAGAAGTTAAAAAAGAGAAAACATATAAATTTATGACAGACATGGGCCCAGAACTTCTTGAAATTCCTGGGCCCCAGGACCTGCTAATATACTCTGTTGACCACAAATCAATCTAACAGGAAAAAACCCATAAATTGTGTTAACAATCATGACTTATTTAGCCATAAATTAAGTGGATGAACAGGACACTAGTAGAAATTTGAGATGCATAAGGTACTCTGGTATTAACGTACTGCTACTTTACTATTTGTGAAGATCAATCTTTAAAAAGAAACAAAGCTTTGTACTTACCTTGCTAATGGTTCACTATCTCCTCGTACTGTGAGTTGGAATGGAGCTTGTGAGGATTTTGGCTCCAAAGAAAAGCCCAAGTCGTCAAGCTTATTACCACAAGAAATCCCAGCTTGTCGGAGGGTTTTGTTGTCATCTCTAACTTTCTTTCCTTGAAGTAGAACACTGACATGAAGACCATTTCCAAGTACAGCAGTCACGGCCTCCATTATAGTCCTCTGCAGAATGAACACGTCATGAAATTCGCTTCAGACCACAGTTCCATTTGTTGAGAAGTTAATAAATCTAGTAAATTTGACAGAAGTGCTGTTAAACTATATGGACTATTGTATTCACAGTTCCATTTGCTAAAATCTAGTAAATTTATACAGAAATGCTGTTAAACTTAACGGAATATTGTATTCACATTTCCATTTACTAAAAGGTTAATAAATCTTGTAAATTTAATAGAAGTGTTGTTAAACTTAATGGAATATTGTATTAAACTGACTTGGATACATATATCAAAAGAAGCTAAAGTTGAGGGTGTGTCCATGAAAGAAAAGATTAAAGCTTTAGTCTATTACAGAAATGACCTTCCATTGATGACACCTCCGAAACATTTTAGCTACTATTTATATAACAGGACAGTCCAGTGTGGGGTTGGGAGGAACTATGTAGGTTTTACATTTCAGGGGTCAAGGTGAAAAATCATGATACGTTCAGGAGGGTCTCAGCATTCATCAAAAACAT
This sequence comes from Aechmea fasciata, assembly GCA_025177825.1. Classification (NCBI taxonomy): domain Eukaryota; kingdom Viridiplantae; phylum Streptophyta; class Magnoliopsida; order Poales; family Bromeliaceae; genus Aechmea; species Aechmea fasciata. The sequence continues at coordinate 1,311,743 of CM045923.1, read as the reverse complement.
GCATACCATTAAAATATTACCCATTCAAAAATATGCATCCATGTACATCCGTTTATATAACACAGTACTAAAGCAGATACTCATCAGTACATCAAAAAGACAATATGAAACCAAAGCCCTTTTCAAAACATAGTAAAATGTATGGGTAGTCAATGTACTATTCCAATGTTGCTATTTGGTCGTTGTACTTTCCACTTAAGCATTTTAGTCCCTAATCTTCAAATTTTATTGCACTTAAATCCCTTATCTTCAAAAAAGAAAATCCAACTTTTCTGAAGGACTATTTTACCTCATCACCTACCAAACACTCAATTATTTCAGTTCACTTCAACGAGAATCAAAAGGGCATCTTCCAGTAGAAATCAATTATTTTTAACAACTGGGGACCTAAACGACAATATATGAGAAAGTACAGGGACTAAAGTGTTGAGGTAAAAATTACAACGACCAAGTTGCAATATCCCAATAATACAGGGACTGACAAAAAATTCTACCCCTATAAGGGTAATTTTTCTAGAAGAGGGAATGGAAGTTGCCAAATAACATCATACCTTCAATGAACCAACAGTAGCTGTTTCAGGAGCCTCTATAAAAAGTTCTGGCACCTTGAAAGACTTGATGTTTAGCTTAACTAGAAGACAAAATAAAGTTCACTGTTTACAACTTCACCATATGGATCGGCGAAAATAAACTCTCACTATTAGTCGGCATAAAATACCATGGTAGTCTTGAGAAGAAGATGAATTTTGAACTATCATCGATGACAATGCTACACTTGCTGCACAAGAAAATACAATTTTATTTCCTTCTAAGAAAAGTACCAAAAGAAGAAATGCAGAGCACTGAAAGCACAGATGACTTAAAATGAAACCAACCCCCGTGAGAAGCTGAAAGAGAATCACTCTCTTCAAATCTGATGGTTCCCTTTGCAGGTCCCTTGGATGTACCTTGATTACAGACTTGTCGACCAAATGGAGATACCGAACAATGCTCAAATAGGTTTCTCCTCTTAAACATAGTAGTCTTATGTGTTCTTTGGCGTGCATAACGCACTTTTTGCCGTAAAAAGCAGATTTTATCTCTACAATGGGTAACAAAACAATATAAACATCACCAGCAAGTAACAGCACAAATAATCCACAGCAATAAGTAACCAACATTAAGAGCCCATATGAGCTTGCTTGACATGGCTTTTGGAATAATCAATAGTCCATAAAGCAGAAGCATTTAGAAACTGGGTGTTTGGCCAACAAATGGCTTGAAGCCTCTGGTGTGATCACAAGTTAAAAGCTTTTGTCCTAAAAGCAGAAGTTCCAAATTGAAGGCTCTGCTTATGCTGCAACCAGGAGATGCAAATGAGATTTTAATTTTTTTAAAAAAAATCTATTTGTGCTTCTTTAAGCAGCTTTACTCAAATATCGCCAGTTTGGCCAAACAGGAGCTAAGATAACATCAAGATTCTAAGAAAATTGAGATAATGGCATTCATACCAGAGTTAGAAAGCTCTTCTTTGTAGATCCTTTTCGGAGCTTGTTTGCGAATCTTTGATGCCAATAGCTTCCTTATCCTATGATCACCAATGTGATGAGGCCTATGGTAATTATTAGTAACTATGGTAGGAAATTTGCACCCAGAAAAGCTTTTATGAGATTCTCTATCTACAACAAGTTCTACTCCTTTTTCATGTGGAGGAACAGAACTGACTAAAGGAGGAGGCTTGACGTCCATATCCATTGGATCAACCGCATTATACATATCTGGACCCATTTTAACCACATCATCTTTAGTTATTTGAAGTGGTTCCTTATCTCCATCTCCTTTTATACTAGTGAGTACTGATTCCTTACCCAATTTGTTTGGGTTTAAAATAGGAAAATCAGGTGCTGAAGCAGCTTCTTTTGTCGGGTGTAATTCTTTTTTAAAAATATGATCAGGACCCAATACACTGTCATCACAGCTAATCCTAACCGAATCTTCAGATTCAAATAGATTTGATACATCGACTTGTTCATTCTTAACATTCTTTGAATCCTTAAGATTGGGCAGTCCAGTTATATTAACTAGAGTAGAAGAATCCTCTTCCTCAGTTAACAACTTTCCTGCCACTGTTGCTAGCAAATCAAACCGATGCATTGGATTGTCCTCAAACTTTTTCCTAATAGAACGTTTGCCCTGTAAATGAACGATAATGGGTTATAAAAGATTTTATAAGAGGTTGCAAAAATCAGATGTATTTTAAAGCAGGGAATGGTGTTAACATATCTCTAGATACCTTAGCAGATCTAGGAACACAATCCAGCATCTTTCTGAAACACCGTATTACGTATAAACCCAACAAAGATTAGCAGGATAATTGCATCAATTATCGATCTTCAAGATTTAAAATCTGTGCCAAAATATTAGTCAAGTAGTTATGAGATTAAAAATAAGACTGAAGAAACTATGACAATCTAAATCAGTAAATCAAAAGGAATAATTAGGCAGATAAAATCAACTGAATGATCCACAACCCAGTATGTCCATTTGATGTCCAAATTCTTAAAATTTTGCACTAACAATCTAAAGAACTTAAAATTTTGTATTAGAAACCTTACATGCTAAAACCACAGAATAGAAAGAAGAACCCACAGCTACCAACTTCACACCAATTGAGTCATTAATGGCATGCTAATTAGTGGCTTTTGAGAAGAATTCTATTAAAAAAAAAAAAAGACTATATTGCACAAAGGAACACAATGTCAAATTATAGGGTTAATTACGGACAGCTCCCTGTAAACATATAGAATAGCAAATATATCCGTACAAAGTTCAACTTTTCATAATTATTTCTATAAAAGTCTTAATATTTTCAAATATAACTCCTCTGTTAGGATCCGTTAGAAAAATGTAGTTAACCATAGGTAAAATATCCTGGTTAGTTAATGAGGTAAATTAACCTTTTTACCCCTCTTATATTATTTGTGATGGTAGAAAAAAGAAGATAGCCGTTGAAAATTTTTGGGAAAACATTTCTACATAATTCTAACAGTTGGGGCTTTTGAAGGGATATATTTGTGGTCGCAAAAATGTCATTTTATTTATCTTATGTTAAAAAATAAACAGTGCTCTAATGGTGACAAACAAGAGAGACATATATGAATATCACAAGATTTTTGCAGGGATAAATATGAAAAATTGAAGTTTGTAGTGATATATTTGCTATTCGATATGTTTACAGGGAGCTGTATGAAATTAATCCTAAATTATAACCTATCCTATAGAGAGAGATAAAAATCTCACCTTTAACTAGTATACACAGGAAATCATGGTAGATCAAAGATTCTATTGAACATTTTTATCAACAAATTTTAAACTAAAAATACAAAAAAAAAACTCTATAAAAATATCCGTTTTTTCACTTTCCCTCCTAACTTCCAAAATCTATACTTTACCCCTCAAAATTTTATGTTGGACTTAGCCCCTCCATCAGGATTCCCCTATTATTCTACCTATTTCTTATAATTTTCATTAAATATACCAAAAATACTCTTAAAAATAGAAAAAGTATATCAACATTTTATTCACATAAGGGCAGATTAGTCATTTCACCCTCTTTATAGACTCATAAATTCTGAAAATATTTTTAAAATTTTGAAGAGGCAAAAGGTATTTTTAGTGCAATAGTCCTCTTCTAAACTTTTATTTTAAAAATAAATCATTAAATTTTTATTTGTAAATATAGTTCTATAAAAGCGGTGAACCATTCACCGCATTCTTTTTTTCTCATTTCTTTTTATAATTTTATGATAATAAATGTGGTGAATGGTTCACCGCTTTTATTACTTTTCTATTCCTAAATAAAAGTTATGAATGCGGTGAATCATTCACCGCATTTAAAGGTCTATTTTTATAATTATTTTTTTAAGAAAATTATTTTTACAATTATAAAAACCTATAGGATTAGTTATAAAAAAATTCGAGGCAAAATATAGATTTTTGAAGTAAGAGATTTTAGCCTATTTTTGAAAAATTGGCACGAAACCCATTTGTGAGGGATAAAAACACAAAACAAATGACATATATAGGATACGTAAGGCTCAAGGAAAGAAGCTTAGATACGTTATAAGCCAAGACCATTTCCGAATACATCTGATCGGAGATCAATATAATGAGATTATTCAATAAAATTGCACAATATTATAGAGAAATTTAGAAAAAAATTCCATCAAATTCAGTGATCAATAATAAGAGACAAAGAATCAAGAAATATCCCACCATTATTCAAAATTTATGACGAAACTGAACCAGGAAACGGAACAAAATCGGAGCTCCAAGACGCATTTCTCCCCTAAATTTTACAAAAACAAAACAAAAACAAAAACAAATATTGAGGAAAAAAAGAAAGGAAAACGATCCAATTTTGGAATAGGAGAATCATACAATCACTGAAGACACTGAAAATTCCGCCAAAATTCAAAATTCAGGGCGAAATTGACCGAAAATCGAAAGAAATTGGGACTTCGACAACCATTTCGATCCCAATGTTCCAGGAAAGAAAATAGCAAATAATTAAAAAAGAGAAAATTGAAACCAATTTCGGTATAGAAGAATCATAGAAACGTGAAGAACAACTCAGAACTCCGCCAAAAATCAAAATTCAAGACGAAATTAAAGCAAAAATGAAACAAAATAGATCCTCAGAAACCATTTCGACCTTAAAATTGGGCTCGCATTGCTCAACTTCGCGAACATCAAAATCCCGTTCCGATCCTCCAAAAATCGTTCAAATTCGAACGAATTTCAAAGAAAATTCCCGCGATCTAGTTGTTCCCAACACCCGAATTCACGATCACACCCAATTTTTCACTTCTCTGTGTTACAATCCGAATTTTTCCACGAATCTTTTGGCTCTCTCGATCCCAACGCTCTCGCTCCCTCGCTTCGGAGATCGCCAAATCCCCTAAAAAAAGAACCTACGCCTATTTTTTTTAAAATAAACCCCTACTCCTTTGTGCCGTTTTAATCCCGTTGTGGTCCTCAACCCGTTCCTATAACGCCGGATTTTTGCCATGTGGCTGGATTTGCCATGTTGCCATGTTCGTTATATAAATTTTTTTTTTGCAAATTAACTCTTCACAAATTTATATTATATTAGCCTTTTTGTATAAAAAATTTCATTTATTTTGGACTTTTGCAAAATCGGATCATTTTTTTCGTTTTTGTAGATTCGGTCATCTTTTTCAGCAAACTGACCAAAATATCCTTATATGTACATTTTTTCACTTTTTCAGCAAACTGACCAAAATATCCTTATATATTTTTCGCTCTCCTTTTTTTTTTTTCTTCGTTCTTTTTCTTTCTCTTCCCGCAGAGAGCCGAGACAAGCGGCGCAGGCGAGGCCTCTCCTTCTACGCGGCGCCCACCCTCCTCATCGCCTCCCCATCTCTTTCTTTCACCGCCTCTCCTTCTCCCACGACGACACCCCCTTCTGCTGGTCGTCGCCGCCTCTCCTTCTCCTACGACGATACTTCAACGACTCCAGCTGTCACTTTTTCGGCCCCGGCGCCCCGCACCCCTCGCCCCTTCGCCTCCGCCCTCTCATCCGCTTCTCTCTCCTCCGCCTCTACCCCACTGTCGCCCCCACCGACCTCCTCGCTCCGCTCCGCCACCGCCTCCGTCCTCTCCGACGTCGACGACGATGTCCTCAGTGTCGGCGTCATCGTCGGCAAGCTCTTGCATTCTCGCCGCCTCGGTTTTAGACGATTTTTGTTGTAATGATGTAATGGTGTAAAAAAGGAGAAGAAAGAGGATGAGAAGGAGAAATGGTGCAATTTTGAGTGAAATTGTACAAAATTTGACGAAATAGTACAAGTTTGGACAAATTTCATTCAAAATTGCACCATTTTCGTCCAAATTTGCACTATTTTCACCCAAAATTGCACAATTTCTTCTTCTTTTTTCTCTTTCTTCCTTTTTTTACATCATTACACCATTATAACAAAAATTTTCTAACGGGCGACGACGACGACGACGACGACGACGACGACGACGACGTCGTGGCCAAGGGGACGGGGCGAGGAGGGCGGGGGCGGGGCTGAGGGGAGGGGGGTTCGGTGGGCAGGAGGGCAAAGCGCGAGGGCGGAGACGAGGGCGAGGTGCGGGGTATCGGGCCGAGAAGCGCGGCCTGAGTCGTGGGAGTGTCGTCGTGGAGAAGGAGAGGCGGCGCCGAAGCGGGGTGTCGTCGTGGGAGAAGGGAGGCGGCGGCGGCGAGGTGTCGGCGAGGGAGGCGGAGAGCGAACGGCCGAGGCGACGTGAGTCGGGAGTGTCGTCGGGAGAAGGAGCGACAGCGGCGACAGAGGAGGTGTCGTCGTGGGAGAAAGAGATGCGGCGAAAGGAGGAGAAGGGTTTGTCGGAGGAGGCGATGAGAAGGGCGGGCGCCGCGGAAAAAAAGAGGCCTCTACCTCCACCTCTGTCTCCGCGGCTCTCTGGGAAGAGAAACAAAAAAAAACGAGAGAAAAAAAAAAAAAAAAGAGCGAGAGAAAATATATAAGGATATTTTGATCAATTTGTTGAAAAAGTGGACCGAATCAAAAAACGAAAAAGGTACTTTTGCAAAAGCCTATAATAAGTGGATTTTTTAATGCAAAAAGGTCATTTATATTTGGCTTAATAATCATGGTATAAAAATTTATAAGTTTTGATATTTTGCAAGAGTGAGCCACTATTTTGGATAAGCAGATTTTGGCTCAAAATTTTTGTAACCGATCAAAATTATGTTTTTAATTTTTTTAAATAAATTTTAAATTTTAATTAATTCTTAATATTAAATTGGTAAATATTTTGATATTTAGAAGTTAACGATTATTTCAAATGCATTATGTTTTTAATTTTTCAAAATAAATTTTACATTTCAAATTTTAAAATTTTAAATAATTATATATTAATTATTTAAAATTTTATTTATCCGCAGCGAATTGCGTCTTTTATACATACACTGTACACCATTATACTGGGCCTGCCCACAAACGACATAAAATAAAGGGGCAAACACGCAAAAATGTATCCCAACCCCCTTAGTGCTCTTAGCTTTATTTCTTTTCCTCAGCTTTCGTTTGTTTTTACGAGTTATTTCAGTCAATTAAATTTTTAAATTTTAATCAAATTAATCTCCATCGTCTCATTAAATGCTTTATAGCCAGGATAGTGTGGATTTTGTTAAAAATTGACAATAAAGCTAGTGAATCCAGTGATTTTATAACAAAACTAGTAACTTAATTGATGAACTAATTCAATTAGAAACCGAATAAAAAAGTTTGTCATTCTAAATAGTCCTATTTCAGAATGGCCTACAGTAGATTGGTCTCCATAACTTTTTATCAAAAAGAAAAAAAAAAAAAAAGAGGATAATTACTTATATACCCTCAAAAATTCGAAAATATCTAATTTATTCATACATTTTTGTCTTCTTAATAGGGTAGGGTATGTTCTTCTGTTATTCTAAAATATTCTTACAGTTATCACTCATTAAGTTAACTTGAATTAAACATTAATTAAATATCTATCAGTATATATATCTCTTTTATCTTTAACTAAGGATAAATAAGAAAGATTAATGATGAAATAAAAATATATTTGAGAAGACCAAATATCAAAATATTTTGGCGTCCCTAACTTAAAAGGGCAAAACTTAAAGACAAATAAAAAAAATTTAATAATAGGAGAATATATTTGAAAAAATAAAATAATAATTTTATTGAAATAACAGCTATTGCTAACGGTTCATATAACAGAATTTTAACTCCAGAAGTATATTTGAAATAGATTGGGAGGTAATTTTTTCAATATTAACCTTCTAAGAAAAATAAATAAAAAAGTCTAAAACTTTTCAAAAGTATACAAGCAATGGCCGAAAAGAAAATGGAAGGAAGGAAAAGCACCCCATGATTGATTATCCATGGAAAACAGCAACAGTAGTTGCCCCTCAAAAATAACACACAAATCATAGCTATTATTATTAAGGTCACAGATATAGTCCCCTTGAAAACACATAAAATAGAGGAAGAAAATTTAAGAAAGAAAAGTAGCTACATAGAGAATAAATTATGTCGAAGAACTAGAGCGCAACACTAGAAAGCTTGATAAACTATTTATGGACCAAGTAACAGAAAATTCCACAAATTATGAAAGATCAATTAATATCATGAAAAAGAACTTCCAAATGTGACAGAAGAACTACAAAAATATTAAAGTACAACAACGCAATCGAACCTAACTTTTGTTAGCAGGTTTTGGCGGTCTGAGAACATTCCAATCAAACCTCTCGCGCTTCTGGGTCTTATGAGATCCTTTTTTACTACTTTTGGACGACGACTGCCCATCGAAATCAGAACCGTCGCTCTTAAGCAGCTTATTAGGAGACACTGTTTCCATCTCGGTTTCAGGCTGCTTTCTTTTTAGATCCATTTCAGAGGCATCTTCCGGGCTAGATGCATTCGAGTCTCTCGATCCTATTGTAGAAACACCATCTATTCTGCATTACCAAATAAAAGCAAACAGAAAAAAAAAAGAAAAAAAAAAAAGAAAGAAAAGTATTAGATAAGAAATACTGCCGCTAAAGAAATGAAAAACTGTTCCTCTTGAAAATAATGAACTAAAAGCACTCAAGGTATAATCAATTGTAGAATCGCAGAAGAGATTTATTATATCACAAGTTTTGAAATGTTGGATATATGTCATATATTGGTCCAGGCTAATACATCAAGAAAAAGGGGCAAAAAGAATTAGAGCACTCAAAATCAGATCCACGCACTTGATAGGGACTTCTTGGCCAGTGTATAGATTCTGGTTTTGTTGTACTAATTTATGGAAGCGGTAGAGAATACTATTCCCAGTGAGAAGGCAAGGAACCAAAACCTGAACTACATACTGAATTTTAGCATCATTTACACCCTAATAACAACAGTAACATGGATCATTTATCAGTAACAGTAGCATAGATCATTTATAGGTAAATAGCCATATTATACGTGAACCCTAATTAGGTCTAACTTTTGAACTTACTTGTTAGGTATGCGATTAGCATACCTCAAGTGATTTTATCTTCATTAGCATACCTTTAGTGATTATATGTTTTTTGTTTTAGATAGTTTTAGAGTGGCTAGAAGAGATTTCTTGAGGCCAAAGTTTTCAAAACCTGTACATAAAGCCTTGCTGCCATGATTCAAGAATTTAAGAACACTCTAGAATTATTTTGTTATTGAGTTGAACAGCGGAAAAAGACAACTGCATCAATCAATGATTATCTAAAATCCTCTGATGGCATTTGTGGCATCTTAAGGTATTCAGATGCTAAGTCATGCAAGTCCACTCATTATGGAATATCCACAAGATTCAACAAAGCCCATCTAGTTGTATCAGAAAACCATAATTAAGTGTTGAACTAGAATACTTTCAAAAGCACCAAAAGGTTGGTGCTTTTGAGTTTTTTGCCTTTGGATGGAGAGCTGTAGGGTTGGGATGATTGTGGTAGGTGGTGGTAGGTAGTGGTAGGAGGAATAGTGTTTGATCCAAAGGGTATTAGTAATCAAGGAACAGATCCAAGGGCTAAAAATTTAGAAGCACCAGGGGGCCGGTGCTTCTAAAAGTATTCTAGCTCAATTCCCATAATTCATTGCTTATCAAATATTTATCATTCCATACATGAGATAATATTGTGTTTACCCATACAAACATTTACATAAAGCACAAAAGCCAAAAGTTACCATAACCACAAAAAGAACAAATCAGTTCAAATAAAAAGAAATTTTCAAACATTAAATTTACTTTGTTTGTGATCAGGGCTAAGTCAATAAGAGGTTTCAATATTTGCGACTTGCTCCAAATTTTTTATCATTTGTAGGTCATTAGCAAAACCAGAAAACATAGAAAATTTCAAAACATGTATTGGTGGTAAAGATGAAAACTATTAACAAGTGGAATGAACCACTCTTAGGCATTTATAAAAACATCTAAACAAATAGAGCCCAAAAGTACAGGACTCAATTATTTTCTATTCATGCCTTTAGTGATAGAACACTCCTGTGGAAGCAAATTTAAAAAAGGGAGATCGTCGCAGGAGATGTCCACTCATTTTCTGATATTGATGCCAATAAATAACATAAGACATGAACTTGCTAGGTTTAATTACTAAACTAACATAAAGGAGAGAGAATTTAATTGCAAGAGGTACATATTTTTTTAATTACTGAAAAAGAACAAACCTGTCGGAATTTCCACCATTTCGATGATAAGCACTTGAGGAAGATGTTTGCGTCTGATGGATGCTTGCTGCCTCTTCATTTAATTTCTATAAAACTAAACTTATGTGAGGAAGAAAACATCTTTGGGAAGAAGAGAATATCTGATAATATCTTCTTAACAAACAATCCTCACACTCACTTCGATAGAAGGATTAAAGCTCTGAAATGACATCCGACCTTTGAATGCTCCTGGTTGAGGATCCCCCTCCATTATAACAATGCTGAAACACCATAATGGTAAATAAGTGAATCCCACAAAGTCTCGACTTTGACGAAGGGTGTTATATGATGTACAATGGTTGGTTGGTAAGAAAATTACTTCTTATCACATTAAAATTACTTCCTCTCAAAATGAAAAGCATACATAACAATCTGAACAGTATAATTTGGAAGAAGACCACCACATCATATTGAATAAATCATCTCTCATAGAATTTGTAAACTAGACTAATCTACTAAAAGAGGGAATAGTGGAATTGCCCATAGAATGACAAAAGAATTCAAGATGTAAGAGCTTTTGAAAATGATCCAATTTCTTAATAGCTCCTAAAATGATTCATTTCTTAAGAGCTTCTAAAAATGATTGGATTCCTTCAAAGAATTACACAAAAAAAAAGAAAAGAAAAGAAGAAGCATGTAGGGTTCAGATTTCATTCATACAGGTATATAAGTTCGGTCTGCTATAGAGTGATAGTATTTTGTGGCTTAGTCAACCTTGAAGATTATAGAAAATAAGATAATATGCTTATCAGGATATAGAACAAAAATACATAACACTTTGTCCTGAAATTCAACCAGATAGAGTATCACCTTTGTCAAGAGACTCAAGACACCCAAAGAATTCTAATACTCGCAGAATACTTGCATACCAAGTACACATAAATCCAGTTTTTCCATGTTATAAAAGAAATAAATGTTAGCTTTACTCTAAAACTTAGCCATTAGTACTCACAAAACACTAAGGGCCATTTGGCATTGAGGCTCATCTAACGCTGTCAAACAAAACGGAATTGGGGCGAAAGCATATAGGAATATGTTGCGCCGTTTTTCAATGGTACCACAAAGAATATATCGTAACGGACTTATTGGGATATACGGCACATGATATTCTGTATGAAAACAAACAAGATTATTTTCCATCATATTTTTTTCACCGCAAATAACGCAATCTCCCCGCAATCCCAAACAAAGCCTTAAATGCCAAGCATAGGAAAATGAGTATGCGCTAGTGAACACGCCTATTCTAGACATCTACTCTTTCGCCTCCCCGTTAATATTCATCTCTCTTTGTGATTGTGACAACCTAATTAGATCTTATATATTCTGCACCTAATGCTTCCATTTTTTAGCAAGACAACCTCTCCACAACCATGTCTTCGCTTATAGGAACTACGGCACTATCTTTAAAATAGCTTCTCTACTCCGAAATATAATGAGCCGGGCGTTTAGCATATAAAAATATTTTGCGCTTTTTTTGTGGTGAGACACTGAAATGAGCTTCTAAGCACCAAAAGCAAAAGCTCCAATTTGAGATTTCTACTACCGTTGTAGCAAAAAGCTGTTTGGAGCATATTTAATAAGAAAAGTTGTTAGTGCTTCTTCCTGAATGCTACCCAAACTACAATTCTGTAGAAATCCCCTAACCAGCCTAAACAGGCCCCATTTGGTATCCCCCCCCCCCCCCTTATCCTTTGCCCAGAACTTGCCGTTTGGAGCCTTTCCCTACTGATGCTTCCATCATCCTTTCATTTTGTCTATCTTAAATCTCAAATGGAGATTAAAATTCTCTCAACAAATAATTTGGCATCTCAACAGCAATTCTCACATTGTAACAGGCACTATTACGCACACAAGTAATTAGCCCATTCACTGATTCTGCGGGAAAAAACAGAGGGATATACCACGTTGAATACGATCAAAATTACTAAAAGGAATTAGAAGAGATCGTACCACTTTCTAATTGGGCGAGAGAAAGCGCCGGAGAACGCATCCTTCTTAACCCTCTCCTCCTCCTCATCCACCTCCTCCTCCTCCTCTTCCTTCGGTTTCTCCAACTTTTGCACTGCTGCGGCCCTCTGCATAAACTGGAAACACCAAAACACGAAACCTAAACGAGAGGGAAACAGAGATCGAGAGAGACAGAGAGAGATTGGGAACGACGCGTTGTGGCCGGGGAATCGGGGCCTTACCTTGAGGTTCCTGAGCGTGTTCGAGAGCTCGCGCCTCGCCATTAGAGGGTCTCGCGATTCGCACCCTAGGGTTTCGCACGAAGATAAAGCGACAAGAAGAGGGGAGAAGGAGAAAGAAGGAGACGGGGAAGAGATGAACGAGCTTGTCGGAAGCAAAGACGGCGGGATTCGAATATACCCCCGAGTGTTTTCTAGGGTGAGCGGCGGTCGGCTCGGTTGGATTTTTATTAGTATTTACAAAACCGAATTAGAAATCTATCCATCTATCTATCTATCTAATGTACCAAAGTAGAACCCTTAGTGATTCCTATGTGAGAATCTGATACGGGATTTTCTATACATTTGCCACATGTCAAACTCTATTCTATTTATTACTATGTACTAAAATAGAACCCTTAGTGATTCTTATGTGAGAATCTGACTTTCTATATATTTGCCACGTGTCAAACTCTACTCTATTTATATTATATTATTATTATCATTATTATTATTATTAAAAGTCAAAATTTAATAGATTATTTGAGATGAATGGAAACACGGTTAAATATAATTAAACCAAATTAAATAAAATTAATTTAAATTAGTTTAAATTAAGTCAAATTAAACCAATTAAACAAGGCCTTTTTGAATAAAAAATTCACTTATTTTAAACTTTTGCAAAACCGGGCCACCTTTTTTGTTTTTGCAAATTCGGTCCGCTTTTTCAGCAAACTGACCAAAATACTCTTATACATTTTTCTCTTTCCTTTATTTTTTCTCTCGTTCTTTTTTCTTTCTCTTCCCAGAGAGCGGCGAAGACAGAAGCGGAGGCCTCGCCGGCACATCCCGCACCTTTCTCGCCTCCGACCCCGCCGAGGCGGGGCCGCGACTGTTTTTTTTTTTTTTTTTTGTCCCTCTCCAACTCTCCTCCACCGCTTTGACAACGACGCCTCTCTCGTCATTCGCCGTCCTTCTCGTCTCTCCCTCTCTCTCCTCCTCTGTCACGCTCCGGGTTGCACATTCACCGGGCACGCCGACAAATCTGCCGTATACAAAAGAATTTCCTCTGTATACGAAGCGTAGTCGTACTGTATAACATACAATGCTACAAACAGTAGCATAGAGCTGAAGTAAACTATAAACACGCAGGTAGGAAAACAAACTTTATATACATACAATTGCAGATACAAAAGAACACTACTCGCTCCAGTGAGTTCAACTGTATGTACAAAAGTGTCAAACAAAAAAAAACCACTCCAAAAGTGTCACTATCTGCAGGAGGATCCTCTAGCTCAGTACTCGACGGGGAGGGCTCTAGCTCGCAACGCCCTTGCCTCGATCCGACTCAGACGGAGCAGCAGCCGCAACAGAAGGCCCTGCAACAACAGTGGAAGAAAGAGGGCGTGAGAACTACTATAAAACAAGTAGTCCTCAGTGGGTACCGCCCTAAACACATCGGTCCACCCACTAAGTCTACAGGGTAAGCAAGAAGTAGAAGAAGCTGGAAACCATCGACAGCTAAACTAAAAATCCTATACTATTGTGCTCAAAACCACCCTCTCTAGAACAAGTAAAAGCTGACCCAAGCTTACGAGGACTCGTTAAAGCACCCGTCCCGCCCGTCGAGGCAACACTACAACTACCTGTGGGGTAGCTAGCGGAGAGCAAGTCCACAACGAGGACGCAGCGACACCAACGCAAAAGCACAAAGCCGGACTCCGAGCGCACTCGTGGGCGCGAACCAACCGAGTATGCAAGCGTATCTCCGTCGAGCTCAATCTGCTCTCACAGTGCATAGTCAAGTACACCGGGTCTAAGCACTAATACATCACGTGCCCCTGACGCCGTAACCACACAAGACATCGGGCCCACCGTCAAACCCCCGACGGTGCCCAACAACCACGACTAGACTCTTGAAAGGTAAGCTCGGCATCCCCAGCGCGAGCGTAAAAGCAAACTACACTACCCTGGTATCCATCGCACTCCCACGGCGATGATACGACACAAAACGGCTCCTAGAGCTAAATCCGGTAGTGTAAGCTAGTGACGATCCAAAACGTGGTTTTCTCCTAAGTCAAATCCAAGTCCAACATGTAAGGAATTATATACTCTCAATGCATGTTTTAAATCCAGGTTTACTCTACAATATTCATGCATTCGGGCTACCACTAGTTACATCAACAAATAAGCATACATGTTGGCTAATTCGGAACATAGGAGTGAAACGATGAAATCCTACCTTGATGTTCAAATCCTTGCAGTGAAGAAGGTGGCCCGGATTCCACTTGATCCCTCGCTGGTCCGCCGAAGTCCGGAGTTTCGCCGTGGAAGAGGCAAATGCACGATTTCACGAGTCCGGAAACAATGGTGAGAAAAGCTTAAAGTTAACCAAGCTAACCTTATCCAAATTCAGCGATTCAGGGCTCGAAATCTTCGTCTCGCAGTCATGAATCCAACGCCGCAAGTTTCGACGCGATCCGACTTCCCTGTGCGGAGAACTAGCCAAAGTGCCGCCGGTCGACGCTGGAAAACAGCAAATCTGCACCTCAGAAACAGCTCGCAAAACAGCTGCTCGGTAAAGATGGGGTCCGAATGGGCAAACCTGCTCCAAATCCAGCAAGTAAGGTCTCGTTGGAATCGTCTGGAAGTCGCGGATCCAACGCCCCAGGTTTCGCCGGATTTCGACTCTCCTACACAGAGAACAAGCCAAAACGCCGCAGGTCGACGCTGCAGTCAGCAGCAGCGGCAGCAAGGTGCGAAAACGAAGAAGTCCGAAGTGAACGGAGGGATGTCGACGGCCAACTCACCTCAGGAAACACCCTAGCACTGTCGCTGAGTCGATGGCGACGGCCTCTCGCGCTCGCCTAGCTCCTTCGCGGCGTCAGGACGTCGCAAACCCGCGGAAACCACACGTCGGTGCGTCGTCGTCGAAGCTCAAGCTCCTCTTGAGCTAAGGGAGCAGCAAAGAGATAGAAGAAGAATGGAAGGAGAAGAAGATGGAGGAGATGAACTCCTCCCTCTCTCCTCTCTGCTGCAAGTAAGGGGGAGAAGGGGGTGATGTGACAAGTGTGCACAAAAGTCAAACTGCACCATACCTCCACTTTGTACCGGTACAAAACCCCACTTGTACCGGTACAAACAGGCAACCCGAGAGCCTAACCGCGCAGGGCTATACCGGTATAGCCCTGGTTGCTATACCGGTATAGCAACCGTCGCACCGGTATAGCAATCCATTTGTACCGATACTACGAAAAATCTGCTATTTGCAGATTTTTGTGACACACGCTGCTCTCGCGTTCCCACGGGGCCCGTTTGGCGCTAACGCGACCCAGGCTTGTCCCGACACTCTCCAAAGCTGTAGACAAGCCTCAGGTGCAATTTTTCAGGTCTCTACATCCTCTGTCGCCTCCAACGACAACGCATCGTCGCCGGCGCCAACGCCGACGCTAACGTCGACGACGACACCGTAGAGGTCACTGCAGCACTACAGCCTCGGAGCCGGAGATTCTTAACGGCATCGTTGCCGGTAGCAGAAAAGGATGACAAAAATAAATTATAGAAGTAGTAAAAAGAAATAAAGATAAAAAATTATAGAAAAAGAAGGATGAAGATAAAGTTACATCGTTAACTGCAAAAAAAAATTACTGTTTCTCCTCTTGTTGCACTGTTTCTTTTCTTGTTGCACTATTTCTCCTCTTGTTACACTGTTTTTATCTTAAACTGCACTCTTTAAGGGAAAAAACAGTGTAATAAGAGAAAAAATAGTGTAACAAGAGAAGAAACAGTACAACAAGAGAAGAAATAGTATAAATTAATTTACACTATTTTTTTTTCTTCTTTTTTTTTCCTCTTTCTCCTCTTTTTCTTCTTCTTCTTCTTCTTCCTCCCGCAAAAGCTTCTTTTTCTTTTCTTTTTCCTCTTTCTCTTCTTCTTTTTTCTTCTTCTTCTTTCTCTTAGATTAGAAGGCTCCGACGCCCTTCGCCTCCACCCGCGTCCTGCGTGTCCACGGACCTGAACGACAACGGCCGCAACCCGAACCTCCGCTCCTTCAACGTGACGAGCAAAGAACTCCGCGCAGCCGTTTCTTTGCTCTCGCTCAATCGCTCCTCCAACTCCCTCGCCACGTTTACGCCAACGCCACGCTCCGCCGCCGCCGCCGCGCAACTCCCCTATCTGCTGCACCTTCGTCGCCGGCGGCTCCTCCACCTCCTACTCCGTGCGCGTCACCTCCCAGTTCTGCTCCGGCTACCGCAGCTTCGTCGACCTCGACCCCTCCCCGCGGGTCGCCAAGTACCTAAAAAACTAATTAGTCCAGCGCCTCGTCAATTAATTAATTCACAAAAATTCAAATTACTAATCCATTTTTTAATTAACTTTTAATAAAGTGAATACAAACTAGTGGAAAAAATTAATTAGTACGTCTTTCAATAAAAATTAATGTTGTAGGATTAACTTGGACTGTAGATCTAGTAGTATCGCTCTTATATTAAACTTCCTTGGAGTCGCTAATTCTTATTTGTTCTCTTACAAGGTGGGGGCGAGTTCCGGGGTGGAGCTGCAGTGGGCGTCACCGAGAGAGCCGATATGCGGCTCGCAGGCGGACTGCGAGGACGGCGCCAACGCCACGTGCGCCGTTGACCCTTCATCAAATGTCAAGCGATGCTTCTGCTCCGAGCCTTCTAATCTAAGAGAAAGAAGTAGAAGAAAAAAAGAAGAAGTGAAAGAGGGAAAAAAAAGAAAAGAGAAAGAAGCTCCTGCAGGAGGAAGAAGAAGAAGAAGAGGAAGAAGAGGAGAACGAGGAAAAAAAAAGAAGAAAAAAAATAGTGTAAATTAATTTATACTATTTCTTCTCTTGTTGCACTGTTTCTTCTCTTGTTACACTATTTCTCCTCTTATTACACTGTTTCTTCTCTTAAAGGGTGCAGTTTAAGATAAAAACAGTGTAACAAGAGAAGAAATAGTGCAACAAGAGGAGAAACAGTGCAACAAGAGGAGAAACAGTATTTTTTTTGCGATTAACGATACAACTTCATCTTAATCCTTCTTTTCTATAATTTTTTTATTTTTTTTTACGTCTTCTATAATTTATTTTTGTCATCCTTTTCTGCCAATGGCCACGATGTCGGCAACGATGCCGTTAAGAACCTCCGGCTCCGAGGCTGCAGCGTTGCAGTGACCTCCATGGTGTCGGCGTCGACTTCGGCGTCAGCGTCGGCGTTGGCGCCGGCGAAGATGCGTTGTCGTCGAAGGCGACAGAGGAGGAGGGAGAGGGAGAGGACGAGAAGGACGGCGAAGTCGAGAGAGGCGTCATTGTCAGAGACAGTGGAGGAGAGTCGGAGAGGGACAAAAAAAAAAAAAAAAAAAGAGTCGCGGCGCCGCCTCGGCGGGGTCGGAGGCGAGAAAGGTGGGGGGTGTGCCGGCGAGGCCTCCGCTTCTGTCTTCGCCGCTCTCTGGGAAGAGAAAGAAAAAAGAACGAGAGAAAAAAAAAGAGGAAAGAGAAAAAGGTATAAGAGTATTTTTGTCAGTTTGCTGAAAAAGCTGGCCGAATCTGCAAAAACAAAAAAGGTGGCCCGATTTTGCAAAAGTCCAAAATAAATAGATTTTTTATGCAAAAAGGCCATTAAACAATTATCTACATCTTAAACCGTAAATACTAATTCAAACTTCAAAATTTAATTTTGATTTATTTTAAGATTTAAATTCAAATGCGTTTGAATTTAATGGATTATTTGAAATAAATGAAACATTATTAAATATAATTAAATCAAATTAAATAAAATTAATTCAAATTAGTTTAAATTAAGTCAAATTATACCAATTAAACAATTATCTGCATCTTAAACCGTAAATACTAATTCAAAATTCAAAATTTAATTTTGATATATTTTAAGATTTAAATTCAAATGCGTTTGAATTTAATGGATTATTTGAGATGAATGGTTCAAAATTTTTGGACATAAAAAAATTAATTAAAAAGATAAAGATATTTTCGCAATAAAATTTATATTTAATTTAAAATTTAATTTTGAATCATTTTAATATTTAAATTTAAATACGATGATATGTATGGTAGGTGGATTAATGAGATATTTGATAAATTCACGGATATTACGTTGCGAAAGAATTGATTGCGATATTACGTGTGAGAAGGAAAATATTTAAGAAACACGTAGATAGAAAATATGATATAAATGCGAGGGTATTATTGTCAAAAAAAAAGTGACAGATACTCTTATTTTCAATCATTAGATAAGATCTAAAGGCAAAAAATTAATATCTTTATCTTTATTACTATATACTAAAATAGAACCCTTTATGAACCTATTGTGAGAATCTGACACGTGACAAAATTAGTTAAAAAATAAAAATATTTTCACAATAAAATTCATATTTGATTTAAAATTTAATTTTGAAATATTTTAATATTTAAATTCAAATATGATGATATGTTTAATTCAAAATTATGATAGGTCTTATTATGTATGAGAAATTAGTTAAAAAAATAAAAATATTTTCACAATCTCCAGATTTAATCCGATAGGGCTGAGCTGCTATTGTTTGTCCTCTATGCTTGATTACCATTGGTAGCTTACTTGTGATGATAGGCATATGAGAAGCTCCTTCAATACTATGAATTGTTACCTTGTTAGGTCCCGGATCAAAAGGCATTTCTCTATATTCCTTTATCCAATCAACTCCAAGTACTGCGTTCGAATTTTTGAGCCCCAATTTACTTGAATCAGCAAAGACTTGGTGTTCTCGCTTCTTCTTTGCAAACTGAGGGTAATAACTTTTGTTTGGCATCTTGTAATCACTGTCCAATATCGCTATCAAGGGTGCAAAAGTAGTAGATTCAACTTTGGTAGCCTTTGCCGTCTCGAAGTTAATAAGGCTATGTCGGTTTCTATCATCAAGCAAAATTAAAAGGGTTTGGTTATTTGACTCGATGCTTGCAGCCTCATAGATATTTCCTTCCTCTACTTGTAGCTCACATCCTTCCTCTTTTACTATTTCTACTTCATCATCATTCTTAGCTTTTAGAGAGGACTGCAAGGCATACAGGGAGCTGTTCCTGCACTGCTGCCTTGTAACATTCCCATCTCTATATTCTTCACATTTTCCTTGCCTTTTCATCTGATCACTTGTTGCAGTCTCTTTCGAAGTAGTGTAGGCATTTGGGACATTGGGCGCAGGCTTGAGTAGAGATGGCTGTGTTGCAATAGCTGAAATAAACTTACTAGGGGATGATTGAGTTGCATGCAATCTCGGCAACTCCTCAGGCCTACCAGATGTGTTACTCAGCTCCTCATAACTCCTTGTGTAATCTTTCATCTTCAGATTTTCATAGTGTTTTTGCTCCAATTTTTTTACTTCAGCCTTAGTGTTGTTTTCCGAACTAATTAGTGAACTAACTTCCCCTGCTGCAGCCTTGAACGCGAGTATTGTGCCAAACTCCTCTTCGGTACCTTGCACTTTTATCGCATTTCATTCATCATGCATAGGTCAGCTCCCGAGTGAATGTAGGAGTTGTTCATGCTTGCGGCTACCCTTCTGCATCATGCTTTCGTGCATCTTAATGGCTTCACAATTCTTTTCGCAGCTCTCTATAGAATTGGTTCGCTCGCAATAATGTCAAGGTCGGCCTATGATGCTCACACGAGGCCTAGTTGCCACTCCAATCGATGGAGCTGTAACTATCCATTTGCAACCTTGATACAATCCGAATTGAGGCTTTTGACCATAATGCGGCTTAATTTCGAAATTGGTAACCAGCTAATATGCGATACCTGATGCTCACAAGGTGTTTGATGAATTGCTCCACTGTTTTTTCCACTTGTTAGCTCCAGATTTGACCGGTTCCAGCTCTTGCTCCTTTGTGCGTTACTGCTCATTTGGTGTTCGACGGAATTCCAGCAGCCTATGGTCCTTGATTTCCTTACTGCTGCAAGGTCCGCCTATTGTTGATGATGCTGCGCACTGCCAGGATAGGGATCCAACAAGGAAGCTATTCGCTCACTCCCACCTATGGTTCTAGGCTCCAATAGGGCCTAGCAGAGAGATCCTTTGTCGGAATCCAACCGAAGTCGGTTCTAGCAGCTCGGATGCTTTGTCGCGTTGCCGATTCGACGATCCAAGGGATCGGATTCAGCAGTGCGACTACACTGCACCTAACCCTGGGATCGGACCGCTCTGATACCAATTTGTAGTATCCCGGACTCGTCGCAACCACTGATGATGAGAATTTGCTGAGATGGTATGGCGATGGGGATGATGGGTATACTAAGGCCTCTAATTCAGCGGATTGGGACAAGAATTGAGAAGAAATTGAGGTAAGAGGTGAGGGAGGGATAGAGATAGAGGAATGAGGTAAGAGATAGAGATAGAGATTGAGGTTAGGGTAGAAATAGAGGAGAGAAGAGAAGAAAAGAGAAAGGGTTTGGATAAGAAGTTTTGGGGAAGAAAATAGACTAATTCATTTTATTCATACTTTCTCATTAGTTACATCTCCTTCTTATACCCCTCCATACAATGTACTAAAATGTAAATTGCAGAAATTAGTGTAGTATGTGAGTTATGGGGTTGCCCCAGGATCTATCTAGATTGTATTCGACACCTAGAGGGGGGTGAATAGGTGTACCGGCCAAAAACCACAAATCTCGATGCAATAAAAGTAAATGCGAAAAATAAAAGCACATTGAGATTTACGTGGGAAAACTCCAACTCGGAGTAAAAAACCCAAGGGACCAACACGCAATAACAATCCACTAAGAATAAAAGATTACAAGGTGATTTACCAAATTCACGGATTCAAACCTCTCTTTTATCTTCTCCGGATCTCGCGCACGCCGCCGGGTTGTCCACGCCCTCTCGTCCGAATCCACGAACGCCACGTCCCGAATCCACAAGACGCCCACACTTCGAATCCACGAAGCCTTGATCACGCCGAATCCACGACGCCTACTCGAATCCACGAGTGCACTCCGTTCGGAACAAAAACCATACGATCGATGATGATTTATTGCTTAGATATTCATTAAAAAACCGTGGAAGATGTTTCTAAGCAATAGCCGGATCAATTCTCCATAAAGAACGAGAAATTAGGGTTTTTAAAAATTGATCCGATAGAAACTTGTTGTAGAAGAAAGAAAGAAAGCACCCAACAAGTTTCTACGGTTTCAAAAAGATATTCTATGCTTAGACATGTTTTAGAAAACACCCCTACATCTTATTTATAGGTTTAGAAGACTTAGAGATAAACTAGGATTCGAAAAATATAATTTTGGAACAAATTCCGTCATTGAGGACCGGTCTTCAGAGTCAGGGACCGGTCCTTCTCTGCGTAACCAAAAATACAAGCTACGGGAACCGGTCCTCAAATTTAGAGACCGGTCCTCAATTATTGTTACACAAAGATGGCTTACGGGAACCGGTCTTTCATTCCGGGGACCGGTCTCTCTCTGCGTAATTGAAAATCCAGTTACGAGGGACCGGTCCTCACAGCCAGGGACCGGTCCTCAATTCAGGGACCCGTCCCTGAACCTTGAAAGGTTCAGATTTGTCCAATTATCTCATTTAAAACCATCCTAAGTCTTCCAAACACTTTCAAACATTTATAAATCATCATCAATAGTATTTACACTTACCGAGCATTGCGGATTTATGTTTTGAGTCTGCAAGTCTTCGATCTTCGTCTCTTCTTCTTTAAGCCTTCAAGAGTCCGATTCACTTCACGAAATATGCCAACATAAAATCTGTAACATAGTAAGCTGTAAAAAAGTAATAAAACAGCCACAGAGATATATGGGCCAATTTTTATTGACATGTGGGCCTCGAGTGGGCTTCACTGGTCCATGAACTCCTGGTAACCGGTAAATGGATATCGGTTCGCCTTCTCTGCACTATCCTCCACCCGGCGGGTAGCAGGTCCACCTTTTGCGCTCGATCCGACAATCCGACCACCCGATTCGCCCATAGCTGAACTATTACTACTTCTCCCAAACTCTATATTCGCTTGGATCCATCATCTTCGCTCCGATCTCCTCTGTGCCAACAAGGATGCCCTATTCACTTTGGGTTTCCTCTGTCCGCCCGCCTGAGCCTCCCTGCGACAACACTTTCCGCTGGCCCCTGCGATCTTCCTCTTCTCCGCCCGATCGTCGCTCTCTTATTCTTCTAGTAAAGTTACTATTTTTATACTTCTCCCCTACTAACTACTCCTACTGCTGCTCTTCTTCTTCCAGGTTGTTACACCCACTTTTGCAAAAACGCAAAATTAGTGAATTTTTTATGCAAATTGGCCATATTGATTCTTATATTTTATTTTTTTTTAATTTATCAGATGTCATTGGGAAGCTTTCTGGAATAGTAGAATGGAAGAAAGCTACAAGTACGGTAAAGAAACAAAAAAGATTACGATACTACTTGAGGATGACAAGTAGGTGCTCATAATTATAAATATATCTTTTGAATATATATATATATATATATATATATATATATATATATATATATATATATATATATATATATATATATATATATATATATATATATATATATATATATATATATATATATATATTCATTAGCTACTTATTATTATAAATAGATGACTAGACTAGATTGGCAGTTATATCCAAAACAAATTATATTGTATTTATCAATCTGATAACTTTATAATATGGCACTCATGTCTACATCTTAAATAACGATACTTTACTTCCTCCCCAAGCCTTTTTTCTCTTTTTTTTTCACTCTCTCTTCTCTTTCCTTACCTCCTCAATTTCCCAACTTGAAATCTCTCCTCTCTATTTCTTCTTCTTCTATCTATCTATCACTCAATTACCTTAATTCTTCAATCCAATTCGACCATCATCCTCGTCACCGACAAAGCCTCAGAGCGATCTCATCGTCAGCGACTAAGTCTGAGATATTATAGCATTGTGTGGAGATGTTATGCTGCGCAACTCTCTATTCAATTAGTTGGTTTGATCGATATTCACCAAGATGACCGAATACATGCGCGACCAAAGAGATACGGCCCAGATAGTATTAGTGAGGATGAATAATATGCATGTTGATAGTGTGTACGTTATGACGAGCTATTTTGGAATAATACACTTGGAGGTGGGAGATGTGTGTATCTAGAATATGGTAATAGAATGGTTACATATTCATCTACTGCATTACTATATTATAGACCTAGACCTTTTTCATATTGTGTTTTGTAAATCTATGTTTATAATTTAATATGAATCAATTAATTAACTATTAACTCCTAAGATTGTTTTCAAATCATTTGGATTTCATGTCTAAATTCATTATTGCCCGGGGAGCACAAGACTTTATCTGTTGAACCTTCCATTGATCATCCAGTAGCTGAGAGCATCAGTGGGAGTGATATTTGGGATCAATATTACTTTTACTACATAACTAGCATCTGCGGCCCTTGAGCATTCTATCTTTTTGGGTTGTATGTGTTAGAAAATTGCGTACGGTAAAATGCAGCGGAAAAAGAAATCAAACAAATTTGATTTGTGAAAACTCTCAAGATCCAATCTCAAAAACTACGCAATTAGGATATCTCATTTTCTATAAGATTAAAGGAGAAAAGCAAAATTGAATCTTTACCTTTTTCGCGGATAAATTTCGCCTCAATTTGATGATCGTGGAATTCGGTTCTCTTGAAGCCGAACACGCGTCCGGCCTCTATAGGTATCCACACAAGGTTCTTGATTTGATCGATGTCCTCACCGGGGTGCTAGCTCCCTTGCAAAATGACGTCTTTTTGTTAGAAGATGGAAAAGAGAGGAGAAGAGAGATGACGGCTAGGGTTTTCTAAAAAACTCTCGTATTATTATATAGAAGAATTTAATCCTCTATTTAATAATATAATAACTATTAA
The DNA here is from genome assembly GCA_025177825.1 of Aechmea fasciata. Classification (NCBI taxonomy): domain Eukaryota; kingdom Viridiplantae; phylum Streptophyta; class Magnoliopsida; order Poales; family Bromeliaceae; genus Aechmea; species Aechmea fasciata. The sequence continues at coordinate 1,287,393 of CM045923.1, read as the reverse complement.
GGATAAGTATAAATCTAGAATTAAATTTATCATTTACTTAATTGGTTAGATCGATCAAATCCTAATTTGATTCGACTTGAACTTTATATTAATTTGATCATATCAAATTAATAATGCAACATTTGCACATAAGTCCTCTTATATTTTACTAACTATTAGTAAGTCCTCTCTTATAACATTTACACTTTAATACCACTAATTTGTAACAATTATAAATTAGTCCAATTATCAACATATTGACAATTAGGTCCTCCGGCAATTCAATAATCGCGATCTAGCTATCAGATCAATCACAACCTCTTATGTGTGTGACCACATTGGTTCTATTCTATCTCGTAGTGAGATATATTTTGATTATATCATTAAAACTCCTTTCAGTGGATCGGAACAATTCCAATTCTGCCCAATGAGAATTATCGATCATCTAGATAATTCTTATGAGTCACAATCCACCAGTGACGCCTAGCAGCATGTAGTGGCATTCCAATAGAATAGAATACTGAACCTCTTGGTGCAGTTACCGTGTGATACAATCCTTCTATCATGAATCCTGACTAGACGGAGGTTATATATGGAATATCTCGTCAAACCCTATCGTCTGTCATATGTTAAATTTATTCGACTCGAGTTTCGAATATCGGAAATCCTTTTCCGCTATTAACTCTACCCTAGCCAAGGTTTTCTAAACTCGGTCTCATAAATCACATAGGACTAACACCCCTATCTACCAAGGGAGATAGATTTCATCTAAGTGCGCACCCAAAAATACATTAGTCTTCCAAAATGGATACAACATTAATTCTCTTTTCCAAAATAAAAGCATCTAGATACAAGAGGGGTGTACTCTACTGCATAAAAGGAGAGCTACTAATGTAACTACCCGGTCCTCAGTGCTCGGGGGCGATGCCTTTGCCGCGGTCCTCGCCCGACAAACCTGTACCTACCACTGGAAATTGAGTGGGGTGAGAACTAACTTCCTTAGTCCCCAGTGGGCTCGGCCACCGACTCCACCGATCTCCCCACTAGGTCCAAGTGGGCACAAGTAACAACTAGATATAGATAGATATCTGAAAGCTGTAAATTGCATAATAGGAAAACTATGCTACTATGCCCATAATCTTTTGAATTGTATGCATGCATCATATAGTAGAGGTTTACTATCATGCTACCAAGTTCTCACTATGTTCAAATACCGAATGTTCAATGACTTTATTATTAATTGTCCATTTACCCAATCTGTGGCGATACCCTTGGGTTCGCCTACGCCTCACATATAGATCCCTTTTTGGGGAGGAGGCTCCACGTGCACTCCAACTCGGGATTGTCTGTGGACCTCCACGTGGTCCCGATCGTGCGACACTCCGGAGTACTCGACGACATCGATGGCTATACCACCACAATTACAGACCGTGAGCTTGATCTATCCTCTCCATGTGAGGATACCCTACAACTAGGGTTAACAATTCTCTCGGAACTCCACTATTCCGACCAACAATCACATGTACTTAGCTTTACTAAGATCTATGTTCACGAGTTCTTTCTTTTGGGATTACATCTATCCCTATGTCCAAAGACCTCTAGTGTCAGTTACACTATATTAATGCCACTCGATCTATGTCGCTAATTAACACCGAGTTCATCTCTTTCTTTAGCACTAGTATAATCAATGTCCAGACCCAATCCTCACCTATCCATTCACCTAGCATTCCAAGTACACTAGGTTATCGCTAGAAACATAAGGAATAGTCTAAACATGCATTTCTATTATGCTACATGCAAGAGATGGAAATTATGCAATTCTAAGACATAGAAAGGAGTTCGAAGTATTCGAGTGTCACCCCCCACCTTTTGGGATGTTCTACAATGCCACAACGCCACCTGCGTAGCCTCCAATCTCTACTTTGACTCCTCGGGCCAACCTGGAAGCTGCGAGCCCTATTTAGGCTCGGATCACTCAAACCGTTCGTCGGATCGACGAACCGTCGCTTCCCACGCGTTCGTGGACCTAACAAAACGGTAGAAATGAGGTTAGAAGAGATCAAAACCTCACCTTTAGAAAAGCCCCAAATTGAGCCCTAGGATTTTGCCTCGAGCAAAATCCACCCTTAGAGCCTCAATCACTTGTGCAAATCATCTCTTTGGGGTGCTAGGGTTCCATAAAAATTATCCCTAGAAGATTTGGAACATTCTAGGAGAAGCTACCATGAAACCCCCAAGTTTGGAGCCCTAGGTTTGCACCCATAGCAAACCCACTTGATCAAAGCCCTAAGCATAGGATTGATCTACATAGAAGCCTCCTAGGGTCTTATTTGGCCCATTTCTAAGCTTCAAAACCCAAAAACCCTAAGTTTACATACTAGGGTTTAGTAGCTTACCTTCTTGAGCTACTCCAATGGTGAGGAGAGGGAGAGGAAGAAGCTCCAAGCCTTCCTTAGCTTGATCTCCTTCTTCTTCTTCTTCTCCTCATCCTTCTTCTTCTTCTTCTCTTGTTTCTAGAGAGAGAGAGGGAGAGGTTATGTGTATGTGTGTGTGTGAGGGGAAAATGAGAGAAAGAGAGAGAGAAAATCCCCTCTATAACTCTCTATTGTAACAAGATGCCAAAAGCCCCCTCAACTATGCAAAATGTCCCAAACTAGGCATTCTGCGCAGCTGGGGTCCGGACCTGGCTTATGGGATTCGGATCCCGTAAGCAAACTGGGCATTCTGCGCGGCTGGGATCCGGACCTGGCTTGTGGTATGGGATTCGGATCCCGTAAGCAAACTGGGCATTCTGCACGGCTGGGATCCCGACCTGGCTTATGGGATTCGGATCCCGTAAGCCCCCTCAGCCCAACATTTAAGGACTTAGCCAAATTTCAGCCTTTTTCGTTTCTTCTCCGTTTCAACTCACTTTTGGCCCGTTTGACCTCCAATTCGTTTCAAATCGAGCCGAGACTCTCCAAACATGATTTAGATCATGTCCACATCATTATTTCATCTACACAAGTGTCGGATTTAGCTCAAGACCCAATATAGCTTTTCGGGTTCCGTTTTCGCGCCTATGCGCACAAAAACGCCCGAATACTTCCAAACTTCACCGGGAGCAACTCCGATGCACTTTTGGCCTTCGGATCAACTTCGAACTTTTCGAAGTCCATCCACTCGACAATCAGTCGATTCTAAACGTGGTGCAACTCTCGGGTTTCGAGAATTCACTTCCTTACACAGTCAAACTACAGTAAACTCATTGTGAATAGCCGAGGCACTGCAGGTCAAAGGACCAGTCACACTACTACAACATTGAGTAAGTCACAGACGAGTGAGTAGACATCCAAGTGACTTCTCGCATTGGTCATGCTCGGTACCCTTGTTCTCTAACAACCACCTGCATATTCGCTTCAGTGTCCCCTCACTGTTGACCCAAGATCCGTCTACCCAAAAAGGGAAGCGACTTATGCACCAATCTTATCGAATCAATCACCGTCCCCGTGATGATCCATTGATTGGGAGCATTTAGGAATTAACCAATAATGATACATGTCTCAAATTCTCAACTCTTGAGAATATATGTCATCATCTTATTAATTTTTTGGACGATTCATGGACACATACATAACATGAATGAAAATTAGTACCCAAAATTATTCATAATATTTTAAAGTCAAATGCAAATTCATGTCTAGAAAGAAAACATGTGTCGGCCTGGTTGGTTTCTAGGGCATACATTTAACAATATGCATTTACTTTTTTTTTTGTTACGTCGAGGGACACATTGCATTATATCTTTCTCATGTGGTTTACACAATCTTACTTTTTTCTTCTTTTTTTTTCCTTCTTGTGTACCATGACAGAATAGACTTTTTGTTTTGCATTTAACCTTCTCAAAAAATTTATTTTGCAAATAATCTTTATCAAAATTATAAATACAAAAATAATCTATAACCCTAATGAAATCCCATTCTCTTTTGTACACGTGGCAACATTACCTTAACCTAATTTTTGTGGGTCCTACATGTCATCTTAATCTATTCTATAAATTAATTTGTGGGTGGGGCCCACTCAAAATTCATTTTTTCTCTCTGCTTCCATTTAATTACGCTGCTTCCCATTTAATTCTAATTAACTTCGTCTTCTACCCCATATGATTCCCACCGCTTCGAGCCCTCCCCACAACCGCCGCTTCGATTCCTCTTCCGCCTCATCAATCCTTCCTCCGCCTCTTCGCCTCTTCGATGTCTCTCTCTACTCTTCCGCCTTTTTCGTCATTTCTTCTTTTTTTTTTCTCTCCGCCCTTCTCTCTCCCCCTCCGATCCCGCCTCTAATCTCTCTCTGATCTCCCCGTCCGCGGCGCGATCTTCGCCGGGATTCGCAGCGGGAGGAGAGGAAGGCGGCGTTCCGGTCACGAAAATGGTTCGGATTCATTCTCTTTTCTGGTGCTAGGGTTTTATCGCATCTCCTCTTCCCGCGTCGTCCCTCACGCGTACATCGCCCACCATGCCGACGCAAAAGAGCAAGAAGAGAAAGGCAAAAAAAAATGACACTTCAAACGCCTAATTCTACCATCGACCTATTATTTTCTACTCTTTTTTATCTCTAAATTTTTCTCTTTTTTTAAAAAATATTTTGATTGTCTTTTTTTTTTTTAAGTTTGTAGCGGATGGGGTGTTCTTCGCGGACATGTCCTTTATGCTACCCTCCAGTACCTCTCCTCCGCCACCTAAGGACGTCAATGCCGCCACCGCTACTGGCGACTGCGGCATCGCCTTCTTCTTATTCCTCTTCGCCCCCACCACCGCCACCCTCTTTGTCACGCCCCGAGACCGCTACCAATTTGGTTCGGTTCGGGGACGCCGATCAGGTGCCGAACGGACAACACCTCCCCTGTCCGCCCAAGGCTCGACAATAAGTCATGTACAAAGAATTGCCCAGGAAAATGAATTCTATAACATACATGACGAGACGATGCACCTAAAGGTGCGAACAACAACAAGAGCAAGATACCAGTATAACATACAAGTAATATAAAGAGAGAAGAGTCTATCTATTACAACCATTCAACCATTTGTTTACATTGTTTAACTTCAAAATATGAATACATATTCATCTCCTATAGTGTAGATTACATCATTTTCTTTATACAATTATGTCTCCAAAATATACCACGGGTGGCTCTAATGCAAGTAGGTGGCTACTATCAACTAGGGCGCGATGCCCTTACCGCGATCCTCACCGCCCGCCTGCGCGCTGGAACCTGTAATTGAGTGGGGTGAGAACTAACTTCCTTAGTTCCCAGTGGGCTCGGCCACCGACCCCACCGATCTCCCCACTAGGTCTAAGCAGGCAAAAGCAGATAGATAGATAGATAGATAATTTAAAGCTGTAACTGCTGTAGGTAAAGCATGATATAATTAATGCAACTACTACCATGCCTGAAACAACAAGATCATGATATAATTATGAAATATCTATCATGCTACTATGTCCCAATCAAGTATGTATGAAATACTTTTATGTTCTTATGTTATTACCCAATCCATGGCTAGCCCGTAGGCACGCCCACGACTCAACACATTCAACCCAAGGGTTGTCTCATGGGACCCCACATAGGCTATCCCTCGGGACCCCACATAGGCTATCCCTATCGAATCACGTGCCAAGACCTCCTGAGACTCGCACTACCCGTGTGGAGCGACCACCACGAGCGCCGAATGACCGTGTGAGTATGATCTTCTCCTCCATTTGGAGGGCATCCACGTAGGGAATCATACATAGGTGTTTTCTAACACTATGTTTCTATGTCAACTGTCATCAAGTTATTTACTTGGCTCACATGTCACTAGTGTCTCTACACTATGTCATAATGTCAATCATCAAGTTCTATACTTGGTTCACATAGCTCTAGTGTTCTTTACACTAAGTTACAATGCAATAATATTCATCAAGTCATCTACCTGGTTCTCATGTCATTAGTGTTCTATACACTATGTCACAATGTCAATCATCAAGTTCTATACTTGGTTCCCATAGTTCTAGTGTTCTTTACACTAAATTATAATGCAATAATATTCATCAAGTTGTCTACTTAGTTCTTATGTCATTAGTGTTCTATACACTATATCACAATGTCAATCATCAAGTTCTATACTTGGTTCCCATAGTTCTAGTTGGCAATCATGCATAAATAAATCATAGTTCTTGGTCTCTAGGGTTCAATGTCATTATACTCATTCCTATGCTTCCTATGTCCAAATGCAAACCTACGGTGCCGCACGATAAAGGAGGATGCAAGCATGCTCCCTATGTCCTAATGCAACTCCCGTAGTTCCACACGATAAGGAAGCACACTAGAATAGCAATTTAACCATACCAACCCTACTATGCATGAAACTATATACATATGTACATATATATGCAATATGACCAATAATTTACTTAGACATAAAAGGTAGCCCAATGGCTTCGGAATGGCACCCCCCACCTTTTGGGATGTCTCACGTAGCAACAACGTCACTTTTGTTGTCTCGAACCTCAACTTCGACTCCTCGGTCAATTTCCGAAGCTGGAAGTCTTCGTTTGGCTTGGATCACCCAATCCGTCCGTCGGATCGACGAACCGTCGCCTCGCACGCGTTCGTGTACCTAACAATATGTTAGATATGAGGTCAAATTAGATCAAGATCCAACATTTCGAAAAATCCTAATTTTGAGCCTTAGATTTTATTCAAGGTAAAATCCATCAATATCTTCGCAACGGCTCGACGGATTGCCGAACCGACTTCGCCAACGTGTTTCGTTACCTATCAATTAGGTTTACGGTGGGTCAAATTAGATCAAACCCTACTATTAGCGAAAATTGCATTTCTAAGCCCTATAGATTTACTATTGCAAAAATCATTAAATTAACCTATGATTTAGGCAATAAAGCTCTAATTAGCATGCTAGGATTCCTCTAAATCCATTTTTAGAGCATATAAACCAAACCCTAAACACTTACCACCATTGTGAACGCCGGGTCGAAGGCACGCCGCACAAACGGGCGCACGAGAGCTCGATCCGTCGCCTCCAACGCGTTCGCAGGATCGTTCTCCGCCAACACCATGAATTTAAGCGGATATTATAGAGAGATGTGAGAGATATTTAGAGAGAGAAAGAGAGGCTTTTCTTTCTCCTCTCCATGCGTGTGATGGCTTTGAGGGTGCTGCCAGGTTGAGGGAGAAGAAGCTAATAGCTTCTCTAATAAGCAACACTCCAAACACTATTCATACTATTCACTTCAACCTTCAGCTGAAGCTTTGATATTTTCGCCTGCCCTTCGGAATGTCCGTTTGAGCTCAAACTTGACAGCTATGTTCGTTTTTACATAATTTAACAGAAGAAATTTAAATCTCTCAGTTTCGATCCCGTTTGGTCACTGCGAACTCTACCGAACTGTAATCGCTATCAGATAGCATTCGGATTTTATTTCTCATCTTCCGGGTGTCAGAACGGCACGAAACTTTAAATCTAGCCTCGTACAAATAATCCTGACATATCCCCCAGTTTTCGTAATTTTCTGACACTGTACATTTTCTGTTAATTTATCTGCCCGTTCTCTCACAGAAAATTCTAGATCTTCTGTTTCAGGTCCGATTTCAGCACAGGTCAATCCAGGCTTACATTTTACTTCTATAAACCCAATAAAAATAGTATCTCACACTATTTTTATTTATATTTATTTTTAATTTAAGAATCCGATATATTACCTTCTACCGCAACTTCATGATTTCTGAAGTTCGGTATCTTACATCCTCCCCTCCTTAAAAATAGTTTCGTCCTCGAAACGAACCCTTATATTTAACTTAAATTTACATTCATACCTTACTCCCCAAATAGATGAGGATGATGTGTTTTCATCTCGCTCTCGAGCTCCCAAGTGGCTTCACGATCGTCGTGATTGCTCCACCGAACTCGAACATAAGGAATCTCGCGATTCCGCAGTTTGCGCACCTCCCGAGCAATAATTGCCACCGGAAACTCTTCATACGGTCCAATATATCGAGGACTCAACTTTCCTCGTACTCCAAACCGTCTCACGCCTCTCATAGGCGAGACCTTTAAGAACACGCGGTCTCCTACCGCGAATTCCAATTCTCTACGGTGCTTATTGGCATAACTTTGTTGCCTCGACTGCGCAGTGAGCATCCGCTGACGAGCGAGGCGAACTTTCTCTTCCGCCTCCCGCAACACGTCGGGACCTATCACCGCCCGTTCACCTACATCACCCCAATGCACAGGAGATCGGCAGTTCCGCCCCCAAAGGACTTCAAACGGTGCCATCTCCACACTGGCTTGGTAACTGTTGTTGTAGGCGGACTCGGCCATCAGCAAATACTTGGCCCAACATAACGGGGACTCAGCTTCCCCCGCACCCTGAATCGCTTCACGCTTCAACTCAGCTTATCCAGTGGTCTAGAATTTCAATGCACTTTCGCACTTCGGAGTGGCCTTTTACTCATCGGGATTGTCAAGAGGCCCACTACGGAAGATATAAGACCAGATTCACTCACATCAGTTAAGTAAAACTCTGAAAGTGCATTACCACTCCCGCGAGTCTCGGTGGTAGGGCAAGTCGATACTCGACGACTTTACCTACTCCAACCCCACTCACAAACGGCACACCAAGGCCGAACCGCTTCTTTTGAGACCGGGACTACCCGCCATCCTCGTGGTGTGGATCTAGCATGAATGCGCCAACTAGTCGAACGACCCACCACCACTACACAATGCACACGAGTAGACCTTCTCGGATTAGTCAGGCGTCCACTAAGTGGCGCTTTACCCCTCTGGCTATCCATGAGTCTTATACAGCTCTTCCTTGCATTCACCCTCAATTCAGGGAACACACTCCGATTCGATCACCGTCATTGCTTAGCAGCAATATCGTAGGAGCATCGCCTAATCGCGAGTGTTCCAATCCCAACCGGATCCCTGTCCTACCGTGAGATGGCGCACTTCGGCACCTCTTAAATATCAATCCACTGGAGAGCGCTATCCTTATGCTCCAACTCTCCTGAGAGCATCAACTCCAACCCTCTCGCGTGGCCTCCATTATTCAAGTGTCTCCCGGGGACCACTTGCTTCGAAATTCCAATGGCCACGGGCAATTCGGCCCCTTCTGTCGCACTCATCTCACAAGAACACTTCGTTCGTGATCCTAAGCCAAACTCATTAATAGAGTTACCGGTCACACCGATCTTCGGTCTCTACGGGTGGACCAATGGTCACTATCCCTACGTCGGCCTACCGCCTAGACGTGTCTCAATGCTCGATGTCTCTTACTCGCAAGCATAGACCCAATCAGCACTGGGCGACATTCTCACTTGGAAATTCTCACACACTCCCACCACGAGCTATCAAGATCGCAACCCACATCAAATTCTTGGGTTGGGTCACAACCGCACTCTCAGTGCATTCTCGATCCTGAGATCCAACACGTGGCATTTCCACGCTCCTGGGTACAAGCTCGGACTACCGTCCTGACCAAAACTTTGCCCTACCTATAGGTATCGGGCCGCTGCCACTTGCAGCTGACTGCGCCTGCCCAAAGGGCCTAGGCTCCACAGTCCACAAACGGTCCAGGCACGGGTCATCCCCCAAGCAACACCCGCCAACGTCGTCCTATACGACATGCTCTACGGAGCTACACACTTTACCGGCTCCTAAGCACCTAGTGCGAGCCACCAGCCTTACGAGTGATCTATGGCCCGCTTCACACTTAGCCATGCTAAAGTGCTACTGCCAACTCACTCTCCCGGCTGAGTCAATACCGCACACCACGAGTACCTATACTCGTGCGCTCTATACGCCTCTATAGCGTTCCAAACCAAATCCAGCACTAGGCAACCTTGCCTATGCACGCTGGTCGCACGAGCACTACTCACCTACCTCAATTTGAGGTATCATTATATGCGGACTCGACCACTAACAGTCACGCTCTTGCGGCGGTTCTACTTTCATCGCTCGATTTATCGAAACTACGTGCGAAACGCTCGGATTACTCGGGTATCCTCAAGTATCACGGCTCAACTCTCGCAATCCACTGCTCACTGCCTTGAGAGTTGCCGCACCACTTTGTCCAAAAATCACTACTAGCCATTCGCTAGTATCACTTGGCTCTCTACCTGCTTCAACAGGTAACATGTTTCCACACGCAAGCATGCTCGAGTATCTACATTCACCCGTCCATTGGTCTCTACTATACTAATGCATAATTAATAGTAGGTGACCATATGACAAATGCATGCTATGCATCAACCCTACATCATGTAGGAGCACAAGCCTACTCCAACAACTCATGCCTACCATGACGCGGTCAGTAGTAGTAGGTTCCACAACCTGGGTCGCGTACCCATGGTCACTTAGTGCCCGCCGCGAACCCTCCGGTTGCCACATTCTCATCACTCGCTCTCCCGACCATGCCGTAGCGCACCCACAGACTGTCTTAGAGAGGAGGGGGGTCGTCGCCAATGCCAAGGTTTGGTTATCCCAAATCATTCTAGAGCCTAAATAGCAAAACCCTAGATGTATGCCATTGGCAAGCTCAAGAGTTTACCCCCAAAAGCTTCTCTCCACCTGAGGAAGAAGATGAAGACCTTAGTCCTCCACTAAGGCCACTTTACACTTTTTAGGTTTCCAACGCCTTCGACCCTTCCGAAGCGTACCAAATCGACAATTAGTCAATTCCAGATGAAGTCCAATCCTCGGATTTCGAGAATTCACTTCCTTACATCCACAACCTCGACCGCGTTCGGCCGAAGTCTCCGCACCAACACATCGGCCACATCCTTGTCATCCCACACTTCGTTCGGGATGCAACTCACGATGCGGGAGGATCCCCACTCGTATTCCCCCACGGTGCAGCTTCCTCGCCGCAGCTTCCGAACCTCACCCGACTTTTCTCCTCACTGTCAGGGAATAAACGGAGATTATCAATCCCCGAAACACTTCCCAAGCCATAGGAGGGAGACTAGGCGATCGATTCCACTCGACGCCTATCCTCCACACCTTCGTCAACCGTTATGGACAATACTTGTCCCGCACCACAGTGTACCAATCCTCAAAGGAGTCTCCATGGAGTCGATCCACAACTCCACGATCAACGGATCCGCATCTTCTATCAAGGTAGACGGATCAAATCGCGAAGGTCATGAGGGCACCAAAGCTCACTCCCTCAACGCCTTCACCTCTCGAATCGATAGAAGTCGGGTTGCTCCGACCTCGACGGAATACCTTCGTCGCGACTCCCAACCATATGCGACGAGCTGAAATTAGTGTGATCACCACTGATCCACCAACTCTTGGAGTCCCGCTTACACGATCCTCTAGTGTATGGCAGCCTCCTGCTGACATTGCACTAACTCGACTTGTGGCCTCACCACTATCACGAGTGGGGCCAATCGATAGCGAAGTTTCAATTCTCCGCTCGCACGTCGAAACGCTCAGGGACATCACTTGTCCCCTCCCGCGCCGACCTAATCAAAGATCGCCTACGCGGTGCCATCGTCCTCGAACCGTGATGACACGATCAGTCTCGACCCTCTACGTCAAGCACGTAACAACAGACATCGATTTGACTCAAATCGGGCGAAAGTCATGCAAGAGCGTTTATTCCGATCCCTCGGGTTCATGTTGTCGATCGCCCAACATGAACACACTTGGTCAAGAATAAACCACATCTTGAGTCTACCTCTAATGTCCATCTTAGAGGTTTCAATACTTAACCCAATCGATTCAACTTCCGCCACCCGCCTTAGGTTCACGTCTCGCTCACGCACCTATAGCCTTAAGGCTCACCGTCCTAGGGTCTCCTAGGTCAATCCTAGACTCTCTCTTTACTTGCTCTTAGCTTGCTCTGATACCATCTTTTACCTGTCACGCCCCGAGACCGCTACCAATTTGTCTTGGTTCGGACGCCGATCAAAGCCGAACGACAACACCTCCCCCTGTCCGCCCAAGGCTCGACAATAAGTCATGTACAAAGAATTGCCCAGGAAAATGAATTCTATAACATACATGACGAGACGATGCACCTAAAGGTGCGAACAACAACAAGAGCAAGATACCAGTATAACATACAAGTAATATAAAGAGAGAAGAGTCTATCTATTACAACCATTCAACCATTTGTTTACATTGTTTAACTTCAAAATATGAATACATATTCATCTCCTATAGTGTAGATTACATCATTTTCTTTATACAATTATGTCTCCAAAATATACCACGGGTGGCTCTAATGCAAGTAGGTGGCTACTATCAACTAGGGCGCGATGCCCTTACCGCGATCCTCACCGCCCGCCTGCGCGCTGGAACCTGTAATTGAGTGGGGTGAGAACTAATTTCCTTAGTTCCCAGTGGGCTCGGCCACCGACCCCACCGATCTCCCCACTAGGTCTAAGCAGGCAAAAGCAGATAGATAGATAGATAGATAATTTAAAGCTGTAACTGCTGTAGGTAAAGCATGATATAATTAATGCAACTACTACCATGCCTGAAACAACAAGATCATGATATAATTATGAAATATCTATCATGCTACTATGTCCCAATCAAGTATGTATGAAATACTTTTATGTTCTTATGTTATTACCCAATCCATGGCTAGCCCGTAGGCACGCCCACGACTCAACACATTCAACCCAATGGGTTGTCTGCGGGACCCCACATAGGCTATCCCTCGGGACCCCACATAGGCTATCCCTATCGAATCACGTGCCAAGACCTCCGGAGACTCGCACTACCCGTGTGGAGCGACCACCACGAGCGCTGAACAGACTGTGTGAGTATGATCTTCTCCTCCATTTGGAGGGCATCCACGCAGGGGAATCATACATAGGTGTTTTCTAACACTATGTTTCTATGTCAATCGTCATCAAGTTATTTACTTGGCTCACATGTCACTAGTGTCTCTACACTATGTCATAATGTCAATCATCAAGTTCTATACTTGGTTCACATAGCTCTAGTGTTCTTTACACTAAGTTACAATGCAATAATATTCATCAAGTCATCTACCTGGTTCTCATGTCATTAGTGTTCTATACACTATGTCACAATGTCAATCATCAAGTTCTATACTTGGTTCCCATAGTTCTAGTGTTCTTTACACTAAATTATAATGCAATAATATTCATCAAGTTGTCTACTTAGTTCTTATGTCATTAGTGTTCTATACACTATATCACAATGTCAATCATCAAGTTCTATACTTGGTTCCCATAGTTCTAGTTGGCAATCATGCATAAATAAATCATAGTTCTTGGTCTCTAGGGTTCAATGTCATTATACTCATTCCTATGCTTCCTATGTCCAAATGCAAACCTACGGTGCCGCACGATAAAGGAGGATGCAAGCATGCTCCCTATGTCCTAATGCAACTCCCGTAGTTCCACACGATAAGGAAGCACACTAGAATAGCAATTTAACCATACCAACCCTACTATGCATGAAACTATATACATATGTACATATATATGCAATATGACCAATAATTTACTTAGACATAAAAGGTAGCCCAATGGCTTCGGAATGGCACCCCCCACCTTTTGGGATGTCTCACGTAGCAACAACGTCACTTTTGTTGTCTCGAACCTCAACTTCGACTCTCGGTCAATTTCCGGCCGGAAGTCTTCGTTTGGCTCGGATCACCCAATCCGTCCGTCGGATCGACGAACCGTCGCTCGCACGCGTTCGTGTACCTAACAATATGTTAGATATGAGGTCAAATTAGATCAAGATCCAACATTTCGAAAAATCCTAATTTTGAGCCTTAGATTTTATTCAAGGTAAAATCCATCAATATCTTCGCAACGGCTCGACGGATTGCCGAACCGACTTCGCCAACGTGTTTCGTTACCTATCAATTAGGTTTACGGTGGGTCAAATTAGATCAAACCCTACTATTAGCGAAAATTGCATTTCTAAGCCCTATAGATTTACTATTGCAAAAATCATTAAATTAACCTATGATTTAGGCAATAAAGCTCTAATTAGCATGCTAGGATTCCTCTAAATCCATTTTTAGAGCATATAAACCAAACCCTAAACACTTACCACCATTGTGAACGCCGGTCGAAGGCACGCCGCACAAACGGGCGCACGAGAGCTCGATCCGTCGCCTCCAACGCGTTCGCAGGATCGTTCTCCGCCAACACCATGAATTTAAGCGGATATTATAGAGAGATGTGAGAGATATTTAGAGAGAGAAAAGAGAGGCTTTTCTTTCTCCTCTCCATGCGTGTGATGGCTTTGAGGGTGCTGCCAGGTTGAGGGAGAAGAAGCTAATAGCTTCTCTAATAAGCAACACTCCAAACACTATTCATACTATTCACTTCAACCTTCAGCTGAAGCTTTGATATTTTCGCCTGCCCTTCGGAATGTCCGTTTGAGCTCAAACTTGACAGCTATGTTCGTTTTTACATAATTTAACAGAAGAAATTTAAATCTCTCAGTTTCGATCCCGTTTGGTCACTGCGAACTCTACCGAACTGTAATCGCTATCAGATAGCATTCGGATTTTATTTCTCATCTTCCGGGTGTCAGAACGGCACGAAACTTTAAATCTAGCCTCGTACAAATAATCCTGACATATCCCCCAGTTTTCGTAATTTTCTGACACTGTACATTTTCTGTTAATTTATCTCGCTCTCGTTCTCTCGCGTAAAATTCTAGATCTTCTGTTTCAGTCCGATTTCGACATTGTGTCAATCCAGCTTACATTCTACTTTTATAAACCCAATAAAAATAGTATCTCACACCATTTTTATTTATATTTATTTTTAATTTAAGAATCCGATATATTACCTTCTACCGCAACTTCATGATTTCTGAAGTTCGGTATCTTACACTCTTCCTCCTCTGGCCCTCTGACCTTGACGCCGGTGTGGCCCGATCTCCACCTCGACCACGTCTATGTCGCCCTGCCGCCCCTCGCCGCCATTGACCTCCACCTCCGTCTCAAACTCTATGTCCACAACTCACACTTCTTCGCCTTCGACTACCGCTTCCGCCGTGTCGCCTCTCGTCGCCATCGCGTGCGTGAGGGCCTTCAGCGCCTCCTACCTCGAAGCCGAGCTCGAGCTCAATGAGATCAAGGTTCTCAACGACGTCGCTCGAGTATCTCGCCTAGGGATCCATTCCATTGGACGCTGCTACTGAGGTGGAGGTCATGCTAGGGCTCTTTTGTTTTTCAGATCTTTGTTAAATTATTGCTCTTTCTATTTTTATTGGATTTTTAATTATTTCTATTTTTATTCTTTTTATGTAATTTAGGAATTTTTAATATTTTTCAAATACTAGATATTTTTCGTTAGTTAGGAAGTAGTCAAAGAGGTTTTTGAAAAAAAAAATATTTCTAGACTATTTCTTGAATCTGATGCAATTTTTGTTGAGGTTCAAATATAAAATTCTAAAATTCAATGACGTATTTTAATATCTAAATTAATTTTCTGTTGCTTTACTTTTGGCAGTGTGCTCCTAAAATAATTTGTTTTTTGTTCTTTTTTCATTTATATAATAATTCATCTCTGAAGATTTGAAGCTTTTCATATAGAATCCAAAATGAAAGAAATTGTAGCTGAGTCTGCTTGGAATTATTGACAAATATGCAAGTCTTTATGCCTTTCAAGTTCAAATGAAGAGCAAGCAGAGTAACAATCAAGCATGGGTAATGTGGCCTCTTACCTTTTCTTTTCCATTTAGTCTCTTTTTATAGTATGTTGTTATCTTTATTTTGTTGTCCGGAGAAATGTATATCAGGTAAGGTGCAAGTATAGCATGGCAAGCCGACGCAAAAGAGCAAGAAGAGAAAGGCAAAAAAAATGACACTTCAAACGCCTAATTCTACCATCGACCTATTATTTTCTACTCTTTTTTTCTCTCTAAATTTTTTGCTTTTTTTTAAAAAAAAATATTTTGATTGTTTTTTTTTTTTTAAAGTTTGTAGTGGATGGGGTGTTCTTCGCGGAGCTGAACGAGTTGTTGACGAGGGAGCTCGCCGAGGATGGATACTCTGGCGTGGAGGTTCGGGTCACGCCCATGCGCACCAAGATCATCATCAGATCCACCAGGACCCAGAACGTTCTCTTTCTCTTTTTATTGCTTCTATCTCCTCTCTTTAACTCTACCTTCGGCCACTTTTTGTTCTCTTTTTTTAATGCGTGGGAATCTATCTATCTTTTATTACGGATTGAATGAAATCTATATCTGCAGAGCTATGTAACTATGCCTATTGTAATACGCCACTCTATTTCAGTATGAGAAATAGTTGGAAAGTTAAAACAAGATTTCGAGCTCGAAAACAGAAGCTCTATATGAAACCGCTTTTGAAGCAGTAAACACTAATTTAGAATTACTAAATGTTGCTACGAAATGAAGATGATGTTATAGTACTTTGACAATAGTAATTTATCAGAGAACATTACATCAGATGGCGGTGGTCAAATCATTCACAAGCTTTCCAAATTTGGTAATCTCAAAGTCCAAGATCAATCGCCAACCTGGAGTGACAAAATTCGAGAGAGCAAATCATTTGTTGACCTGTAACCCATCATCTTATTGCTTATTTCAATATTACTATGGAAAAAGAGACTTTGTTTGAAGACAAGTATCATGCGGAGCAATACGGGTTACAGGTCAGTAGGTTGATGTCCTATATTGTGAAATCAGTTATACTGAAAGTTTTTAGCCTTCTTCTTACAACGTCTTTGAATTGTCTCATTGTTCTTCTTGGTGTGTACTGATGCTAATCTAGAGGAAGGTACGATTGTATATTATTTTTTGGTTTAAAATGAAAGAAGATGCATTTTTATAATCAGTATTCGCTTTATGACATTTATCTATGTGGGAGAGTCCATCTATGGCAGTGCTATTGCGGTTTCCAAACTGTATGGTTTGCTTATATAATAGAAGCATACTAATGCCCTTTTTTTTTCTATTTATGCTTATGACAAGATTGGAATGGCTTGATATCTGTTCTAGGTAGTTTTCTACTGATTGGATATTATGAATCATTTTACTAATCTCTCTTCACATTGAAAATTAACCTGTTATATATATTGTTAAATCTATTAAATGTTCTTCATTTACAGGTTATAATAATCTATTTATTAGTAAATTGAGCTTGAGACTTACTTGAGCTTGAATTGACAACTCCTTTTGTCTTTTCAGGATGCTAGGAAGGGTGTTCTCTTCATTGATTTTCTCCGTCTTGCAACTTCAACTGAAACGCTTTGAATACGATTTCATGCGAGATACCATGGTCAAAGTAATAATTGATGCACTCGCTTTCTCTTTTAATTTCTTTTTTTTGCCGAGTTATAATTGAATACACTTGCTTTCTCTTTCAATTGACTTTTTTGCTGAGTCATTGCTCAAAAAGTCCATGTGAAACTTAGTTCCTAAAGAGTCTGATGTTCCCATGAAGGTATGATCAGACAGTCGGCATCCTTAACTGTATGACTAACTGTTTGCAAGTCTCTTACGCTAAAAATAATATGCAGGAAATAAGCTTTGTTTATCTCTCCTATGTGATTCATACTCTTTATCCCTGATCGTAAGATTTTGAATCTTTAGTTTTGACTTCCAGAGTTTCATATTATTTTTAATTCTCCACTCTTATTGCTATAAATATTATTTATTATTCTTATATTTTTTTTTATTTGTTTTATTTTTTTTATTCTTATGCTTTTATTATAGTTGTTGCTGCTTCTTCTTCAATTTTTTTATTATATTTTTTAAAATTTTTAACTTTTTTTTCTCATTTTTTTTTAGTTTTATTTCTTATTTATTTCTATGGAATCGATCTACAGTACATGGTATCTTCACTAGTCTTATATTATATATGTAGGCAACACACGAAATATTTTAAAGTGGATAAGGTGATTCATTCATTGTGTGTAGAATACTGTGATTTATTTATCATAATTAGTTAAATACCATAATGCATTTTATCAGTAAAATGTAAGCCTCTTTGTCTACATGCACTATTATAAACAGGGTTTTTTTTTTTTTTTTTTTGTATTTTGCCCTCTAAAAATTATTTTATAAATAACCTCACCAAATTTATAATTATAATTTTGACCCTGTCTCTGTCACGCAGGCACCACACGAGCAAAAGTGGAGATGCTGAAATAAGTTGAACACGGTAACCCATTCACCATGTTTAGAAAATATATATGTTTTGCGAAAAAAATATAAGTATTAAAATAGGGGGAATATAAGGGGAATATAAGTATGAAACACGGTAAATCATTCACCGTATTTAAATATAGTGAATGGTTCACCGTATTCAACTTAACGCCTTCCCACAAATTGCATGGTATTGATGTGACGTTTGCGTGGCGGAAATAAGATCAAAATTATAATTATAAATTTGGTGGGGCTATTTATAAAAAAAAATATTTTTAAAGGGGCCAAATGCAAAAAAAGTCCTTATAAATAAAGTATAAACACGACTAGTGACTCATTGTATTCACCGAAAAAAAACAACTTTTTCCGCACAGCATCTGTGTACGGACTGAGTACGATCGCTCTCATACTCATACTTCCGAATCAATGATCCATACCGTTAAACGTTATTTACAATATTTAAAATTTTTAGAAATTAAATTTTATAATTTTTCGACATCATTTACCTTACGATCAAAATATCATAAATTTGACAATTTTTAATAGCCGATATGAGATACTTGCTAGTTTAATGGTGCAAAAGAATCGAAATTTGTAGAACTTTTGATAGAAAGTTCTATTTATTATCTAGATCAAGATCAAAACTCCGATCTTGAATTGAAAGATGCGATCATCTTTTTTAGACGCCGCTCGATTTAATCGCTTATTTTATAATTATTGATGGATTTTATTATAATTTTAAAAATTTACTAAATTTATTTTCTAAAAATTTCAAATATTTTAAATCATATTTAATAAAATAAATTGTCGATTCGAAAGTTTCATCATCAAATACGAATCATCATCAAATATAACTTATGAGTATGATGAGAGCTCCAATATACTCAAGTAGCCACGGCCCTGTTTTTCATATCCCCCAGACTATAGATGGCGACAACTTGACCCATCTCACTGCGCCGGCGCTCCTTTCTCATCTCCAATGGCGATCCCCATTCGCCCCCTCCTCCTCCATCCCCACCCTCCTCTTCTCCCACCAACTCCTCAACTCCGCCACCACCTCTCCGCTGCCGCCTCCACCGCCCCTCTCCGGCGCCGCTGCATCTCCCCCCACCTCCCCTTCCCTTCCACACCTCTCTCTCTTCGCCCCGCCATCAAACACCTTCCGCGCACCCAAACCCGAGCCTCCTCCTCCCCCTCCCCCAATTTCCAAACCCTAACCCTAACCCTAACCCTACCCCCACCCTTCTCCCGCCTCTCACTCCCCGTCCCCTCCCCTCTCACCATCTTCAAGTGCTCCCTTCTCCTCTCCCTCTCCGTCTTCGCCATTAAGCGCTCCATCTCCCTCCTCCTCAGCCCCTTCTTCTGGACCTACTTCAGCCTCTCCTGGATCTTCTGGCCATGGATCCTCGCCCTCGCCCTCGCCGTCGTCGGCCTCTTCGCCCTCCGCAGGTGCTCCCTCGGCTCCGCCTCCGCCCTCGACCAGCTCGCCATCGTCACCGCCGCCTCCGCATGGCTCACTCTCGTCCCCCCGGCGCACTTTAATGGCTTCCTCGAAGGTTGGCCCCTCGCCCTTTTCCTCGTCTACCACTACTTCTTCTTCTTCGAGCCCTCCGTTCGCAGGCGCCTCTACGGCGACCTGTACCCCCGCCATCACGATCCCAAGTGGGATATCCGCATGCCGCCGCACCTCCAGGTCGGATTCGCCGCCCTCGTGATGATCGGGCACTGGCTCGCGGCGTACGAGGGGCCGGAATTGCACCTGGTTCCGGGGGGTTGGGCCAATTTGGGGATATGGGTGTTGATCTTCATGGTGCTCTTTATGCGGTACCACTCGGTGCTCTACCTCGCAAACTACTCCGAGAAGGTGGCCGTGCCCACGGCAGTGGTGCAGTTCGGCCCCTACCGGTGGGTGCGGCATCCGATCTACGCGTCGACGATGCTTCTGTTTGCTGTTCATTGTATTACTCTGCGCGCTCCGCTTAGCTTGCTGTTCCTTTTTGCTGTGTGCTTGCTCTACTATGGGTGGAAGGCGGATGCGGAGGAGGCTCTCATGGTGGAGAACTTTGGGGAGAGGTACACAGAGTATATGAACAAGGTCAGGTATAAGCTGATTCCTTTATTGTACTAATACTAACCGGCTTACAGCCTGTAAAATTTTGTGCTTTGCCAGGTTGTTAGTTGGGCTCCTTTTCTGTTTGTAGCTAGGTTGAGTTTTCATTTAAAAAAAAAAAAAAAAAAAAAAATGAGGTGTAAGATTGGTTATTTAAAGGTAAAGAAATCTGTGTTGTTGTGCTTCCATCTTCATCTCTTGCTAGGGTGTGTTCTGGTGCTCACGTAGAAGTGCTGTTTCAGGAAAAAGTGTTTGGAAGAAGCACCAAGAGCCCTGCGCACTAATCTCCATGTACTTTCAGTTGCAGGTGAGAAGCAGAAACTTCAAATTTGAGCTTTTGCTTTGGGGCTTGAAAGCTCATTTCGGCTTCCAACAATGGGTGGAAGGTCCAAACATTTCCTTTTGTTTGGCGAATACATTTGACTTCTAGGCTCTTTAGTAGAGAATCTTTTACAAAAGCCTAGTGCTTAACAAAGTGCTTGACCAATTTGAACTTCCTAAGCACAGCTTGTGATTCCTTACTGTTCTTCTTTTGGATGAAAGATTAAAGTCTATACTATAGGTAGTTCTCACTCTTATCAAAACTTACTTCTGGGAAGGGACGGAAGGAAAAGCAGCAGAAAGACGTGCTTCTTTTCCTCTTTGCACTGCACCTTATAAGAGTAAGCCAGGATTTGGAGTTAAGCTGATAAATAACAAAAATTGGATATGCTCTCTAAGGCATGAGTTTCCCTTGATTGCGAATTTTAGCCTCTCATGACCTACGGAGCAAACGATGCATATATTCACTATTTCACATATCATTAGACTGTTTCAAGTATGAAGTCGAATGAAAGGTGAAGTGTTCTGTTTTATCTACATTGCTTTTCTCTCCTTTTGCTACTTGCAAATTTGTATGTTTTTCTTAGTTGGTCTTGTATCTTCCTCCAAAATGAAATGGCTAATCTTGGCAAGAGTCACTGCTTTTGGAGTTCCTTTTGCAGCGGCACCACAAATTCACTTTTATAGGTATTTTATTTTATGTCATGAATTAGCTAGTTCTCTTCTTTTTGTTTTTCATAGTTTTGCCATCGTTCTCGCTCGTCTGAATTCTTTCCATGGCCAGATGAACCTTTTCGAAATTCTTAGTAGGTTTCATGAGCAAAGTTGCAACCAGTGAAACAGTTGGGTACTGATGCGTACTTGCTTACATGTTTTTTTTTTTGTGAGTTGTTCTTTACCCTAACTTAGTTGACTCGGAAGTCGGAACACACCATAAACTTTGAGAAGAGGGTATATGATGAAGAAGTTGGCTATGGGCCTGTTTGGCCTTATGGTTCGAGCGGCATCTATCTATTTAACCTTTGAATCGGGGATCGTAAGCGGGTACGGCAGGGCTCTCCGCGAGCGGGGGAGGGGCCGGGCAAGCCGGCGCGGTAAGCGACATTTACATTAAAACATTGTAATCCATTTGGCACTGAAGTGTGTTAGGGCCTGTTTGACTTAGATTTTGGAAAAGCGATTTATACATACGGAATTAATTTTGTTTTTGGAAAATTAATTTTAATTAAAAGTTGTAAAGTGTTTAGCTGAGTTTAGATGGTTGAAAGCAATTTCTCTGAAGTAATATTGTATTGTTGTTTGACAAAAAATTTTGATATTTGCAGATAATGTTTTTTTACTGAATTTTATTTTAAAAAGATTTAAAATATGAACTTAAACTTAAAATTTGAATGTGAATTTAAATTTAAATTTTAAAATTTGCACAAAGATTTAAAATTTGATATTCTAAGTTAAAATTGAAAATAGAAAATTTCAATTTTAAAATCTAAATTTAAATTTTAAATTTCAAAATTAAAAATCTAAATTTCAAATTTCAAATTTGAAATTTAAAATTTGAATATTTAAAGTTTAAAACTTAAAATTTAAAATTTAATATTCAAAATTAAAATTTAAAAATTTAAAATTTAAAATTTGAAATCTAAAAATTTGAAATTTGTAATACGAAATTAAAACTCAAAATTTTAAATTTTAAATTCTAAAATTTCAAGTTTAAAATTTTGAATATTTAATATCTAAATTTTAAACTTTTTAATTTGAAATTTGAAAGTTAAAATTATAAATTTAAAATTCAAATATAAAATTTAAAATTTAATATTAAAATTTCAATTTAATTTTTCAATCTGAAATCAAAATAAGAAATTAAAATTTGAGTCTAAAATCAAAATCAGATTTGAAGATTTAGGTTTTAGTTGTTTCTAATTTTTAATCTTGAAAATCGGAAAGTTGATTCTAAAAATTAAAATCAGATTTTGAAATTGAGATCGTCAAATACTCTATTCCAGCTAAAAATTCCTTTGGGCCCCAAAGGGAGGCCGAACACCCTAGTTGGTATTCCCTACATGAGGTTTTTGAAGGGCGGCCGCCAGCACCCCAACCCAAGAGATGCTTTTGTCCGCTGGAGAGCCTTGTACAGTCTGCAGGCCCTTGAATGTGCTGCAGGCCCAAGCAGGTCCTATAACAGTCTGCAAAACCTTCAACTGTTGTCAAATTACAAATTCGTGTCTTCTGGCCAATTTCATATTGTTGACCAACACCTGGAAGATAATATACTTCCCTTTGTTACATTATTGTTTCAGTTCAAATGGGTCAATATTTTGGACCATCTCTTTTTGGTTGGTCGTATTGAAATTTTTGCCATTCCGATAATAGGGAATTAGGGACTCTGCGGTCCGAGGAAAAATGTTATGGATAGGAGGTATTCTACACTATCACACATACACCACATCATCAATAACAAGCCAATCACATTCTTTCTATTCAAACAAAAGTACAATAAAAATACTTTTTTACAATCATGATGTGACATATATTCTTAAAAAAATTATTTTGATTGGTTTGTTACGTCACGTTACATATATACCCGTTGCATTCTAGAATTTCTCTATGGATAGCCCCTGTACTATTCTGATGATGTACGGTAGCTTGTTCTCCTATACTTCTGCACTTGGATAATTTAGTCTCTGAACTTTTAATTACACATATTATTACATTGCAGTCAGGAACTTAAGATGCATGATATTTGAAGTTCAGGACAAATATTTTAGCAAAATATACAAAGACCAAATCACACTATCCTGATAGTACAGAGACTATCCATACATCAGATTTTCCATTCAGTAATTTGGTTGGAAAAAAAAAAAGGGGTCCAATACACCAATGGCCCGCCCCAGAACTTTTTTTTATTTTTTTTAATTTGGTCCAAAACTTTTTTTTTTTTTTTTTTGGTCAACTGATTAAATTGGGTGTCCGCTATTATTAATCTAATCTTGTATTATTAATTGATGGTAGCCGGCGCGTGGGCATTGACGTAGTGCTGAATTGGTATAATTTTTTTGGATTACTAGTACAATACTACAATTGGCTCCTAACTTTTTTTTTCCTGTGTTTTCATTTAAGTCCCTAAACCTTTTTTTTTTAACTATTAAATCCCAATCTTCTTTCAAAAATCTCTAAACTTTTTTTTTTTTTTATCAATTGACCCTTTCAATTTTAATACTTTTTATTATAAAAAATACTATCTGTACAGTGTACACTCAAAAAAGGGGTTGTAGATCTTAAACCCACTCATCCTAGGATTTAGAAAATTCTTTGAATTTTTAATTATTAAAAGATTGACGAAATAAGTATCAAGTATAGATTTTTAGATAAGAAACTATAAGATTTACACCCCTTTTTAGATGTACAATTAGCATTCCTTTCCTTATTGAGTATATTTAGGGAAAACTTCAAAAAACCCCTCTGTGGTTTCATATTTTTTCAAAAACACCCCCTGTGGTTTAAAGTGTATCAAGTTAGTATCCTGTGGTTTCTTAGTTTATCACTTTAGTACCCTGTGTTTTGAAGTGTATCAAGTTAGTACTGTGCTTTTGCACTTTATCACTTTAGTACCCTGTGGTTTAAATTTTGTATCAAGTTAATACCCTGTGGTTTTTTAAATTATAAGGTACTAAAGTGATAAAGTGTGAAACCACAGAGTACTAAAGTGATAAAGTTCAAAACCACAGGGTACTAACTTGATACACTTCAAACCACAGGATACAAAAGTGATAAAGTACGAAACCACACGGTACTAACTGGATACACTTTAAACCAAAGGGGGGTTTTTGAAAAAGTATGAAACCACAGGGGGGTTTTTAAAGTTTTTCCTTATATTTAATAGAGTTCATTATTCTGTGAAAGTTACCTGCTTTGTTAAAGTAAGACCTTATTCAGAGAACTAAAACACGTTACGGTCACTGATCTCTTTCTAACTAATACAGAGTTGAATGCTGTAGATCCTCATTGCACATCACTAATAAAAGCTTCAAAATCTTGCACTCCCTATGAAAGTCTTGCACTGAACTGAATCATTAATATGAAAGTCTGTTATAATAGTATTCCTATTATCCTATATATATATATATATATATATATATATATATATATATATATATATATATATATATATATATATATATATATATATTATATTGCATTCGAGGATGCATTTAGTCCGAAAGTCGGTTTGATTTCTTTGAAGTAAGAGATCTTCTAATAACTATTTTTGTAATCGTTGCTGCTATGTCTCTCTAGTGGAAGTTTGTAACTGTAAGATCGTATGCTCTGGAGCTGCAATTAGACCGTAAAATAATTTACTGATCTTGCATTGCATGAGCCGGCCGATCCGATCGTCCCTATTGTAATTGTTTATCTGAGTGTTTGGCCGTGTAGCTACCCTTTGAAGTGAAGGACTACTACTGCAGTATATGTATTATTCATAATAAAATCTCAGATACTGGTTCTCTTCTCGCCTAATTATCTTGTGCTAACACTTAACAAGTGATTATGGACGTGGGAAATGATTGTGTTCCCACAGCCTTATTTCATTTTTGAAACATGATTTTGTTTACCTTGTTGTCAATTCTTATGTACTTTTGTTAGCAAAGATTTTATGGTGTTGTGAAGTTCTTATGAATTATTATCGTAAATGTCAAGAAGAAAATGTCAAAATTGTGTGTTCTAATTAAATGTCAAAGAAAAAAAAAAAAAAATGCACTGTATGTTAATGCCTAATTTGTGCATACTGGATAGTATTTACTAGGCGATGCTGTAAATGCGAAAAGTTTATGTGAACATCATAATACTATCGTGTAATATTTATCTGTAAATGCAAAAAGTGTATGCGAACATTATACAACTATTGTGTTATATTTACCAATAAAAAAACTGTTCTGCCAGTTATCCTTGTGTCGGAGAGATTAGGTGAACATCCTTGATCTTAAATTAGAGTCTTCAATTTTTATTAAAAAAACAGCATGTTCAATTTTCACCATTTATTCTGTATATTATATTTTGACACGATTTAATTACGAAATGACGATTAAAAGCGTAAAAATTACTGGATTGTTGATTTCAATACCCAAACATCAGAGAGAAGATCATAATACCAAAAAACCTGGACTGTTGATAGTATGAGTCTTGGGGAAGGTGCCATTTTGGTGGGGGGAGTGAGTTCTTTCAAGCAAACGTCTGCCCTAATCTAGCTCGCTAAATTTGCAAATATAGCTCAAGTTTTTCTCCCTCTAACTTTTGAATGTCGTTAAGAGCACACAGACAACTCAAACTTACTCACGTTACTATTTCTTTGGCAAAGCAAGCGTGTTGAACTGTGCATTGAGTATTCAGCAACTAGTTTTATCTTTTGGATCAGCCAGCTTAGTTGAGAGAGAGAGAGAGGGGGAGAGAGAGAGAGGCGCCAAACCCATTTCTTTGCATATTCCCTTCCTCTACATCTCCAGGAAAAGATAATCTATAACTTAAAAATACCCTCACTGCAGCTTCCTGTTCCAAACAGCTTTCGTTTTACAGCTAATCTCATCAGAGGGTAAAAAAAGAAAAAAGAAAAAAAGCTAAATAAGAGCCTCCCCAGCTTGTGCTTGATCTAAATAAACTGATCAATATAAACTATACACTATGTTGTGCCGCCGGAGGCCGGCTTCCCCCTGCTCATAATAATCCTGCATGCTGAACGTCTGCAACGAAAACCCTCTGGAATCCGCATAGATTGCGGCACCCTTCCACGCATCCAACACTGGATCTGATGCCCGCACGACCTTCAATGGGGAAAGGTATGGTCGGGACTGCCGGATTAGGGCCTCGAGACGGGGCACCAGGCCAGGGAAAAGGGAGCTGCCACCTGTGACGAGTATAGAGCTGGCAATGCGATCTTTGACGGATTCGTCGATGTCGGCCCGAGCAGAGAGCCTGTTTAGAGAGATGGCAGCCATCTCATCGAGGCCAGCCTGGTCAACTCCAACCATGCTCGGCTGGAAGAGGACTTCCGGGCAGCGGAAGCGTTCCACGCCGAGAGCAATTTTGTAGTCTTCAGCAGTTAAAGGGCGGGAACGAGGAAGGTGTTCAGGGAGTTGGTCAGATTTGGGCACGAAAGTAGGGTCTAATTCCTGCATACAAGATGTTAGAGGATCATGCAACGATAATTTAATAGTTTTACATTGGTAATAACATAAATTGTATCGGCAGGAAATTCAACAAATCTTTCGCACTTCCCCAGAAAATTTGCAAAATTGCACACATTTCGATGCAAAGCTCATAGTCACGCATGCAGCCTTTAAACTTTATTTATTTGCATGCCCGACCAAACAGGAATATCTGCGCAGAAATAGCTTTCACTAAATATATACCCCTGATATGAGGTATGAATAAAGTTTGCGGGGTGGCGTATGCAAAAAGTAACCTTGCAAGGGAAATGACACAATTTTGTTTACCCCTGCAATCTTTTATAGCATAAGGCAGCTAGTCTTAAAACCAAAAATTAAATGAATATGCAATTGTTGAATACGTTGGGAGCAAAACATAAACATAATCTAACAGATTATCAGTTCAAAGACGAGTAAAATTTTAGTAATTGGTAGCTGAAGGAACGACTATCTCAGAATTCAAGACTACAACATCAGTTTGCTACCAGGTAAATGCATATAGACGTCTAAAACTAAAGGCTCCCTCTTTAAGCTGACACACCTAATTCTAGTATGTTATGAGAGCGGAAGAAGTGCACCGTGAATGCAGAAAAAATAGATTGAAATGTTCTGTGACATGGACTGCCTCACCAATTTTAAGAGAGTTGACTTAAGATAAGGCGAAATTTTATCTAACTAATGCTAGATAAAAAGAAGGTTGGATGCATGACAACTAGAAGCATGTTCAGTCAAGATGATATAAAAAACTAATAAATTAAGGAAAATCAGATCAACACTAAAAATACCAATAACAATACTGAACTACTAGTTAATTGAGGATTTAAGCACCAAAGCCTAACATTAGAGTATGCACCTCATTTCGATTCCCATTTTCCTTTTGTAGTGCGGCTAAGATCTTTGGTGTATGCATACATCACAAAACAAATGAGGGTATACCATCCAGGAAAAGATTTCTTTTACCCAAAGTTGCAAAAATCAAGCACATGAAAATTGTAAAATCGACAAAAGCAGTGGATGATAATTAACCTAAATAAACACATCAAACTATTGACATAGCAAAACAATAGCACCATGAAACTGACCTGGAGCTTGGACGTAACGCGAGCTAGTTCAGCTTCATCCTCCTCTTGCCCTTTGTCATCATCATCATCATTGTCTTTACTCATAAGTTTATAGACCTGCCAATCTTCGTCTCTGGCTCCAAAGGTGTCCTCGCCTTTCCCTCGGTCAAATGCTGCAGTTGTCAGAAGCCGCATTCTCTCCCTTTGAGCCGCACTTAAACGTTCACCCCGCCCAACACCGCCTGATGAGTGACCATTCGAATGGTGGCCATTGGTTTTTTGTCGCTTCCTTTGCTCGACTTTCTCGAAGAGTTCTTTATATCGAGAGCGAAGCTCTTCAAGATATAGCTCTGGGTTCTCCCTGCATTTGAATAAAGTAGATTATATAAGAACCAAATGGTACGGATTAATGCGAAACAGACAGACAACTATATTGAGCTAGCTATTGATGATTAAACTTCTTTGGAAGTAGGGTCTTCTCAGAAGTGAAAGCCCACAAAAATGAACAAAATATTATCATAGAGAAGTCTTCAAGAACTCAAGATCAACTGTTATAGTTGATTGATTTTTGAATTTCAAGTGCTAAATATATACTAAACAGGTGCTTAACAGTTGTAGACAACCAAGTCTTTAGGTCATAAAAGGATAATTATCTTGTTAACTGCACAGAATTCTATTCAACCATATGAAACTTGTAGCAGGGGACAGGAAAATTTGGTGGGCATTGTATATGCATTTGTATCAAACTAGTTAAAAACATATGGGCAACATACAAGCGCTTCTCTTCATCTTGTTGATTTTGTCTCTCCTTATAGGTTTCCTCTTCGAAACGTTTCTGTTTAGCACGCAACCGACCCTCCATTGTAGTCTTGAGAAATATCTGCTTCTTCTTCTCTTTCAGCTGGCTCCCCAAAAAGTAATGAATTGTCAGCTAAAAGGTAAGAGATGATAATCTTTAATTTCATCAAATACAAAATAGCTTAGCTCTGATCCTTAATGTATAGTTTGCATATATTAGTAACAAGGAGTAAAAGCCATGATTACATATTGTTAAGCCCACTCTTTCTGATGCACATAGTAGTGCTTTTGCACAAAGTAGGTGTTTAGTTCGAGCATTCAGCACATAATGCAGCCTCTTCATTTTCACAAAAAAGCAGAAATAGCACATTGAAGCACAGACAAAGAATTGCTGATTTAATTATTATCACTTCTTGGGTGATGGGTGAGTTCCGCATAATCTTGGCCATATGGGCCATTATATTGGTCTCTCGCACACATAATTCTACTAAATCATCTATTTTGCGTGCATACCCATATAGAGTCTGAGTTTTACTTATATGCCAATGGAAACTGTAGATTCTTACCAAAATACTGTTACCCAAACATAAGACTCGATTCATTAGAATTTAAAGATGGGTACTTTCGTAAGTATAAGGACCAGAATATTGAGTTTCTGAATTCTATAAATGGAAATTTATGAAGTAAATATGTATAGAACTTGTCTCTACTGTCACTTATTTTGATCTAACTACCTAAAATTCAAAATTTTAATTTTACTACCTAACCTTTTAATTATTTGATTGCACAAGTTAATGACTCCTTAACTTCAAAATGTGAATGCATCATTTGTCTTTACGGGTTGAGTATCTTATACAATTCACGTTAACTATAAATTCATTAAAATAAGTAAATAGCTTAAATTTTTTATCTGAAGTCATCAAATCAGTCAAATCAAATAAATTGAAAGATGGGTACTAAAATCAAAATTTTAAACAGTTAGATGGCCGAATTAAAATGGTCTATAGCTCACGTAAGTTTTATACATTTTAACCAAAATTAGATTCACAAGCGCATATATATATAAATATCTATACTATATTAAGAACTACGTATACCTGTCCAATTTCTAACGGATCAAGATACCCATTTGCTTCGGTATAAGGTGGGATGAAATTTTCACCTAGGAAATTTCATTTTCCTGCAGTTTCCCTATTCCAACATGGATGATTTCACACGCACGGTCTATATTCTGTTTGATGCATGATGCACTACATGTATCATGTTCATTCATTACTATATCATGCTAATTAAAATTCTTTGACACACTTAATTGTCAACACAAGGTGCATTCACTTCTTGAGAGGATATAACCATGTGCACTTCTTAAGAGGATGTAAGTGCGGAATCTTTAGATAAGAGAAAGATTACTTGAGATGGAACTAAACCAGTATTTTGTGATTACCCCTAGCAATATATAATTTCCCACTTGTCAAATTGCTCCTAACCTACTATACTTAATTAAAATGTAAACTCCGACACAACGCAATTGAACATATTTCCACCGACAGTGAGTTGAATGGAGGTATTCCACCAGAAAGGTTGGCGCCTTTGCAGTTTGAGCTGTTCTACACCGTCTCAGGTAGGCACTCGATTCTTCTTTTTAATCCTACTATTGGATTTGATCATCAGATTTCAGCAAACAATGAGTTGGACTTTGGTGTGAGAAAGATTATTGATGGGCACAATTTCTAATCATCCCTAGCAATAATTTCTGACTTGCCGAATCACTCCTAACCTACTATAATAAAGCCCCCAAGCATGAACTCCACAATGTAGCCAACAACCACATGTCCGCCAAGTGTAAGTTGAATGTAGGTATTAAACCAAAAAGGTTGGCGCCTTTACAGATTGATCTGTCCTAACGTCGTCTCAAGTAGGTGCTCAATATTTCCTTTTTATCCTATTGATCGATTTGACCGTCACATTTCCATGGACGATGAGTTGGATGTAGATGTCACACCAGCAAAGGTTGGTGACTCTGCAGGTTGATCTAGTTGAACATCACTTCATACATGTGCTCGCTTTTTTTTTTGTTAGTTTGTTATACTTTTTTTTTCCTAAATTTAACAATCTACATCATATACTTCTTCCAATGATCCTCTTGATTGGTATGTATATTACCTAAATATCTTCATTCTTACTTGCAAAACATCTATTGAAATTTACGCCCATCAATAGACGGATTCACTGCAGCAGATAGGAATATTCATGTGTATTTAAAAAAAAAAAAAGAAAATAACTAACTTGGAACCAAATCGAGTTTAAGACTATATAACTTTTGTGACCAATGACCATTTAAATTCAAAACTATGGATTCAGATATAACTTCAAATTTTAATTTTGATTTGTAAATTAAAATTTATATCCCAGTTTTAGTTCATATTTAATTTTAAATTTAAATTTAAAAATTAAAATTTAAGTTAATTTGTAAAATCAAATTGAAACCAAATATTAATTTGAATTATGAATTTAACTTTGAATTCAAGTTCCACATTTGAGCTTCAAATTTAATTTGAAATATAAGTTTGATTTTAAACTAATTTTTTATATTAATATTTTTAACTTTAATTTGAATTAGGAATTGGAACTCATTTATACTATTTGAATTTGAATTATAAAATTTTAAATTCAAATTTAAAGTTTTAGTTCAGATTGTATTTGATTTCTTATATCAAATTTTAATTAAAAATTCACATTTTTTAATTACAAGTGAATCAAAATTAAAGTTTGACTTCTGAATTAAAAATTACGATTTTGAATTAAAAGTATAATGAAACTTTTATACTTTTAATTCAAATTAAGCTTGATTTTGGATTTATTTCAATTTTGGATGTCAAAATTGATTGTTATTTGACTTGTAAATTAAATTTTGAATTTAATTTGGGTCTATCGAGAGACCCATTTTGAGCGTGAAATGAAAAAATAAAAAAATAAACAGTATGGAATTATGGCAAGTCTGATTTATTTCCCTTCATTAGAAATCTCTCCTGTTTTTAAGAGAAAAAACAGTTCCAAAATTTTTTCCTAAATCACTTCCAAAATCACTCTCTAAGAATTGTGGATTTAAACTGGAATGCACATTTGAATGCACATTTGAATTCAAATTGTGGATTTAAACTGGAATTCAACTTCCAAATTTTAACTTCAGATCTAATTTCAAACAGAAGCTTGATTTTTAAAATTTCATTCTGATTTTAATTTTAACTTCAAACAGATTCAATTTACACTTATTGAAACTTATTTAAAATTTGAGCTCAAATTTTAAATTAAATTTAAATTATAATTATATCAAATTTAAATTTCTTATATTCTTTAAACTTTTTAATTATGTTAATGTAAATTATCTCTTGAATAACTCTTCAGATTTGTCCCCTTTTTTGAATTTGAAAAATCAGACAAAATTATTGTGACGTGCATCACCCATGCACTTGACTTGTAAATGTAAATTTGAAAATATTCAATACTGCGATGGTATGTATGTAACCTCCTCAATTATGTAAGACCAGAACATATTTAGAGCAGTAGAATGGCTAGCAAACCTGGTCTGGTGTTAGCATTTCATCAGGTACTAAGGTAAGTGGATATTTCTCTGCCAAAGAAGCATCTACTTTATCCTCCGTCTCATTAGACTCTCCTTTAGCTTTACGTAAAGATTGTGTTACTTTTAGCGCAGCAGATTCAATTTCTTGCCTAGAGAGATAGCCCATTCTTGCCAGAACAGCTGCTCCTTCAGCTTCATCCACTTCATCAAGTTGCTGCAGTAGACCTTCTAAACCGCATAGCTCGTTTTCGAGCTCAGATATTTTAAGAGACCGCTTTGCTGCAGCCATTTCTCGCAGCCGTTGGCTCTGTTTTTCTTTGAAAGCTGCTTTTCTAGCAAGATCTTCTTCTGATGGTGCCTCTTCTTGGGGAGGAACCCATGGTAGCTGCCAATATCTAGTTTTTTCTTCAGCCTCTTTCGTTTCCTTCTGCAAAAATGATGCCATTAGAGGACTGCCTACATCAGTCAAAGTCAAAAAAAGGATTATGCTCCCCACTTCAGCATTGCAACTGTCCGCCGAGGCCTTTGCAACAAGACCTGAGCAAAATTGACCTGAACCCCCGGCCCAGTTACAGGTCGATCAGGCCGCACTTGATTTTGCTTAGCCAGCCCGACCTCAAAATATGAGATCCGAGAAAACTTGGGTCATGCCCATGTCTTCAACTTCTTTAGTTGACCCAGCACAGTTATTTTGAATCAGTGCTCAGGCTTAAATAGAAAAACAAATTCCGGGATGGGTAAGGCAATTTTCTTTTTGACCCAGAATCTTAATTAGGCCAGGACCGGGGTTTGCTCAGGTCTGGCCCACAAGCATGACTCTATAAAGACTCAAGTAGATTAGAAGCAGACAATGAAAGCCAAGTATATTCGCTTAATTAAACCATTAGTATGTAAGCAAGCATCTACTGATAGAGACCACTAAATTGTTGGTACATCTAATGAAATATATCTACATGAATTTCTAGTGGAGCAAGCTAGATTAGTGTTCAGATGAAAAATCCCACATTAAACCATTCAACATACGATATTGATGTAACTTATTTCACCCTTTCCATTAGCATGAAAGAGTAACACTCCAAATTGTAAACAGTGCACAAAGGAAACATGATGGTAGACTTTTCCATGGTCCATAGTGAATAATGGGTGCTACAGCAGGCCTCATGAGCCCAAAGAGGTAACTAATATCAAATAATAAAACCCACAGCTTTAGCAACAGACAGAAAAAAATAGAAGGATATGGCTGTAATGAATGTAATATCACGTTCACATATTTTAATGTTTCTTTTTTCTCCAGAATAATATACATTACTTGGATCTCTGCTGAGGAATGTAATATTATTTTCTTGGTACTGTAAATTCTTAACTAATATTAGTTGCTGCTTTGGGCTCGTGCTTCAACCATAGTGCCCACTATATGTTGCTTACTAAGAAATCCCTCAGCCCCTTTGCCCAATGCGTGCAATTCATAACCTTGTTCGTGGGTTAACTTGATTATCAGAATAGATTCGATCTTTACTCCTATCATGTTATTTGTCCAAACTTCAAATTATGACCACATAGAAATGATACTAAAATCTGAATCACATAAACAGGATAATTAATGGGTAGGAACATAGATTGCCTCGTAAGTGTAGAAGAAATATAGGTTCTATGAAACATAGGTACCAAAAGTAAGCTTCTCACTTGAAATATTTGCAACTCCGACATGTAATCCGAAGCTATATAACAATGCTCCATTTTGAGCTCCTCTGCCTTCTCCCATGTAATGTTTGACCTATATACAGTAAGCAAAAATCTGCAGGTTAACCTAGAAAAGAAATTGACAAGTACCAAAGAAAGAATTTGGGTGATTTACATGTGATAGGGGTACTTCAGGGAAAGAAGCTGCTTTAGATAGTCAGTTACATGATATCCACCAATGTTTGTTCTGCAGCATGCATCCCATACAGGCTCTCCTTTTATGAACTACAGTTACCAACAAACACAGTCAGATGTACAATTACAATATATGAAAACAAGGAAGAATTCTGACATGTGGTCGGGGACATATAGAAGGAATGTTAAATATCAGACCCTATATGTTAATACCAGACAATAAATAGGAAGCCAAGAAATGCATCTTAAGATAAGTAACTCACTGGGATAGCATGGCTTGTTGCCAGTCCAGAACAAATGGCTAGGCCATCTTCTCTACAAATCCCAAGTCGTTGATTGTACTTGTAGCTAAATGCGGCATCAACACCAAAACCTGAATTCCATGAGAGATGAAATAGAGTTAGCAAGAGCAATGAATACGTCTTGTATAAAAGAGGGAAGTAGCAAGTATCACAAAGCGCATGTTTGACTTGAGTTGAGCTTCTATAGAAGTACTATGGACTAAATGCTGTTCAAAAAGGCACATATAGCTCTTTCATCACAATGCTGACCAACAACTTTCCTCTGCAGCAAAAACAGAAGCTCAGGTTGGAGCTTCTGCTTTTTGGATATGAAATTTCATTTCAGCTTCCAACTACAAAAAAATCCTCCAGATTTTTTGTTTGCGAGAAGTTGTTCCAAGAGCCCAGCCAAACAGGCACCAAAAATAAAATGACAAAAAAGAAAGAAAGCAGAAAGGATAACCCAAGATGACTATAGCATGAAACTCTTACCTACAGATGGTACACCATAGGTCTCAAAAAGCAGCTCTGCCATTTTAACACGAGAGGAAATAGGGTTGCATATGCACTCAGTCATCATGATAGGATGATCCAACTGTTCTGCCTCGACATTCAGAATAAAAAGGCCACATAATTTTGAGCAAATGATAACAATAAACTAAAAAAAGAGGGATATAGTATATATATATATATATATATATATATATATATATATATATATATATATATATATATATATATATATACTGGAACTTTCTTCGAACTATAGGACATTTAAAGCATATGTTTTATAGTTAAAAGAAGCCTTCTAATATTAGCATTTCCAATGCCAACTAAAATAATAGATAGTAATTCTAATTATGTTTAAGAGAAAAACAAGAGGTTACCTGTGGCGCCCAATCGTTCAAACCCATAGTCAAGAACCTACAACACAAGTAAGATAGAGATCAGAAAAGTAGCACAATAGCCAAGGTTGTAGAAAAAACCACTATAACAACTTAAGTAAAAGAAATTATGACAACAAATGGAAGCATATCCGTTACAAGAAGATTAGAGAAAAAATTGCAGAACTACGATGAAGCATGAGAAGATGTTTACAAATAACAATGGATAGCTTGTCAGAATAATAAACAAAAGGTTCTACGAGTCATGCATGATGCAAATGATAGTGATGAAGGTTTTTGATAGTACAAGAGCATAAAGTTGAAAGGCATATATATATATATATATATATATAGAGAGAGAGAGAGAGAGAGAGAGAGAGAGAGAGTTGTGCTGGTATGTTTATGGAAGCACGGAGGCCTCCGTGCTTCCAAGTTGTTTTCGATGTTCGTACTGTTGAATCGACGATCGGCTCCGTTAGAGTTGATCTAGAGTATTGAAGTACCGAGGAAATAAATGTTGCGATTTTTCGATATCATTTGCCTAGTGATCGAAGGGGCTCAAAATCAATAATTTTAACAGCCGTGGTGAGCAGGTTGCAAGTTTAACGGTGTAGAAATATCCAAATCACGTGAAATTTTGATAGAAAATTCTTTATACCATGTAAAACAAGATCAATAACTTTGATCTAAAATTTTAATGTCATATCATCATATTTTGTAAGATTTTTATTTTCAGCCGTTGATTTTGAGCCACTTCGATCACTAGGCAAATGATATCGAAAAATCGCAAAATTTATTTTCTAGATACTTCAAATACTCTAGATCAAGTCTAACGGAGCCGGGCGTCGATTCGAAAGTCCGAACATCGAAAACAAAGTGGAAGCACGGAGCCCTCCGTGCTTCCATAAGCATCCTAGCCGCACTCTATATATATATATATATATATATATATATATATATATATTGTAAGAAAGTGAATTCTCGAAATCCGAGAGTTGCACCACGTTTAGAATCGACTGATTGTCGAGTGGATGGACTTCGGAAAGTTCGAAGTTGATCCGAAGGCAAAAAGTGCATCGGAGTTGCTCCCGGTGAAGTTCGGAAGCATTCGTGCGTTTTGGTGCGCTTAGGCGCGAAAACAGAACCCGAAAAGCTATGTTGGGTCTTGAGCTAAATCCGACACTTGCGCGGATGAAATAATGATGTGGACATGATCTAAATCATGTTTGGAGAGTCTCGGCTCGATTTCAAGCGAATCGGAGGTCAAACAGGCCAAAAGTGAGTTGGAACGGAGAAGAAACGGAAAAAGTGAAAATTTGGCTAAGTCCTTGAAGGGGTGAAGGTCCTGTGGGGACCGGTCCCTGTAAAGGGAGACCGGTTCCTGAAGGCTGTCCCGCGAGAGCAGGCTCTCTGGGACCGGTCCCTGGAGGGGAGAGACCGGTCCCCAAGTGCGCAGAGTGGAGCAGAGCTCTCTGGGACCGGTCCCTGGAGAGGAGAGACCGGTCCCCAGCTGCGCAGAGTGGAGCAGAGCTCTCTGGGACCGGTCCCTGGCTAGGGAGACCGGTCCCTGAGCCCGAAAAATACCCAGTTTGGTGCAGTTTGCATAGTTGAGGGGGCTTTTAGCATCTTGTTACAAATGAGGGGTTATAGAGGGATTTCCTCCCTCTCTCTTCTCATTTCCCTCACACACACACTCAAAAAGCTCTCCCTCTCTCTCTCTAGAAAGGAGAAGAAACAAGAGAAGAAGAAAAAGAAAGAGAAAAGGAAGGAGAAGAAGGAGAAGAAGCTAGAGAAGAAGCTCTCCATCCTCTTCCTCATCTTCTCCTTGTCTTGGAGCTACCTAGAGGTGAGCTCTCTTGAACCCTAGCTTGTAGAACTTAGGGTTTTTGGGTTTTTATGCTTAGAAATGGGCCAAATGGGACCCTAGCATGATTCTAAAGAGATCAATCCCGTGCTTTAGGGCTTTGATCAAATGGGTTGCTAGTGTGTAACCTAGGGCTCCAAATTGAGGGCTCTCATGGTAACTTCTCCTAGAGGGTTCTAAATCCTCTAGGGACAATTTTTATGGAACCCTAGGCTTCCCAAGAGATGATTTGCACAAGTAGTTTGGGCTCTAACGCAGGATTTTTCTCGGGGCAATTTCTAGGGCTCAAATTGGGGGTTTTCTAAATAAGAGGTTTTGATCTCTTTTAACCTCATTTCTAACGTATTGTTAGGTCCACGAACGCGTGGGAAGCGACGGTTCGTCGATCAGACGAACGGTTTGAGTGATCCGAGCCAAACAAGGGCTTGAGCCAGCTTGGCCCAAAGAAGCCAAAGCGGTGTTTGGAGACTACGAGCCTCGGACGTCGTAGCTTCGTGAAGCTTCCCAAAATGCGGGGGTGCCTTACCGAATACTTCGAACTCCTTTCTATGTCTTAGAAATAAACAAATCTCATCTCTTGCATGTAGCATAGTAGAATTGCATGTTTAGGCTACTCCTTGTGCTTTCTAGTGATAACCTAGTGTACTCGGAATGCTAGGTGAATGGATAGGTGAGGATTGGGTCTGGACATTGATTCTAGTATTGCTAAAGAAAGAGATGGACTCGGTGTTATTTAGTGACATAGATCGAGTGGCATTAATATAGTGTATTTGACACTAGAGGACGTTGGACATAGGGATAGATGAAATCCCAAGAGAAATGGCTCGTGAACATAGATCTTAGTAAAGCTAAGTACATGTGAATGTTGTTCGGAATAGTGGAGTTCTGAGGAAATCGTTGGCCCTAGTGGTTAGGGTATCCTCACGTGGAGAGGATAGATCAAGCTCACGGTCTGTATTGTGGTGGTATAGCCATCGGTGTCGTCGAGTACTTCGGAGTGTCGCACGATCGGGACCACGTGGAGGTCCACAAACGATCCCGAGTTGGAGTGCACGTGGAGCCTCCTCCCGAAAAAGGGATTTATATGTGAGGCGTAGGCAAACCCAAGGGTATTGCCACAGATTGGGTAAATGGACAAATAGCAAAGTCATTGAACAATCGGCTATTGAACATAGTGAGAACTTGTTAGCATGTTAGTAAACCTTACTATATGATGCATGCATTCGTTTCACAAGATTATGGGCATAGTAGCATAGTTTTCCTATTGTGCATTTACAAACTTTCGATATTTATCCATATATCTAGTGTTGTTGCTTGTGCCCACTTGGACCTAGTGGGGAGATCGGTGAGTCGGTCGAGCCCACCGGGAACTAAGAAAGTTAGTTCTCACCCCACTACTTTTCCGGTGCTAGGTGCAGTTCTGCAAGGGGACCGCGGCAAGAGCATCGCCCGAGCAGTGAGGACTTGGTAGTTACATTAGTAGCTTTCCCTTTTGCATTAGATTACACCTTTTTGTATCTAGATGCTTTTATACATGTTGGAAGACTAATGTATTTTTGGAGGAGTGAAACTTGTATTCATTTTGGGAAAGATGTAAAATTGTAAATTGCAATTAAAGCCAATGGATGTAATAGCTAAGTTGTATTCTCTCTTTATTTCACTGGTGTATCGCTCGTGGATTACTTGCTCTAGTTGTTGGCACTGTTTGTGCCCTTTTGTTGATTGTGTATGTTTTGAATTTAGTATTCCTGGGTAAATTCTTGTACACAATCTGTTGTTGAGCCTTGGGCGGGCAGGGGAGGTGCTGTCCGTCCGGCGTCCGCTCGGCGCGCCCGAACCGGACCAAATCGGTAGCGGTTTTCGGGGCGGGGGCGTGACATATATAGAGTCCGGCTACTATACTATCGGTAGCACGGAGGCTTCCGTGCTACCAAGTTGTTTTCGATGATGCGGCTTCCAAATCGACGATCGGCTCTATTAGACTTGATCTACACTATTGAAAGTATTTGAAAACTAAATTTCAGATTTTTTTCGACATCATTTGACTAGTGATCAAAAGATCTCAAAATTGACAATTTTAATGGCCTATGTGGTGTGTTTGTGAGTTTACCGGTGTAAAACAATCCAAATCCGATGAAAATTTTATAGAAAATTCTTTTCACTATTTAGAGTAAGATCAGTATATCTAATCTTGAATTTAAATCTTTTATCATCATTTTTATGAGATTTTTATTTTCAGCCGTTCAATTTTAGGCTACTTGTTTGATAGGGAAATGATATCGAAAAATTATGAAATTTAGTTTCTAAATACTTTTAATAGTGTAGATCAAGTTTAACTGAGGCTGACTGACGATTCTAAAGTCGCAATATCGAACGACCAAAGTACCCGGTCTGCTTCCAAAAGATAGTAATTACCATATATATATATATATATATATATATATATATATATATATATATATAGAGAGAGAGGCTACTATGCTTCGGAAGGTCGTTTTCGATGTTGCGACTTTCGAATCGTCAATCGGATCCGTTAAATTTGATCTAGAGTATTTGAAGTACCTAGAAAATAAATTATGCGATTTTTCGATATTATTTGCCTAGTGAGCAAAGGGGCTCAAAATTAACGGCTAAAAATAAAAATCTTACAAAACGTGATAATATGACATTAAAATTTTAGATCAAAGCTATTGATCTTGTTTTATATAGTATAAAGAATTTTCTATCAAAATTTCACGTGATTTGGATATTTCTACACCAGGTAACTTGCAAACTACTCACTACTACCATTAAAATTATTGATTTTGAGCCCCTTCGATCACTAGGCCGATATTGAAAAATCATAAATTTATTTTCTAGGTACCTCAAATACTCTAGATCAAGTTTAACGAGCCGATCGACGATTCGAAAGTCGCAATATCGAAAACGCCCTGAAAGCACGGAAGGCTCCGTGCTTCCAAAAGCATAGTAGCCTCACTATATATATATATATATATATATATATATATAGAGAGAGAGAGAGAGAGAGAGAGAGAGAGAGAGAGAGAGCATTATAGATAGATCTTTTTTAAGGTAAATGAGCATCTTGCAGCAACCATCAACATATAATAGTGGGCAACAGTGAAGAACTAAGAAAGCTTGAATATTCCTTATCAGAGATATTGTTGTTCCATAAAAAATAACTCAAGTCTCAAGTCCTAAGAGCACCTGTATCTTAGAAACCTATAACGACAAAAAGATGGCAGCTATTCATTTAGAGATATATCAGCTTTGGTTGATAAATTTTCTACCAGATGAACACACATACCTGTATATTGAGCACTTAATTGTTTTTCCCATACAATGTAAATTAATCATTGAATCTTCCATAGGGAGTTATATTTTTAAAAGGAATTCCACGTCAATATTGCAAACCACCATCATAACCATCCACTTTTCTTTGTACTAATTCTACGAGATAGACCGATCTACTCCAAAACAAAGTGGCTTTGGGATCCAAGAGCTGGCAATACAAAAAGAATTGCTCTAGCACCAATCAATTGGCATGTCTGAAAGAGTCATACTTATTTTCGTTAGACTGTCGAAACTGGAATGATTAGCCAGACAACATCATAAACTGTATACTTCAATTTGTATTGCCCCATTAACATTTTTCATTTTTCTAATAAATTGCTGCATAGCCTGCGGATTTCAGATTATGAAGTTTTCATTTCTATATAATTTTATTCGATGTAAAGATCTATCAAAAAAAAAGATCTCTAATTTGGATCTAACCTCAATAAAACAATATAGAGGAACTTGTAATTTGTCCTTTATAAAGTTTGCCAGCCATCCTAAATTGGGATTTCTTTTCATTTTAACCCTTTAAAAATTTATAATTGGCTAAATAATCTTGTAAAAAATTTATTTGTTGAAATAACTCTATTTTATCCAACTCCTTGTTGGGGTATAAAAATAATTGAAAAACAGTTAATCATTTACCGTCTTTAATGGAATTTAGAAGACGGTGAATGATTCACCGTCTTTTTCTTTTCTATTAGAGACGGTAAATGATTCACCGCCTTTCTCTTAAAGTATATAAGGTGAATGATTTATCATTCTTTTTTATTTCCATATATAATCTTCTTTTTTATTTCCATATATAATGTTAACAACCATATAAAGATTTCAACAAATCACATATAATTGTTACAACTTAAAATATCTTAACAACCTATCTATATAATTTTAACCATAAATTAAAATTTAATAATCCTCGTACAATCTTAACAACCTCAAAAATCCACACAACATATAAAAAAAAAAAAAAAGATAACAATATGAAAACGGCGAATCATTCACCGATTTCGAATCATTCACCGATTTCGAAAGACGGTGAACAATTCACCGTGTTTCTCAGGTTAGTTGCCCAAATAAAATTTTGAAAGGATTATTTGGCAAATTAGAAATTTTAATAGGGTTACTGTGCAAAAAAGTCCTCCTAAATTCCTAATTGTTCAATATATTGCATCTTGGAGAGTGTACCCATCATGCATCATCAGTCACTTGTTGGATCTATAGTTGTTGACCTCTACATACGGCAACCTTTCCAGTTTCCAGTCAATAAAAATCTGAATTAGAATAAAGCAACATGAAGACTCTGGTCAATGCCTACCTTCTCTGTTAACTTCCAACTTTGAAATTCTAGCTTCTTGCTTGGTACGAAAAAAGATAATTTGGTAAAATACAGATTAGCATAATAGTTAGCAAAGTAAACTAACATATTCCATGATTTCAAACTGATAAACCACGTTGTTATCAAATGCTGAGCGCCAAGATGAACGCGTGCAATCGAAGTACTTCATCAAAGCAGGATCATGATGGTCCCCAACAATAGTGACAGTTTCACCTGTCATAAAAGAAATATATTCATGAATGTTAATATCAACAAACTAAGCTTATTTCTCAAACATGAAACTACAAACATGAATCAAAATCGTTTGATTTCTGATAGAAAATTCTATTCACTATCTAGATAGAGAACTACAACTTTGATCCTAAATTCAAGAATTTGATTCTCTATTTTTAGGAGGCAATCCGATTTTGACCATTCAGTTCATGCCCACTTGATGTGCTTTATTATACCGAAATCCGTTTTCTAAAAGTTTGAAATGCTCTTAGATCATATTTAACAGCATGGATCGTCAATTCGGAAGATTCATCATAAAAACAACCAGTGTTTGAAAAGACGCGCCTCAGGCGCGGTGCAAGGCGCGAGTCTCAGCGCCTAGGTGCAAGGCGCGAGTCTCAGCGCCTCAGAGAGTGAGGCGCGCACCTTAGATGCACCTCGTGATATTTACGTTTAATGTGTTTAAGGTGTGGATTTTTGGGCTTTGAGTTTTTTCAATATATTCTAAAATGTTAAGAATTTTTTTTAAAAAAATTCTAATTGAACGTTTTTTTTTCCTTTTTTCTTGGTCGTTCTCCCTTCCACCCCCTAATGGCAAGACATAGCAGCCGCAAGAAGAAAGAAGCAGCAACAAACACTTTTAAGCTAAAAGTTAAAACATAACTTTTTTTATTTTTAAGCTGAGAACATTTATGCATGCGATTTCTTTTCTTTTTATAGTTATTTTGTTTTTGTATAGCTATTTTAAAATTTTTTAATATAAAACATCAATTTAAAATAGGCTTGTTAAGAGTCTTTTATTTTTATTAGATATGTGCCTCACCATCTTGAGGCGTGCGCCTCATGCGCCTCACGCCTAGGCTCCATAAGACCTTTGCGTCTTGTTGCGCCTTTCGTCTTTTCAAACACCGAAACAATTTATGAGTACAAAGAGCTCTATACTCATAAGAATATATTAGCCCTACTATATATATTGGTTCCCCTTAATTTTAAGTAAATTTTGCTTTTGACATATTAGGTGGGAATGGAAAAACCTCTTTTCTTTCCGCAATGGAATTGGCTTAAGCTCGACCTTTTCTTTCATTTCCAATAATATATATATATATATATATATATATATATATATATATATATATATATATATATATATATATATATATATATATATAAATATAGAACTAGGCTACTATACTATTAATAGCACCAAGTCATTGGTGCTACCAAGTTTTTGACCATTGGATTGAGAGATGTATGGTTAGAATGATGTGGGCCCCCTAGGATTAAGTGGGTGGTTGGTTGAATAGTATGATCTAACGGTGAAAATCATCAAAGGGTGGATCTAACAAAACCCAAACGCATGGTGCTATCGATAGTATCCCAAATGGACTCTATATATATATATATATATATATATATATATATATATATATATATATATATAGAGTACGTGCTATTAGGAGCACGTGACCACTTGTGCTCCTAACTTTTTAACCATCCATCAAGTTTGATGGGTGGTTGCAATGAAAGGAGAAAAGAGATATTGAAGAGAAATTAAAAAAGAAGAGAAATTGAAACACCCAATTTCTTTCCAATATCTTATTCCTTTATTATTCTAACCACCTATCAAACTTGATATGTGGTTAAAAAGTTAGGAGCACAAGTGGCCGCCGTGTTCTCTAATAGCACAAGCCTCTACTCTATATATATATATATATATATATATATGGCTACTATTATGAATATAGGGTATAGGGGCCTGAATACTCATTAATTGTTTTTGATGATGGAGCTTTCAAATCAACAATCCATACCGTTAAACATGATTTAAAGCCTTTAAGTATATCAAATTTCATAATTTTTTGAATATATAATAAAATCCATCATGGGGGAATAAAATGATCGGTCAAAATCGAACAATAGGGTTTTTAAATTCAAGATCATAGTTATGGATCTTGATATAAATAGTGAATATAACTTTCTATTAAAAATTCAATCGATTTTGAATCTTCTACGCAGTTAATTCAGAAACGCTCCTACATACAAGCCGTTAAAAAAATCAAATTTGTAGCCTTCTGATTGCAGGGTATATAATGCCAAATAATTAT
Organism: Aechmea fasciata; assembly: GCA_025177825.1. NCBI lineage: Eukaryota > Viridiplantae > Streptophyta > Magnoliopsida > Poales > Bromeliaceae > Aechmea > Aechmea fasciata. The sequence continues at coordinate 1,243,283 of CM045923.1, read as the reverse complement.
GAAATTTGTTTTCTCGAATGTTTAAATACTCTAAACCATATCTAACAATACGGATCGTCAATTCTCCTCTTTATATATATATATATATATATATATATATATATATATATATATATATATATATATATATATATATATATATATATATATGGGGTCCAGCTACTATACTCAAGTGAGTGCGATCATCTTCGTACTTATAAGTCATTTTCGATGATAGAAATTATCAATCAACGATCCATACCGTTAGACATGATTTATAGCATTTGAAATTTCTATAAATCAAATTTCATAACGTTTCAAAATCAATTAACTTACGATTAAAACATCTCAAAATTAATAATTTTTAATGTGTGTGATATTTGCTAGTTTAACAAAAAGAATTGGAGTCGTTTGAATTTTGGATAAAAAGTTCTATTCACTATCTAGATAAAGATCAAAAACTTTACCTTAAATTGAAGAATTCCTCTATTTTTAGAAGGTAGTTCGGTTTTGACAATTCATTTTATACCTTTTTGATGAACTTTATTATAATTATGAAAAATTACAAAATTTGTTTTCTAAAAGTTTCAAATGCTCTAAATCATGTTTATTGATAATTGATTAACCACTATCATCGAAAATGACTTATGAGTATGAATGTTTCCGTATTTATACTCATAAGAGTATATAGTCGAATTCTATATATATATATATATATATATATATATATAGAGAGAGAGAGAAAGAGAGAGAGAGAGAGAGAGAGTCCTACCGCTATGCTATCAATAGTACGAAGCACTCGGTGCTACCAAGTTTTCTCGCCGTTAAATTCACCCCTTTGATGATTTTCACCCGTTAGATCGTACTATTCAACCAACCTCCCACTTAACCCTAGGAGGCCACATCATCCTAACCGCACATCTCTAATTCAATGGCTAAAAACTTGGTAGCACCAATGACTTGGTGCTATTAATAGCATAGCAGCCTAGTTCTATATATATATATAGAGTGGGCTGGTATGCTTCTGGAAGCATGGAGCCCTCCGTGCTTCCAAGTTGTTTTTGAAGTTCGGACTTTCGAATCGATGATCGGCTCCGTTAGAGTTGATCTAGAGTATTTGAAGTACCTAGAAAATAAATTTTGTGATTTTTTATTTACCTAGTGATCGAAGGGGCTGAAAATCAATAATTTTAATGGCCGCGGTGAGTCGTTTGCAAGTTTAACGGTGTAGAAATATCCAAATCATATGAAATTTTGATAGAAAATTCTTTATACCATATAAAACAAGATCAATAACTTTGATCTAAAATTTTAATGTCATATCATCATATTTTGTAAGATTTTTATTTTCACCGCTTGATTTTGAGCCCCTTCAATCACTAGGCAAATGATATCGAAAAATCACGAAATTTATTTTCTAGACTAAATACTTCAAATACTCTAGATCAAGTCTAACGGGCCGATCATCGATTCGAAAGTCCCAACATCGAAAACAACTTGCAAGCACGGAGTGCTCCGTGCTTCCAAAAGCACCCCAGACGCACTCTATATATATACATATATATAGAGCTAGGCTCCTATGCTTTCGAAAGTACGGAAGCCTCCGTACTTGTAAGTTGTTTTCAATAATTGGACATCCGATTCAGCGATCGGTTCCGTCAGACATGATCTACGTTATTAGAACTACCTAGAAACCAAATTTCATAATTTTTTGACTTCGCTTGTCTAGTAAACGAGTAGCCTCAAAATAAACGGCTGAAAATAAAAATATCATAAAAAACAGAGATAAAGGACTTAAATTTCAAATCGGAAAAATTGGTCTTGCTATCGATGTTAAGTAGAATTTTCTATTAAATTTTCATCTAATTTGGATACTTCTACACCGTTGAACTTAAAAACGTGCCACATCGGCCGTTAAAATAGTCATTTTTGAGACCTTTTGATCCCTTGGTAAATGATGTCAAAGAATTATAAAATTTGGTTTCTAAATAGTTCCAATAGAATAGATTATACTTAACGGAGCCGATGTCGAATCGGATTTCCTATCATCGAAAATAACTTACAAGCACGGAGGTCTCCGTACTTTCGAAAGTACAGGAGACTTACTCTATATGAATTCTCCTATCTATATTTTCATCTCTGCTGTCTCTAATTCATCTCCCACTTTATTATTTGTGAACCCTAAATCAAAAACCTCCCCAAAAAAACTCTAAAAAACATATTTTTTCAAGGTAAAAACTTTTTATCATCATAAATCTGCCACATTTTGGAAAGTATAATAAGGAAAAGTTTGCAAATCAAAACCTCTTTAGGAGACGTGCATGTGGCCATTATTAGTAGAGAATAGCAGAATATACACAGGAAATAGAGAAGATTAAGAACAAAATTGCAAAATTTGTACCCGTGACTCTGTGGCGAGGCCTCTGGACGACGTTGCGGAACGCGACGCGGGGATCAGACTCCCCCGCCCATCTACAACAGATAAAGAGAGAGAGAGAGAAAGAGAAGGGCAAAAGATTAGAGAGAAGAGAAGGGAATCGGGGGTTCGGATTAGGGTTAGGGTTTTGGAACCGTACCCGATTCGGAAGGTGGAGCCGCCATTGTCGACGACGATCGGGGTCTCCGGGGAGAAGCGGGCGTAGTCGGATTGCCTCGCGGGACGCGCCATCGAGGGCATATGCTCTCTCTCTCCCCCTTCTTGTCTCTTCTCTCTCTCTCTCTCTATTTCCTGAAGCTCTTCGGGGTAGGGTTAGAGAAAAGAAGACGACGAAATAGAGCAACTAAGTTCCACTAGTCTCTCTCCTTATGTGAGACCCCTCCTATATATGAGATATAATAGGACTAAACTCTTAACCCGCCAAGATTTCACACTCAAGAGACAAGAGAGAGTTAAGCGTGCTAGGATGGGAGTAGTCCTAGGATGGGTGACCCCGTGGGAAGTTGGGCCGTCATAGATGGTATCAGAGCCCATTACTAAGTGTGAGATGAGTCTCACCGAGCTGTGTCTGATGACGGGCTAGCGAGACGAGTCTCACATCGCCCAGATTGTGAACCGAGCCCGACGAGGACGTCGTGGCTTAAAGGTGGGGAGAGATTGTGAGACCCCAAATAGTCTTATATACGAGATATAATAGGACTAAACTCTTAACCCGCCAAGATTTTGGGTGGTAAGACTCCAAGAGGTTAAGCAAGAGAGTTAAGCGTGGGTGAACAAGTTGCCGTCACACCTTCCACTATAGGGTGGCAATCCAACTCCCTGTTCGCGAGACAACTCGTGTTGGGCTCGAAATGAGCTTGAAATTAGTTCGAGATTAGTTTAGTAAACGAGCCGAATACGAGCTGAATTTTTCATTTTATTTAATAAACGAGTCAAACACAATACAAACTACAACGCCCGTTTCGGCTCCGTACTCAACTAATATTTTTCGATTATATTTGCTCGTATTCTACCAATATATATATATATATATATATATATATATATATATATATATATATATATATATATATATATATATATATATATATATATATATATTTGTATCATAAATATATAATAATACAGATTATTAATTTTTAAATTTTTAGCCCAACTTTTAAAAAAACAATCAATTTATTTATAAAAGAGGCTCATAGACCTATTTATATTTAAAATTCTTTTTTTTAGTCATGATCCATAGGCCCATAAAATATGTTTTATTCCTTATATTCCTAACCCTAATTATTTTTTCCACATTTTTTTTTCACACTGCCGCACATTGCACACACGGCCACTTCTCTCTCTTTCTCTCTCTCTCTCTCGCCTCGCACATGCACACATCCGCCTCCTCTCTCTCGTCTCACATGTGCACACACATTCGGCTCTTTCTTTCTATCTCTCTCGCCGCTCACACAACCACACGCACAACCCTAGTTGTCTTTGCCATTTGCACTCAGCAGGGCATTCTTCGCCGTTCGCAAACCCCCGGCAGCAAACTTCGACGGTGACACTTTCAACAGGGTCTCCCATTGATCTTCATCTTCTTCTTTTTTTTTTCTTATGATTTTTTTGAGTGAAATTGGAGGGGATTATATAATCGAGCTACCGAGCCGAACACAAGCCGGCTCGAATAAATTTCGAGCTGATCGCGAGCCGGAGTTTTCGAGCTCATCACGAGCTCGAGCCGAACACGAGCCAATCTTGAGACATGCGAGCCGAGCTCGAGCTGGCTCCAGCTCGCTCGTGTTTGACTCGGTTACAGCCCTATTCCACTAGTCATGCTAAATTGATAGATGTAATTTTAGGTATAGATATCAAAATAAAAATTTGACGAATTTGGATTCGAATGTGGATTTAGATTGTATCCGATCCAAACCTGAACTCGAACCCAACCCAAATTCAAAATTATTTTACATTATATATAATATATAATATATAATATATAATATATAATATATAATATATTTTGAAAAATATTGTAAAGAGAAATAATTATTTTAATTTCGGATCTTCGGACTCGAATTCGGGTTACGAATTTTTAGCGGGTTCGAATTTGGATATGAATTTTTAAAATCCGTCGGATCCGGGTTCATATTCAGTTTCGCATTCGATTTCGGATTCGGTAGTCGAATTCGGATCCAAATTTTTAAAAATTCATTCCGAATCCTATCCGTTGACATCCCTAGCTAGAAAAAGAGCTAAGGAACAAGCTACTTGGCCCTGCTTTTGAACACTACTATACATACACTCTTAAAAATTAATATGATGTACATCACACCATCCTACGGTAGAAACTCTTTTTTTTGCCTGTCATAATATTATGACAAGGAAAGCCAATTCACCCTAAAATAGGGGAAGGTACATCATACATCTTTTGAGATGTACAAATAGTTTTTTTTCATTTTTTTATCTTTCACATGAGGTGAATGATGTGATATGTTTGAATTTTATTTATTAATAAATAAGAGGTATGATATACCAATTTCAGAGTGTATAAAACCTTTTTAGAATTTAATTTTTTAAAAATTTATAATTTGTTAAATAATCTTTTAAAAATTTTATTTGGTCAAATAATTTATTTTTTGTCATTAATAAAATTTAAAAAACGGAATCATTTACCATCTTTATGTTAATAAAAAAATTATTGTTTCTTTCTATTTCCTATATAAAATTCTAACAATCACGTAAAAGTATTAACAAATCATATATAATCATAACAATCTAAAAAATTCTAACAATTTATCCATATAATTATCACATTCCTAGCAACCTCAAAAGTTCTAACAATCTATTCACACTATTCTAATAATCAAATAAAAATTCTAATAATCCACGTTCAATCATAATAATTCACAAAAACTCTCACTAATACATAATATGAAAACGGTAAATAATCCATCGCTTTTTAAAAGTGGCACTCTGTTGGTAAAATGAGGGTTAATTGGCCAAATAAAATTTTAGAAGAGTCATTTGATGAATTAAAAAAATTTATGCGTAAAGTAAACACGTGTGAGGAGAAGCTGGTAAATTGCACTGTAAGCCCCAACATTTTATGAAGCTTCATTCTAAAATTTTTAAATTTAGGAATAATTCTGTATGACCCTTAAAAAATAATACAATCTCATTTGGTGTTATTGTAATCTTTCTATTTTTTTTAATAGAATGTTTACATAAAATCTATAATCTATAAAGGCCAATTTACATAAAAAATATGCTAGTTTTGAGCTTTTACAAAAGTAGGTCGCCTTTTTGGATTTTCTGATTTGAGTCGGATTTTTAGAAAATTGACCAAAATACTCTTATTTCTTTTTCTCTCTTTTTTTTCCTCTCGTCCTTTTTTTCACTCCAACCCTCTTCCACCACCTTCCCTGCCCTTTGCAATGATAAAGAGGACAATGTCGCATCATATTCCTCTCTTTTTTTTCTCTTTTTTTTCTCTCTTCGACCCTCCTCCATCGCTCCGCGACTCTCCATGACAATCACAAGAGACGGCGCCACGTTTTCTTCCTTCGCCATTTCACCGGCGCCCACCAATGTCGGCGCTAGAGAAGGAGCATTCGGAGCGAGCACGGATACGAGCGGAGCAGACGGAGGCGATGAGATCGTGGTCGAGGCAGTGCTTGTTGCACGAGGGTGAGGACAAGAAAAAGCCCACGCCTCTCTAATGAGCGCTTCCGGCGAGGTGGTAGTTGTTGGTAGAGAACGAGAAAGAGATCACGATAGCAAAAAAAATACAAAAATAAAAAAAGAATAAAGAATAAAAAATAAAAAAAAATATATTTTTTTATAAAAAAATAAAGAACCAGAGAGAAAAGAAAATGATGATAAACTTGGACTTTCAAGAGAACATTGCACTATTTTATATGATATTTGCACTCTTTGAGAGAAAAATTATACTTTTTTAAATAGAAATTATAATTTTTGAACAAAAGTTGCACTCTTTAGGCGAAAATTATATTGTTTCTCGTTCTCCCCCTTTTTCCTCTTCTTTTTTGTTTTCATGTGTTTTTTCTGTGCTCATCTCTTCTTCGCCCTCAACCTCCGCCGGCAGATCCTCCACCCACTATAAGGAAGTGAATTTTCGAAATACGAGAGTTGCACTTCGTCCAGAATCGACTACTTGTCGAGTGGGAATGCTTCGGGAAGTCCGAAGGCATCTAAAACCCGAAAAGTGCATCAGAGTTGGAGTCCGCGAGAGCAAAGTGCAAAGATCTGTACTTATGCAGATTCTGCTCTCGGGGACCGGTCCCTGGCGCGAGGGATCGGTCTCCTCCAGCAATGGGAGGTCCCCTGTGGGGACCGGTCTCCAAAGGGGAGTCCGGTTCCCGTACGCGTCCCACGAAAGTAAGCTCTCGGGGACTGGTCTCAAATTGAGGGACCGATCATTGGTGGAGGGACCGGTTCCCGTACGCGTAGGAGCTGGCCAGGAATGAAAAGTGAATAAGTTTCGAGGATGAAACTCCTTTTAAGGAGGGGAGGATGTAAGGAAGTGAATTTTCGAAATACGAGAGTTGTACTTCGTCGAGAATCGACTACTTGTCGAGTGGGTATGCTTCGGGAAGTCCGATGGCATCTAAAATCCAAAAAGAGCATCAGAATTGGAGTCCGCGAGAGCAAAGTGCAAAAATCTGCACTTATGCAGATTCTGCTCTCGGGGACCGGTCCCTAGTAAGAGGGACCGGTTCTCGTAAGTGTGATGCGCGAGGAAAATCCCCTGCGCACCAATATTGCTCTCGGGGACCGGTCCCTGGCGCGAGGGACTGGTCTCCTCAAGCAATTGGAGGGCCCCTGTGGGGGCCGGTCTCCAAAGAGGAGACCAGTTCCCATACGCGCCGATCTCAGATTGAGGGACCGGTCCTCGGTGGAGGGACCGATTTCCGTACGAGTAAGAGCTGGTTGGGAGCTCTAGCTTGCGGGAGAGGCTCTCGGGGACCGGTTTTCACCTAGAGAGACCGGTCCTTCTGGGCGAAAAATGCCCAAACAGCCTGGGTTGATAGAACCAAAATGGAGGGGCCCCATTACAATTATTGCATAAGTGAGAGATGAAAGAGGGCAGTGAACCCCTCTCCCTCTCTCATTTCTCTCACACTCTCTTCCTCGCACTCTTTTCTTTACCTCCCTCTTTCTAGAATAAAAAGAACAAGAGAAGAAGAAGGAGAAGGAGGAAAAGAGAAGAAAGAAAGGAAGGAGAAGAAGAAGAAGAAGAAGGGGATCAAGCTAGAGATGGCTTGGAGCATCTTCCTCTTCCTCTCATCACTATTGGAGTAGCTCAAAAGGTAAGCTACTAAGCCCTAGCTTATAGAACTTAGGGTTTTGGGTTTTGATGCTTAGAAATGGGTCAAATAGAACCCTAGCATGATTCTAAATAGATCAATCCCATGTTCTAGGGTTTTGATCAAGTGGGTTGCTAGTGTGCAAACCTAGGGCACCCAAATTGGGGTTTTGCTAAATAGTGAGGTTTGATCTCAATTGATGAATTGTAAACCTAATTGTTAGGTGTCTAAACGCATCGGTGAAGTCGGAATCGCATTTCGTCGAACGGGCTAAAAGCTAGAGGCAAAACACGATTGATTAGGCTTCATTTCGACCTAAGCGGCCGAGAAAGCATCGGAGCAAGTGCCAAGGAGTTTCCTTAGAACCTCCACAACTTAGAACATCTTCGAAAGGTGGGGGGTGCCATACCAAAAACTTCGAACTCCTTTCTATATCTTAGAAATACATGATTTTCATCTTTTGCATGTTGCATCGTAGGATTGCATGTTTAGATATTTTCTTACGCTTTCTAAATGTTAACCTAGTGTACTTGGAATGCTAGGCGAATAGATAGGTGAGAATTGGGTCTGGACATTGAATCCTATAGTGCTAAAGAAAGATATGGACTCGATGGTTATTTAGTGACATAGATCGAGCGGCATATAATGTAAAGAAAATGACGAGTGGCATTAAGATAGTGTAGTTGACACTAGAGGTCTATGGACTTAGGGGTAAGTAGAATCCCTAGAAAATGACTCGTGAACGTAGAACTTAGTAAAGCTAAGCATTGGTAAATGTTGGTCGGAATAGATGAGTTAGAGAGAAAAGTTGGCCCTAGTTCGTAAGGTATCCTCACGTGGAGAGGATAGATCAAGCTCACGGTCTGTATTTGGGGTGGTATAGCCATCCATGTCGTCGAGTGCTCCGGAGTGTCACACGATCGGGACCACGTGGAAGTCCACAGACAATCCCAGATTTGAGTGCACGTGGAGCCTCCTACCCAAAAAGGGATTTATATGTGAGGCGTAGGCAAACCCAAGGATTTTGCCACAGATTGGGTAAATGGTAAAATAACAATGTCATTGAACACTTTGTTATTGAACATAGTGAGAACTTGTTAGCATGATAGTAAATATTTACTATATGATGCATGCATTCATTACACATGATTGTGGGTATAGTAGCATAGATTTCCTATTTTGCATTTACAGTTTTTAGATATCTATCTACATATCTAGTTATTGCTGCTTGTGCCCACTTGAAACTAGTGGGGAGATCGGCGAAGTCGGCGGCCGAGCCCACTGGGAATTATGGAAGATAGTTCTCACCCCACTCTATTTCCAGTGCTAGGTACATGTTTACCGGGTGAGGACCGCGGCAAGGGCATCGCGCCCGTCCAGTGAGGACCTGGTAGAGTAATAGCTTTTCTATTTGCATTAGCACCTATGTACTTGAGAGAGATTAATGTAGGTGAAGACTTGGAGAGCTATGTATTTTGGATGATATATTATTCATTTTGAAAGTAAGATGTAATTTGTAAACTAAAGCAAATGTGATGTAGTAGCTAGGTGTACCTCTCTTTATTTCACTTGTATCTACTCGTGGATTACTTGCTCTAGTTGTTGGCACTGTTTGTGCCCTTCGTTGATTATGTATATTTAGAATTTAGTTTTTCTGGATAAATTCTTATACACAATCTATGGTTGAGCCTTGGGCGGGCGAAGTCTTTGTCCGTCCGTCACGCTCAGCCTTTGAGCCGGACCAAATCGGTAGCGGTTTCGGGACGGGGGTGTGACTGTGGTATCGAGCATTAAGAGTAAGTAAGAGAGAGTTTAGGATGACCTAGGAGACCCTAGGATGGAAATCCTAAGGCTAATAGGTGTGTGAGTGGAACGTGAACCTATACCGAGTGGCGGAAGTTAATTCGATTGCGTTGAAGAGTTGATATGTCTCTAGTAGTTACTAGAGATAGATTCAAGTGGTGCGAATTCTCGACTCGAGGTGGTTGTGTTGGCGGTGACAACATGACGAGAGGCCGGGGACGAGTACACTTGCGAGCTTCCCAGGTGCAATGTTCATTCGTTATGTATCGAGTTGTGACGGGGTATTGGTTAAAGTTATTAACCGAATTGTTGCATTTTCAGGAGCTATGGCACCTAGAGGACGCCCCCCGAAAGAACCCCATTCCGGCACCGCCTCCCGAGGTGACGGAGCAGGCAGCGGCCCCCGAGCAAGCGGGGCCAAGTGAAGTGCAGCAGCTACGGGCGCAAGTGACTGCCCTAGCTGGATAGTTCGAGCGGCTCCGGGAGGCGGTCGGCGCGACTCAGCTGCGACGACGGCGAGCGGCTGCGAGGGCGTGATCTACCCTTGCCCCGGCCCGCGTGCACAACGGTGAGGGTGGGGGTATCCCGGCAGTCCCGGTGGCGGCACATCCTCCGTCGGAAATCATTCCTTAAGCTGCGTCGCGTTCGGCGACACCCAATGCGACGACTGAGGATGTGGAGAAGGAGCACGCGTTGGCGGCTCTTATTAAGCTGAGCAAGTTCAATCCGCCGATCTTCGAAGGCGAAAAGGTGGAGCCTAAGGTAGTCGAGTCCTGGATCGACGCGATAGAGACCCTCTTCGACGACCTGAGTACCTTGGAGAGGGAGAAGGTTTACCTCACCACCCACTGTCTGGATAAGGCAGCGAAGGTCTAATAGAAAAGGATAAAGAGAGACCGACCTTTAGACCTTCCACCGATGCTCTGGGAGGAGCTTCGCCCACTCCATCGATTGCATCGGCACCAGCGAATTATGGAGTTCCACCGATAGCTGCGTCGGCGGGACGTGCTTCGACGCTGCGTCAACCCGAGGCGACGCGATCAACCCCGAGCTGCCGGGTATTCGCCGCTCAGGTCCAAGCTGAGCAGCCTGCGAAGGCGGAGGAGCATCGCCTTGTGGCAGGTATGGTTCTGTTTAACGGAATTTGCTCTAGGGCCATATTTGATACTGAAGCCACCCATTCTTTTATCAGTAGATCATTCGCACGCATGCATGACATACCCATAGAGGCGAGTGACAAGTGGCGAGTTGAGGGCCCTGAGTTGACGTTTAACACCTATACGGAATGTTCATCGTGTCCAGTACAAAGGGGCGATTGGATAATGCCCTTCAGGATGCTATAGCTCAAGAATCTTATAAAGTACGATGTAATACTGGGCGTGGACTGGCTCTCGAAATATCACGCAACGATCGACTGTAAGAGCAGGATGATTACGTTTCGTGAGCCAGGACAGAAAGTGTCACGCCCCGAAGACCGCTACCAATTTGGTTCGGTTCGGGAACGCCGAACAGGCGCCGAACGGACAAGACCTCCCCTGTCCGCCCAAGGCTCAACCACAAGTCATGTACAAAGAATTGCCCAGGATATCAATTCTACATCATACATGACAGGAAAACTGCACTTAAAGGTGCGAACAACAATAAGAGCAAGATACAAGTATTTCATACAAGTAATATAAAGAGAGAAGAGTCTATCTATTACAATCATTCAACATTTGTTTACAATCTTTAACTTCAATTACATTCTTTCTCCAAAATACACAAGTCTTTACATATCCCAAAATATACACTGTTCCTTCTCCAAGTTACATAAACTATACCAAAATTTGATATCGGGAAGGTTCTAATGCAGATGGCGGCCTCTATCAACTAGGGCGCGATGCCCTTACCGCGATCCTCACCAACCGCCCGCGAACTTGCACCTGTAATAGAGTGGGGTGAGAACTAACTTCCTTAGTTCCCAGTGGGCTCGGCCACCGACCCCGCCGATCTCCCCACTAGGTCTAAGCAGGCAATAGCAGATAGATATTTATCTTAAAGCTGTAAATACGGGAAGTAAAGCATAATAGAAGAAATGCAATAATTACTTTGCCTGTAACAACAAGATTAAAGTAAATGCTCTAGCCACGTAATTGCAATTCTATCATGCTCAACATGTACTGTTGTACCCAATCTCATTGCTCTTGGAGTTTATTACCCAATCCATGGCTAGCCCGTAGGTTCGCCCACAACTCAACACATTCAACCACATGGGTTGTCTGCGGGACCCCACATAGGCTATCCCTCGGGACCCCACATAGGCTATCCCTATCGAATCACGTGCCAAGACCTCCGCAGACTCGCACTACTCGTGTGGAGCGACCACGTCACGAGCGCTGAGCAGACTGTGTGAGTATGATCTTCTCCTCCAATTTGGAGGGCATCCAACACAAGGGAATTTAGTAACCATCTCCTCCACTTTGGAGGGCATCCACACAGGGGGATTCATAACCATCAAGTTCTATACTTGGTTCACATATCTCTAGTGTTCTTTACACTATGTCATTATACATGTCATTCATCAAGTTCTACACTTGGTTCCCATATCTCTAGTGTTCTTTACACTAAGTTATAATGCAACAATATTCATCAAGTTGTCTACTTGGTTCACATATCTCTAGTGTTCTTTACACTATGTCATTACACTAAGTCATATGTCACAATGTCATAATGTCATATTGCCAATCATCAAGCTCTATACTTGGTTCATATATCTCTAGTTGATAATCATGCATAATTAAATTTGTCTCTAGGGTTCAATGTCATTTGCTCATTGCTATGCCTCCTATGTCCTAATGCAAATCTACGGTGCCGCACGATAAGGGAGGATGCAAGCATGCTCCCTATGTCCTAATGCAACCTCCGTAGATCCACACGATAAGGAAGCACGCTAGAGTAGCCATTTCACTAAACCAACCCTATCATGCATGAAACTATACATATGCACATATATACGCAATATGACCAACAATTTACTTAGACATAAAAGGGAGCCCAACGGCTTCGGTAAGACCCCCCCCACCTTTTGGGATGTTCACTCGTAGCAACCACGTAGGTTTTGTTGCTTCGAACCTCTACTTCGACTCTTCGGCCAATTTCCGAAGCTGAAAGCCTTTGTTTGGCTCAGATCGCTTAAACCGTTCGCCGAATCGACGAACCGTCGCCTCGCACGCGTTCGTGGACCTAACAATATGTTAGAAATGAGGTTAAAAGAGATCAAAACCTCATCCTAAGAAAAGCCCCAATTTGAACCCTAGATTTTGCCCCGAGCAAAATCTCGCGTTGGAGTTCAAATCGATTGTGCAAATCACTTCTTAGGAAGCCTAGGGTTCCATAAAAATTATCCCCAAGAGATAAAACCCATCCTAAGAGAAGCTACCATGAAAGCTCTCAAGAGCTTACCTCAAGTAGAAGCTCCAATGGTAGAGAAGATGGTGTAGGAGAGGCTAGGCTTGCTCTAGCTTGGTCCTCTTCCAATCCTTCCACTCCTTCTCCTTCCTTTCTCTTCTTCTTCTTCTTCTTCTTTCTAGAGAGAGAGGAAGAGAGTTGTGTGAGGGTGTGTGTGTGTGTGTAACGTGAGGGAGAGGGAGAGGAAATACCCTCTATAGGCTCTATTGTAACAATATGCCAAAAAGCCCCTCCACTTTCTATTCTTCACACTGCCCCAGACTGGGCATTTTTCGTGAAGAGGGTCCCCCACCCCCAGGGACCGGTCCTTTTATGCGACCACCCATAACATGCTCTCGGGAACCGGTCTCTGAGCAGGAGGGACCGGTCCTTTTATCGTGAACCGTCCAACCTGCGGAACCGGTCTGGGCAGGAGGGACCGGTCCTTTTATCGTGAACCGTCCAACCTGCGTACTGGGACCGGTCTCCCCTTCGTGGGGACCGGTCCCACCAGGTAAAAATCTGCAGATTTGTGCAGACTGCACCATTAAGCCTTCGGGACCGACTCCGACGCACTTCTTGCCTTCGGATCAACTTCGAACTTTCCGAAGTCCATCCACTCGACAATTAGTCGATTCTATACGTGGTGCAACTCTCGGATTTCGAGAATTCAATTTCTTACAGAAAGAGTTCACTTATCAGGCTCGTCAGAGCTCGTGCTTCGTCGCGACGGTGTCGGCTACGAAAGTAAGGAAGTTGGTCAACAGCGGTTGCGCAGCCTATTTGGCGACCGTTGTTGAAGTAGACCGAGTAGCTCTGACTTTGGAGGAGTTGGCTGTAGTTCGGGAATTCCCCGATGTGTTTTCCGTGGAGTTGTTGGGAATACCGCTGGATCAGGAGATCGAGTTCGTCATAGACTTGATTCCCGGTATCGCGCCAATCTCGAAGGCTTCGTACCGAATGGCGCCGGCGGAATTAAAGGAGTTGAGGAGTCAGTTACAAGATCTCCTCGACAAGCAATTTATCCGGCCAAGTGTATCACCGTGGGGAGCCCCGGTGTTATTTGTGAGAAAGAAAGACGGATCGTTCCGACTCTGTGTGGACTATCGAGAATTGAACAGAGTCACGATCAAGAACAAGTACCCACTTTCCCGAATTGATGACTTGTTCGATCAGTTGCAGGGGTCGTGCGTGTACTCAAAGATTGACCTGCAATTCGGCTATCACCAATTGAAGATCAAGCTGGAGGAAGTGCAGAAAACTGCGTTTCGCACACAGTATGGGCACTACGAATTCACGGTCATGCCATTTGGGCTCACGAATGCCCCGGCGGCGTTCATGGATTTGGTCTTCAGGGAGTACTTAGATCGATTTGTCGTAGTCTTCATAGACGACATATTGATCTATTCCCGTAGTGATGAAAAACATGCCGAGCATCTGAGAATCGTGCTTCAAGTCCTTCGGGAGGAGAAGCTTTATGCGAAGCTAAAGAAGTGTGACTTCTGGCTCCAAGAAGTCGCATTTATAAGGTATGTGATTTTCGAGGGTGGAGTTTCTATAGACCCGAGGAAAGTTGAGGCAATCAAAGATTGGCCGCGCCCAACGAATGTCACGGAGGTTCGAAGCTTCGTGGGCTTGGCGGGCTACTATAGACAGTTTGTGGAGGGTTTTTCGAAGATAGTCAACCGACTTACCCGTCTGACTTAGAAATGCACCAAGTTTATTTGGAGCGATGAGTGTGACCGGAGTTTCAAAGAGTTGAAGGAAAGATTAACTTCGACTCCGGTGCTCGCTCTAACGGTGTAGGGCGAAGACTTTGTGGTCTACAGCGATGCTTCCTATCTAGGATTGGGGTGTGTCCTTATGCAGAACGAGAAGGTGATTGCTTATGCATCCCGTCAGCTGAAGAGCTATGAAAAGAACTACCCCATTCATGATTTGGAGCTGGCGGCGGTGATCTTCGCCTTGAAGCTATGGAGGTACTACTTGTACGGTGCCTACTGTGAGATCTATACCGACCACAAGAGCCTGAAATATCTGTTTGTAGGTTACGGGGAAGCCCCAAGGATCTATCTAGATTGTATCAAACAACACCTAGAGGGGGGTGAATAGGTGTATCGGCCAAAAACCACAATTCTCGATGCTTTAAAAAGGTAAATGCGGAAATTAAAAGGCACACCGAGATTGACGTGGGAAAACTCCAACTCGGAGTAAAAAAAACCCACGGGACCAACACGCGAATACCAATCCAATAAAAGAAAAGATTACAAGGTGATTACCGACTCCACGGACTTAACCTCTCTAACTCTCTTATGGATCTCCGCGCACTCCACCGAGTTGTCCACGATCACGTCCGAATCCACGAACGCCCACGTTCCGAATCCACGAAACGCCTGTAAGAAAATATATGCATCTGCATGTGCATTTAATGCAGCGGAAATAAATTTTATTTATAAAATATGATCCAATCATATGTACTGTAATATCATAACATTTGTGATATTAGTATATATATATGTACCAAGATCATCTCGTGTGACACACAAAATTATTATTCTAATCTAATTAGAAGAAGGATTTGAATTTCAACCTGTGCAAATTACCGAAATTATTTCACAGTTGATGTGGATCTGAACTTCTGGTCCTTTGAGCCGCACAAATGTTCGGCCTCTATGTGTATCCACACAAGACTGCTCCGGGATCTATGCTTCACACAATCACAGTGTAATCTCGAAACTCCTTTCGTGATCTCGTGTTAATGTGGAGAAAAATTAATCTTCAAAATTGTGCTAGCAATTTCAAGAAGATTAACTATAGAGACCAATTACTTTCGGGAGACCACTCTCTTATTAAAAGAGAGCTTTATAATTGAAAAACTTTCTCTCTTTGTTTGGTATTCTATTTCAAATCACCTATATTTCTTTTCACATTTGGAGATGCTTTTATTTATAGGCGGAGCCACAAGGGAAGCAGAAGAGGAGAAAAGCGACTTTCTTTGCGCAATTAATATTGCGTTTCTCCCTCTACAAAAAGAAAAAACAGAGGAGATGAGTGCCATAAATGAGAGGAGTTAACTCCTCTCATTTATTGCATGGAGATGCAAAGAGAATGAAGAGAAAAAGAAGTTTTCTCTTCTACATAATAAATGCTAGAGTTCCTCTTCTCATTCCCTCTTCCACATTCATTTCGTAACTCCTCAATTAATCTTTATTAATTGAGGAGTTGATGAGAGAATACTTTAAGTGCAAGTGCACCGTATGCAACAATTGCGTTTAACTCTACAATTTTCAATTTCACAAATTGGTCCCTCTTGCTAACCAACTTAGTAAGTAAATCCTTTCTTTGCTACTTTAGCAAAATGATCTCTATTAATTTCCAAGCACTTGATCACACGCAGCCTTTATTGTGTGTGACCACATAGGTTCAATTCTATCTGGTAGTGAGATGTGACACTAAACTCTTTTAGTGTCACCATCGGAACTCTTCTCGATGGACCAAAACCTTTTTGGCTCTCCCAATTGAGTGTAATTAACTGTCTTAATTACTCTCATGGGTCCCACAATCCATGAGTGACACCTAGCAGTATATCGTGGCAATCCAATTAGAATTAATAATAGACAGAACCTCTAAGTGTAGTTACCGTGTGGTAAAATCCTTCTATCACTTATCCCGATTGAGTCGAGGTTATGGATAACTCGTCAAACCACATTACTCAATCATATGCCTTATCTGATTAACACTTAATATGGAAACTCCTTTCCATAAAATCATACTGCCTTGGCCAAGGACTTGTAAAACAGATAGCATAGGACAATTACCTCTCTACCGAGGGTGATAGATTCCATCTTGACACACACCTACCTCCACGTATGACCCACTGCAGCCAACATGTGTTGACTTAACCCATGATTAGGGTATAAGTATTTACACAGTCAAACTACAATAACCCACATGCAAGATAACCGTGGTGCCTCAGGTCAAAGGATCACTCACACTACTACAGTATGGAACAATTCACTGACGAGTGAGTAGACATCCATGTGATTGTTTATAGTTGGTCACGCTCAGTGAAATTGTTCTCCAACATTCACCTGTATGCTTACTCTAGTGTCACCACACTAATGACTTGAGACTCATCATCCCATAAGGGAAGTACAGCATACACTGATCTATCCGGATTTACCACCGTCCTCGTGATAATCCTATGGTCAGGAGCATTTATGAATTAATTACAGATGAATATATGTCTCAAATTTCTAACTTCTTAGAAAGTTAATTCTTCTACTATTAATTCTATGGACGATTCATAAATATGCATTTGGCAATAATATGAATGAAGAATGCCAGATTTAATCATAAAAGAAAAGTACATTGATATTATCCCTTTAAGTTATGATTGAGATTGGCTTATAGGGCATATAACTAACAACGCCTTGCTTCAAATCCACGAAGTCTTCAATACGCCGAATCCACGACGCCACGCTCCGAGTCCACGAAGTCTTCAATCACGCCGAATCCACGACGCAACCATGAATAGAATCATGAATATGGTGATCCTTCGTTGGAGTATCGATGAAAACCGAAAAAGAAAACTCCAAACGAATCGTAGATCAAATCGACATATAGAGTAAGAATTACTATGTCTCGATTTGACCTAAAAGAGGCTATTTAGTAGAAAATAGGTTTTGAAGGAATTCCTAGCCTCTAGGGTTTCTCAAACATGTATAATCATGAAGTGCACCCAGTTAGGGAACCCTAAGAACCTATTTATAGGCTTTAGAATCAATTAGATTCGGATTAGAGAAAATTCAGATTTTTTACCTTCTTGTACCGGTACAAAAAACAGGGCCATTACCGGTAATGCAATGACGGAAGATTTTTCTGCGAAGGGCCATTACCGGTAATGGATTGATGGCTATACCGGTATAGCAACTTTTTTGTACCGGTACAAAACCAATTTTATACCGGTATAACTTTGTACTTTTGCTGAAATTTTACTTTTCGAAAACTATAAAGTTCCGATACAATTTCTAATCCGTTATACAAAGATTTTATGATTCTAATGCCTATAACTAAGTATGAATCACCATAACATGAATTAAACACTTACCTAGACGTCGTGATTCAACTTGTCTCTTTTCTTCGAAGTCTAGGATTCTTCGACCATCTTTGATCCGCTCCGATCCTTCAAGACTCCGACTCAATTCACGAAACTTGCCAACACAAAATCCTTAACAATCTCCCCCTTTGGCAATTTCGTGACAAAACACAAAAACTAACCAAAATACATTTTAAAAGAACAACGAAGTTCAATGTCATCACCAAAACACTAAACTTCTCGCGTGTAATCCAAATACAATTAAGATCCAAAAATACATCAAAAACTCCTAAAACAAACTCTATGACTTAGACACAACTAGGAGTCTTGAAGTCTTGATTTCCTGCAAAATAATTTTAAACGAAAATAGAAAATCAAAACATTAGTCAATCAACAATCTCTTTGTTCTCATCTTCTCTTCTCCTCTTTTTTTTTGTCCTTGTTCCATCAACTTTTCAAACTCTTTCCTTTGCTCAAAAATACTTCCTTCTCCCTCCTTAATCATTTCTCCCCCTTTGTATATGCATCTCCCCCTACGTGTATGCACTATCAACTCCCCCTGTACCTGTAGTCCATTCTCCCCCTTTTTGTCAAAAATTGCCAAAAAGAAACAGAGATAGAAAGAAACACAAACTAAGCAGAGAGTAGTCATATCATAGTTACAAACCGAGATGCATAAGAAAAGATAAACATCAAGAACCGAGCGGAAGAAAACTAGACATAATCCTAGTAAAAGCAGTAAAAACGAGGTAGAAATCACTCAATCGCCTCGTCGTCGTCATCGTCTCCTCCAGCAGGAGATCCAGAACCGCCAGCCTCTGGACCGACACCAGGTAGGAACGGCTGGCGAGACACGGAGCGCTGATAGGATGAGGTCAATGGAAAGATATCATCATGCGTGCAACCCATCTTCTCCAAGATCCTCTTCACTCCTTTCTCGAGACTTTTAAAACTTTTCTTCAGAAAGCCCACATCCTTCTTCAGCTCACTCACGTCACGATGAAGCGAGTCCAAGGTGACTACTCCTCATGATCTAGAGGATCCTGCAGGCTCTACATGCTCTGCTCGTCGTGGGGGAGAAGGTACAGCAGTGCTCGATGCAGTATGTGGTGGAGCACCCTTTGTCTGCTGAAAGGTCTTCAGAGTGCTCACTGACTTTGCCCAAGTCACCGCATCAATCGAACCCAGTCCAAAGTCATACTTAGCACACTTAGTGTCTACTCCGTTTGCTCGCAAAATCCGAGTAATCAGCAGTGGATACGGAAGTAGATCTCGCCGTGTAGAGGACTGAATCACGTGCACCATTCGCTGCCAAATCAGGAACGGAATGTTCAAGTTCAACCCATGAGCCTACTCAGGATGTCCCGAAAGATAAAGCAACACAAAGCGTTCCCAGCGAAGCCTCTTTGTCCCGATAGTAGGCTGAACATTGTAGCACATGATCAAAGATAGGAGATGATACTCAGGGCGCAAATCCTTAGATTCCAATAATGCGCGATCCGTTCGAACGCCCGCTTGCGGATGGTGCAACAACGGTCTCCCGATCTGTCGAAGACCGAAATGGCCCCGTGTATAATGAAGTCCGAGTATCAACCTCCATCCCCAACTGACTCACCAATATCATAAGAAGTAACATCAACTTCTTTCCTCGCACGAAGTCTCAAAGACATAAGTGCTGTCTCCTCATCCTCGACGAACTAAGCCCCAGATAGAATTCCCGAATAAGCTCTACGCAGAAGGTGAGCTGGAACACGACCAACCGGCTCAATGGGGACTCTAAGCAATAAGCGACCAAAATCAGGAACCTGCTCTGTGAGCTCCGTGAAGTTGACGTGCCGCTCTGCAATACATGAACGAGTAGAGAAAGCTCGAGCTCTCGCAGGAGGAACCTCAGCATCCCTCTTGGCTCGACGCTCCCTGGTAGCACCACCTCCGCGTGACGACTCACCAGCAATGCCTTTTCCCTTGTCGGGACGGGAAACAGGCTCTACAGCTTCTTCCTCTTCTTCTTCAGCCTCCTCGGCTTGATAGTCGGGGTCCGATCCCTCCGACTCCTCAGCAGCACGTGTCCTTTTAGAGACACTCCGTCGCCCTCTGCTACCACGACGACCACCTCCCGTGGCCATGAGCACCAAAAGCACCAAAACAAGCGAAAACGCCATTTTCCTACACGTGAAAAATCTCACATGAACACATTTTTGAAAAAATTCTCTAAAAATTATGAAAAAAATAATTCAAGAATAAATAATAAAGCAATAACAAACTTGAATCATGCAGAAAATTTCATCAAATTTGGCACATTTTCAAAAATCCCGAAATTCCACCAAAAATGAACCCTAGAATATAAATCTGTAAAAAATAACGGACTTTAATGTGATCTAAGTGTTCTAGAAGCAAGAATATATGTCCAATCATTGATTTATAGCAAAAAATTGCATCAAAAACGAACAAAAACAGAGATCAAACAATTTTTCCCGAAAATCCAATATTTTAGAACCCTAGAGCATAAATCTGTCAAAAATAACGCAAACTAAGGTGTTCTAGGTGTTCTAGATGCAAGATAATCAGTTCAGATAGTGAATTATAGCAAGAAATTGCATAAAAAACGAGTAATAACTGAGATCGAACTCTTGTCCCGGAATATTCAAAAAAAAATGCAAAAATCGGGTTTTACCTGTGATTCGAGCTAAAAACAAGTTGTTTGAGAGGGAAATCGAGTAGATCTGGAGGAGAGGACCTCAGGGGGGTTTTAGAGAGAGAAAGAGCCAGGTTTGAATGAGTGTAGAGTAAGAAAAATGAATCCTTACCGGTATAATATCGCGCGGCTACAGTATTTTATACCGGTATAGGATGAATGCATGCGTATAAAAAATCGAATTTGAAAAATAGCCTTTTTCATGCGAAATTCATAAAAATCAAATTAATTTCAGAAAAATTAATGATTTTACTTCAAAAATTATTATGATGACAGTAAAATATTCTATGATTTCAAAGGACATCATATCATCAAAATTTGATATTAAGAACAATCAAAATTATTTAAATCATCAAGATGCGAATTGATAAATAATAATTTTCTAGAAATTTGTCCAAATTGACACCAATTTGTCGCAACCCGTTCAAAATAGAGATTTAACTAATATAGCACCGGGGGTGGCTCTTTGAGCATCTTTTTCAAAAACTATCACCTTATATCACCGAAAAATTCTAAAA
Source organism: Aechmea fasciata (assembly GCA_025177825.1). Classification (NCBI taxonomy): domain Eukaryota; kingdom Viridiplantae; phylum Streptophyta; class Magnoliopsida; order Poales; family Bromeliaceae; genus Aechmea; species Aechmea fasciata. The sequence continues at coordinate 1,222,012 of CM045923.1, read as the reverse complement.
TATTCATTTTTTTTTCAACCTTTTTCGGTTTTTCTCATAATTTCTCACGTGGTAGCTTCACACACGTGTCTTAGGACGGCCGGTGGTAGCTCTTTCCTACATGTGGTGGTAGTTTTCACACTCCTTTCGGATGTAACTCTTTCCACATCTTTTAAACTAAGGAGTTTCTTCCCTTTTTTTTTTTTAAATAAAACAAACTCCCCCTCAATTAGACAATCTCACAATTGAAAATAATTTTGACGAATCTTAGTCAATTAGAAAATATCCATCAATTATATTCAACATTCACTACCAAGATGGATTAAATACAAAGTGATTAAAATTAATTTCAAAATTTTGATGAAGGTATGTAAAAAGAAATCACATAATAAATTATCGTCAAAATAATGAAAAGTGAAGTAAAATCAATAATTAATATGAATTTAATTCAATTTGAATTGACTTTAAATACCGGTTAATTTTCTTTGAAAAACCTTCAATCTCTCTTTTCAATAAAAAATCTCCCCAAAAACCTTTCCTCAAAAAGATTTTCAAAATAAAATTTTAAATAACAAATCTCGTCTAAACATGTAATGCAATGAAAGAAAAATATGCAATATGCACCAATCAAAGCATTATAAAAATAAACTTAGACGAAAAACAAGGAAAGATATCACCTTTCCGGATCCAAACTTGTCGGATCTTCGGTTGCTTTGACTTGTCGACGTGAGGCTTGACTTGTTTTGATTTCGGATCAACCGTTGGTCGTTTCGATGCTTGAAGCTTCGGTTGATATTGTCGTTGAGGCTTAGAAACCCAATTTGCTTGTGGCTTTGGTTTAGAAATTCGGTTCGGTTGAGGGTTCGGTCGAACTTGCCGTTGCTCTTTAGAAAACCGGTTTGAATGAGGCACTCGACCCAATTGATTTCCAATTTGATTCCGTGGGGGACGTCGAGTAGTAGAGAGTGCCACTTGAGGTTTTAATGTTGCCAATTGATTTCTCTTTTCCTTCTTCGGGCAATTCCTTTTAATGTGTCCTTTGATGCCACATCTATGACACACTTTTTCCTTCAAGGCCGTTGAGACATTGGATGTCGACTTTAACTCCTTCTCAACGTATGTCCGTTCATATCCAAGTCCTAATTTGCTCGTTTGACCCAATCCAAGCATATGATCCAATTTCTTCGATCCCGAAGAAAATTGTTGAACGTCGGATTTGAGTTGATGGACTTGATTGGTCAAGGCTTTGTTGGATTTGTATGATTCCTCAAATTGTTGCTCCAAAAATCCAACTTTATTCTTATAAGATTTGATCGTTAAATCTGCTTCTTCTAGCTTCTTTTGGAGGACCGAATTGTTGTTTATGATAGATTCCCGTTCCTCCTCAAGAGCTTTATTCATGGTCTTCAAATTATTATTCTACTCTTCAAAATCAAATAATTGTTTTCTCAACTTCTTATTAAACTTCGCCATCTTTTTCGATTCGATAAGAAGTTGATTGTATGCCTCATCCAAATCATCGTCGTTTGATTCCTCCTCGCTTTCGCCGTTGTCACTCGAAGATCCATGCAAAGAAGGAGAAACATTTGAATTAGTAACAATAGAGGATAAACAAGTAATATTAGAGGAAGGCAAAGAAGACTTAGAAATTAAAGCAATATGATCCTTTTCTTCACCACTTGAAGATGAATCACCCGAAGTAGAATCATCCCAAGTTTTTGCTTGCAAAGCCTTTTGTTTATAAATCTTCTTTGAAGGACAATCCGTTGCTATATGGCCGTAACCTTTGCACTTGAAGCATTGGATCTCCCATTCAAATTCATCTTTCTCTTTTAAAGATTTTGCAAATTTTTTATCTTTAGATTTTGAGGATGAAGAAGTTTTAGAAAAAGATTTTCGTTTCGAAGATGAAGCATCGTTCTTCTTTCGGAAGTTCCGTTGGAATTTCTTCGTGAGGAGCGCCAATTGTTATTCAAAATCCGCAAGTGAAATATCTCCGTCGGAATCCGTGTCGTCGTCTTCTTCCTTTGTTGATTTGAGTGCAATCCCTATGCTTTTGGAAAAAGACTTGGAAGAAGATTGGTTAGTAGGAAAAGTCATCTCGTACGTTTGTAATGCGCCTACTAACTCTTCGACTTTCATCTCATCCGGATGCTTTACCGTTTCAATTGCGGCAACTTTTGCCCTAAAGCGTTCCGGTAGAGTTCGAAGAATTTTTCTAACTATTTTAGACTCCGGGATTTTTTCTCCCAAATTAGCGCATGTATTAACAACGTCTTGTAGACGCGTATAGTACTCAGTAAAGGTCTCGTTTTCATCCATGAAAATCAAATCAAATTTACTTGTTAACATTTGCAATTTTTGGACCTTTACTAAGCTCGTTCCTTCATGCGTAACTTGTAAAGTATCCCAAATCTCTTTTGCGGTTTCACATGCCGAGACGCGAGTAAACTCCGTTTGCGATAAAGAATTGAATAATGCATTAATTCCTTTACCGTTAAACGAAGATGACTCGTTTTCATCTTTCGTCCACTTATTTCGTGGTTTCGGCGTTTCAACATTATCGACCTTTTCAGTTGGATGTTTCCATCCGAATTGAATCGCTTGCCAAACCCGCTCATCGATCACTATTAGAAAAGCTCTCATGCGAACTTTCCAATAGGCATAATTCGTGCCGTCGAAGAACGGTGGTCGATTAATGTTTCCGCCTTCGGTCATTAGATATCAATATATCTAGATCCCTCTCTGATACCAAATGTAGGTTACGGGGAAGCCCCAAGGATCTATCTAGATTGTATCAAACAACACCTAGAGGGGGGTGAATAGGTGTATCGGCCAAAAACCACAATTCTCGATGCTTTAAAAAGGTAAATGCGGAAATTAAAAGGCACACCGAGATTTACGTGGGAAAACTCCAACTCGGAGTAAAAAAAATCCACGGGACCAACACGCGAATACCAATCCACTAAAAGAAAAGATTACAAGGTGATTACCGACTCCACGGACTTAACCTCTCTAACTCTCTTATGGATCTCCGCGCACTCCACCGAGTTGTCCACGATCACGTCCGAATCCACGAACGCCCACGTTCCGAATCCACGAAACGCCTTGCTTCGAATCCACGAAGTCTTCAATACGCCGATTCCACGACGCCACGCTCCGAGTCCACGAAGTCTTCAATCACGCCGAATCCACGACGCCACCATGAATAGAATCATGAATATGGTGATCCTTCGTTGGAGTATCGATGAAAACCGAAGAAGAAAACTCCAAACGAATCGTAGATCAAATCGACATATAGAGTAAGAATTACTATGTCTCGATTTGACCTAAAAGATGCTATTTAGTAGAAAATAGGTTTTGAAGGAATTCCTAGCCTCTAGGATTTCTCAAACATGTATAATCATGAAGTGCACCCAGTTAGAGAACCCTAAGAACCTATTTATAGGCTTTAGAATCAATTAGATTCGGATTAGAGAAAATTCAGATTTTTTACCTTCTTGTACCGGTACAAAAACAGGGCCATTACCGGTAATGCAATGACGGAATATTTTTCTGCGAAGGGCCATTACCGGTAATGGATTGATGGCTATCTTAGGTATAGCAACTTTTTTGTACCGGTACAAAACCAATTTTATACCGGTATAACTTTGTATTTTTGCTGAAATTTTACTTTTCGAAAACAACAAAGTTCCGATACAATTTCTAATCCGTTATACAAAGATTTTATGATTCTAATGCCTATAACTAAGTATGAATCACCATAACATGAATTAAACACTTACCTAGACGTCGTGATTCAACTTGTCTCTTTTCTTCGAAGTCTAGGATTCTTCGACCATCTTCGATCCGCTCCGATCCTTCAAGACTCCGACTCAATTCACGAAACTTGCCAACACAAAATCCTTAACACTGTTTACACAGAAGGAGCTCAATATGCGGCAGCGACGGTGGTTAGAATTACTAAAGGATTACGATGTCGATATCCTGTACCACCCGGAAAAAGCAAATTTGGTCGCGGACGCGCTGAGTAGGAAGTCAGCGGAGAATCTCGCTATGTGGGTTACAAACCAAACACCCCTATGGCTGGACATGGAGCGATTTGACCTTGAAGTGGTTGCTCCCGAGGTTCCGGCTCAGTTGATGTTCCTTGTTGTCCAACCGACCTTGTTGGAGAGGATTAAAGATCTGCAATCTGCGGACCCAAGTCTCCAAAAGGTTCGACGCGATATCGAGGAGGGTCGTGGCGGCGACTTTATTATAGACGCCGGCGGTACACTTCGGTTTCGAAACCGGTGGTGTGTACCAAACGATGAGGAGATCCAGAAGCTAATCTTACAAGAAGCGCACCGGTCTCTATATGCTGATCACCCGGGCGGCACCAAGATGTATCAAGGATTGAAAATGCATTATTGGTGGCCAGGAATAAAAAGTGAATAAGTTTCGAGGATGAAACTCCTTTTAAGGAGGGGAGGATGTATCTACATATCTAGTTATTGTTGCTTGTGCCCACTTGGACCTAGTGGGGAGATCGGCAGAGTCGGCGGCCGAGCCCACTAGAAACTATGGAAGATAGTTCTCACCGCACTCTATTTTCAGTGCTAGGTACAGGTTTGCCGGGTGAGGACCGCGGCAAGGGCATCACGCCCGTCCAGTGAGGACCTAGTAGAGTAGTAGCTTTACTTTTTGCATTAGCACCTATGTACTTGAGAGAGATTCATGTAGGTGAGGCCTTAGAGAGCTATATTGTATTTTGGATGATCATGTATCCATTTTGAGAAAAAGATGAAATTTGTAAACTAAAACAAATGTGATGTAATAGCTAGATGTATCTCTCTTTATTTCACTTGTATCTACTCGTGGATTACTTGCTCTAGTTGTTGGCAGTATTTGTGCCCTTCGTTGAATGTGTATATTTAGAATTTAGTTTTTCTGGGTAAATTCTTGTACACAATCTGTGGTTGAGCCTTGGGCGGGTAGGAGAGGTGTTGTCCGTCCGGCGTCCACTCGGCGCGCCCGAACCGGACCAAATCGGTAGTAGTTTTCGGGGCGGGGGCGTGACACCCACGAAATCCAGAGGAAGTGCTTCTCGACGTCGTGGGCCGTGAGCCGTGCTCGAATTCAAATGTCACCTTTTTCTTAAATAGTAATTTTTCTTTCATCTCTTAGTTTTGCCATTGTATTCACTTTATCATCTAAATGTATAAACATCTTCTTTTTACCGCACATGTGGTGGTTACAGTCTAAATCTAAATATCAAAATTATCTTTTGGTGTTTCAACAATGTTGCAAACTAGAAACATATGTGCATTATTTTCATCCTTAAATCTAAAATTTTCATCCTTATTTTCAACAAAATTTGCATGATTATTATTCTGCTCATTCGCTTGTTTTTTTCTACATTCAAATTGATAATGCCCATATTTATTGCAATTATAATATTGAATTCAAGATTTGTCATGCATGTCTTTCGATTGTGGTAATTACTTCTCGCTCTTGTTCTTTTATTTGGATTTGAACCATCTGTATCACCCACCGATGCTTCGCTTTGGCCTTAACCTCTGCCGCGGCCACGGTCGCGTTCGCCACCAGGGTTGCGTCCTCTACCACCTCTATTTCCTCCCTGAGATTTGTCGCTGATTGTCAGTTGAGTTTTGAGAGCTTGTTCAATCGTGCGCTGCGCTATCAGTGTCACACGCTATTCGTAGGTTTAGAGTGATCCCAGCAAATCTTCTATTGTTAGGTTGCCTACGTCTTTGGCTGCCTCAATCGAAGAAACGACATGATAATATTTACCAATAACTTATCTTATGATTTTTTCAACAATTAATTTATCAAGCCAGTCTTCTCTAATCCTTCGTATTTGATTTGACACGAATACTACCCGACTAAAATAGTCGCCGATTGATTCACTTTCGTTCATCTGTAAAGATTCAAATTCACCTATAAAAGTTTGGATTCGTACTTTTTTTACTTTATCTGCGCCTCAATAACTCCTCTCGAGCATGTCCCAAGCCTCTTTCGTTGTCTTGGCATTCGATAATCTCTCAAAAACAACTTCATCCACTGCCTGTTACAGAAAGAATAGTGTTTTTCTATCTTTCTTTCAGCAATCTTTGAGTACCTCCTTCTTTGCAGCAGCAAGCGTTTCGAACTCACTATCAGTAACATCTTTGAAATCATCCTTCACAATATCACATAACTTCTTAGATGAGAATAAATTTTGTATCTGGATATTCCAGTATTTGAAGTTTTTTCCTGTAAAGTTTGAAAGTTGTGATTGAATTATCCTGTTTAGAGCCATAATCAACTATCGATGTCGATGGAGAGCGCAATGAGCCATGATCAACTATCGATGTCGATGGAGAGCGCAATGAGCCATGATCAACTATCGTTCTACGTCATCGATCACGAAACCAACGATCTTTTCGTCGTCGTAAGTGTCACGCCCCGGATTACATGTTTTCCCGAGCTCGCCAACAAACCCGCCGTATACAAGGAATTTTTCCTATATACGAGCGAAAAGTACTGTAATCATACAATACTACAACCAATAGTATAGAGCTGCTAAAAGAAACTCAATAAGAATAAGATAAGTTCACTATACATACATAATATCCTGATATACAAAAGAAAACTCGCCAAGCGAGATACAACTATAGTATGTGTTAAATATAAAAATGTTTAAAACACCATTCTCTAATAGCTTAAGTTTTTAGAGTACAACGGTTGTTTCATATGGTATCAGGGCAGGAGGTCATGAGTTCGAGTCACGCCAGGCCCCTAACATATTAATTTCCTCCCATTTAATTCAAGTCCACGTCATAGGCCGACTAAAAAGTCTCGAGCCCAGACGTTAGGGGGAGTGTTAAATATAAAAATGTTTAAACACCTTTCTTTAACAGCTTAAGCTTTTAGAGTACAACGGTTGTTTCACATGTATCAGAGCAGGAGGTCATGAGTTCGAGTCACGCCAGGCTCTTAGCATATTAATTTCCTCCCATTTAATTCAAGCCCACATCATGGGCCGACTACAAAGTCTCGAGCCCAGACGTGAGGGGGAGTGTTAAATATAAAAATGTTTAAAAACACCATTATCTAAAAGCCCAGACGTGAGGGGGAGTAAGTATATGAACCAAAACTACCACTGCCTGAAGCTAGTAAGTCTCTAGATCAGCAGCAACACGGGAAGGGATCTTGCTCGCGACTCCCTTTCCATGATCAGTCTCCGCGACCGCAACAGCCGAAGAAGAAAGCTCTGCAAAAAGAAGGGTGGCAACAGGGCGTGAGAACTACTACAAAAATAAGTAGTCCTCAGTAGATGTCGCCCTCAACTCATCGGTCCATCCACTAAGTCTACAGAAGTAAGCAGGGATAGTAGGACCCGATTGCAACTATACAGCTACCTCTACACTAACAATCAGTGGAGAGCAAGTCCAACCTCCACAAACGACACCAACGCAAAAGCACAGCGCCCGTCTCCGGAGTGGCACTCGTGGGAGCTACCCAACCGAATATGCAAGCGTATCTCTGTCGAGCTCAATTAGGCTCTAACAAGCCAAAGTCAAGTAAATACGGTCAAAACAGGTCTAGAAGCCAAACCCACGTGCCATCGGCATAAGCTGAGACCAAAATAAAAATCTGGGTCCACCGTCTACCCCGACGGTCCCCGACAATCCGAAACAGCCTAGATTCTGCTGTAAAATAAGCTCGACATCCCAGCACGAGCGTAAATGCATTATAAACTACCCCGGATATCCATCGCGCTGATACTGCGATGATACAATCAAATCACGGCTCCTAGAGCTAAATCAGGTAGTATAAGCATATGACTGGTTAAAGTCGCCGGTTTTCTCCTAAGTCAATTCCAAGTCTAACATGTATAATCTATTTACTTAATAATCATGCTCCAAATTTAGATTTCAATTAATATGTCAATCAGTGAATTCGAGGTAATACATGATGTATACAAGCCGAAACTATACATGTTTACTATACGACACTAGGAGAAAAATTCCGATGAATTAACCCACCTCTCATGCAACTCCACGACAGCAAGAAGGTCTTGAGAATGCTAGAAGTCTCAGCTGAACACTCTCACAACCAGCAACTAACTATCTTGAAGATCTAACACCAAAAATCCAACAAAATCAATCAATTTGCATACTTTCAGCACTTAAGCTTAGTAGGGACAGAGTGGCGGGTCGGTAGATACCCGAGCATACTTATGCGATGAGAGTATGATGCCTACTAGGGCAGTTAAAGGGCCTAGTGGCACCTCAAATTGAGGTGGGCGAGTCATGCTTCTGAGGCCAGTGTACATAGGCAAGGTTGCCTTATGCTGGATTTAGTTCAGCCGAGTGAGTGTGTTGGCAGTAGCACTTCAGCATTGGTAAGTGTGAAGCGGGCCATGGATCACTCGTAGGGCAGGTGGCTCGCACTAGGTGCATAGGACGTGTGCTCAATAGAGCGTGTCATGTGATCGATAGAATACCGAGAGTGCGGTTGTGACCCAACCCGAGGACTTGATACGGTTTGAGATTCTAGTTGCTCCTGATTGGAGTGTGTGCGAATTCCCAAGTGAGAATTTCGCCTCAAAGCTGATTGGGTCTACGCTTGTGAGCGAGGGACGCTACGCGTAGTTGAGACAGATTTAGGCGGTAGGCCTACGTAGTAATAGTGGTCTTTGGTCCACCTATGAAAATCGAAGAAAGCGATTTGGCTGACAGCCTTATCGAGAGGTTTGGCTCAAATTCATGAACGAAGTATTCGTGTGAGCTCGTAGCGAGAGTGATATAAGATTGACCGTAGCATATGGTATTTCGAGATGAAGTGCTCTTGGTGAGGCCTAGAGCTAGTAATAAGCCACGTGGAGTTTGAGGATTAGAATTGAAATATGCTCCCTAAAAGAAGGGTAATGCAAGGAAGAGCTCTTGCATGCTAAGTGGTGAGTAGTGTTGGAGCGCGTAGAGTCGTCAAGTTTCGACTTGCGTTGCCATCGAGAATGACGGAGACCGTAATGCACATTGTGAGATGCACCTTGCAAAGTTGCATGCGTTTGATGGCATACCCTCCGTGGTGGGCCTCTTAGATAGTTTCAATGAGTGTAAAGCCATTTCTGAGTGGAAAAGTGCATTGGTGCCCTCAATTGCTCAACGAGCTGAATTGAGGTGTGGTTTGAATTTCGCGGACGAAATTCTTTTTAAGGGGTGGAGAATGTTGTGAGACCCCAGATAGTCCTATATATGAGATATAATAGGGCTAAAACTCTTAACCCAGTTTAAGCATTTTGGATGGTGGCAAGGCCCAAGAGGTTAAGAGAGTTAAGCGTGCTAGGACGGAAGTAGTCCTAGGATGGGTGACCCCCTGGGAAGTTGGGGCGTCACAGATGGTATCAGAGCCAATTACCAGCCGGAAGTGTGAGATGAGTCTCGGCTGATAAAGGAGAGGAGATTGTGAGACCCCAGTTAGTCTTATATATAAGATATAATAGGGCTAAAACTCTTAACCCGGCTTAAGCATTTTGGGTGGTGGCAAGGCCCAAGAGGTTAAGAGAGTTAAGCGTGCTAGGACGGGAGTAGTCCTAGGATGGGTGACCCCCTGGGAAGTTGGGGCGTCACAGATGGTATCAGAGATAATTACCAGCCGGAAGTGTGAGATGAGTCTCGGCTGAGCCAGGGTCTAGATGACGGGCTAGCGAGACGAGTCTCACATCGCCTGGTACTTGTGAGTCTGAGTCTGTCACGCCCCGGGGTCGGCAGGACCTTCCCCAAAGCGTGCCCAGACCCGCCATATGCCAACACATACAAGGCGTCTAATTAAAAACAGCGGAAATAAAACATACAACAGGCTAAAGCTATAGATATCAGAGCAACATACAGCTAGCCCTATCAACAAGTAGAGAGTAGGTAGACTAAAACATAAAGAGACTAACAATATAACCAAAAGAATATAAGGTTAAATACAACACTGTCCCAAAAATGGTGGTCTCTCTAAATACAGGAACAACTCACAACCTCTCTAAAACAACAGAAATAGAGAAGTAACCACCTATCGATCAACCTCGCTGAGTGCCGCTAACCCGAAGCAACACCCTTGCCGCGATCCCTAACCTCCCCCGATGCGGAAGGCACTGAAAAGGAAACAGAAACATGGGGCATGAGAACTATAATTTATAGTTCCCAGTGGGCAATTACTGACCTGCACTATTGCCCCACTAGGCCCAAGGAAAAGAGGTAAGTAAGCGAAATAATAAAACTTGTAAATAAAGCATAAAGAAAGGCTACATTACTCATGTTCCAAATCTGTTATCATAAGTCCATGTTCTAACATATAAGCATGATATGTTTTACTTTAACCAACAAGTATGCTAAAATATAAATAAAGCATTATCAAGTATACTATACATTCGAGCAAAGTCCACATAATCCAACTACTAAGCCCTATCTAGTAGTGATTGTCATTTAGTATTGTTGAATGTCCAAGTTCAATTCTCTTTCACTAGGATGTACCCACAGTAATCCAACCCGTGCCACCTAAGTACCATGGTAGCCCCAACATCCCCCGCAAGGAATGAGTCTGTCCCAACGGTCCCGTAGGTTTCTCAACACCGCACGCGCGAACGAATCGCAAAGGCCAACTCAGTGCTTGTGAGCGACCCTCACAAGCATGTGCGAAAGAGCACAAATGGCAACAAGTATAGTCAAGTCTCAAGTCCAAACCTCATGTTTTAACATGGAAATAGTAACTAGTAACCCTAAGGTCTAGTTCAATTATTCTCATGACACTAGATTCTCTATGTCAAGTTCATTCACGAGCCTAATGCCGCTTGATGACATTAGCTCACTATTCTACACTTTTGATGCCAAGCCAATGCCGCTTAATGACAATGACTTTTCTCCTATGTCATGCATAGTTCTATGTTCTCAAACACATGCCAAATTCCTCTTAAACACATGATTCCAAGTTTCCAAATAGAATGCTACAAAGCTTCAGCTCTCACATGCATACGTCTCTACTATATAGAGTAAAATTGCGTTACACATAACATATGTATCTTAAGCATTCTAAAATTCACAAATAAATCAAATAGCATGAAAATGTACTAATTTTCATTTAACCATAAGCAAATAAGCACCAATGAGAATTTCTCATTGTGCTAGGTGAGGCCAAACCCACCGTCGCTCCAAGCGTCGCTACGAACGCTAACGAAGCTTCGATTCCTACTCCTAGTACCCTACAAAGTAGATCCTAGGAGTTACAACCTCAAGAGATAAGTCTTGAGTTCAAACTTTAAACATCTAGGTCAAAGTCAAGAAATACTCACCTAAATGTGCAATAATCCTCTTAGAAATTCTAAAAGGAAGCTAGATCCCTCCCAAGACAACCTAAACAAAGGTTCTAAACCATTCAAAAGGAATCTAAAACCCCCAAATCGAAAAGCCCCAAATAAAACCCTAATTCTCAAAATCTAGGGTTTCAACTATAAAGAAGCAACCAAACTCGAATTTAAAGGAAATAGAGAAGTTGCTTACCTCTTAGAAGCTCTAATCAAGGCTCTAGAGTCACCAAAGTTGAAGATCTCTCCTTCAACAAGCTCCCAAAACCAAGCTCCTAGCTTCAACCATGGTGTAGGAAGCACCACAAGGCAAAAGAGAGCAAAAAGGGTGATCAATACTCAAGAAATCACCCAAAATCCAAAAGAATGCAAAGGGGTAGAGAGAGAAACTTCTTTACCTCTTCCCTCTTGTTCTCAGCACAAGGAAGAAGCCCTAAGGGCTGCGGTGCTATATTAGAAGCAACAAAATGCCAATAAGCCCCTGCAGTTTCGAATTTTTGAAAAGCGCCGGCATCTTACAAATCCGGTTGTACCAGTATAAACCTCTAAACAAGACAAACCCGAGCCTCGGGTTGGCCCAGCTGCTCGTCTATACCGGTATAAATCTCGGCTTGTACCGGTATAGCCATCATGGCTGTACCGGTATAGCAACAATTTTGTACCGGTACAAGAGCCCTGAAACTCAACCCAAGAGCAGCCTAAAATCTAACTTTTTGAACTTTAGTGCATCGGATTCATCCTCAAACCTCGGTACTTGTGCCATAGGTCGGAACACAGTCAACGACCCTCCAGAAAACCTGAAAGAGCTCAGATCTCACATCTAACACTTGAACCTTATTATTTGCGAAAGTTCAGTGCGTCACAGAACCTGATGAGGACGTCAGGGCTTAAAGGATGGGAGATTGTGAGACCCCAGATAGTCCTATATATGAGATATAATAGGGCTAAAACTCTTAACCCGGCTTAAGCATTTTGGGTGGTGGCAAGGCCCAAAAGGTTAAGAGAGTTAAGCGTGCTAGGACAGGAGTAGTCCTAGGATGGGTGACCCCCTGGGAAGTTGGGGCGTCACAAATGTAACATCCCGAATTTTAATTTAAAAGTGAATATAAATAAAAATACTGTGAGATACAATTTTTATTGGATTTAGAGAAGTAAGATATAAGTCTGAAATGACCTGTGCAGAAATCGAAATAAAAACAGAAGATTTAGAATTTTCTGTGTGAAACCGAGCAGATAAATTAGCAGAAAATATACAGTGTCAGAAAATTATAAAAACTGAGAGATATGTCAGGATTATTTTTACGAGGCTAGATTTAAAGTTTCGTGCCATTCTGACACCCGGAAGATGAGAAATAAAATTCGAATGCTCTCTGATAAAGATTACAATTCGGTAGAGCTTTCGGTGACCAAACGGGGTCGAAACTGAAAGATTTAAATTTCTTTAGTTAAGTTATGTAAAACCGAATATAGCTGTCAATTTGAGCTCAATTGGACACCCGGAAAGGCAGGCGAAAAATATTCGAACTTCAGCCGAAAGTTGAGTGTGAATAGTGAATAGTTGAGGGGCTAAGTTGTAAAAAGGGGATTTATTCCCTTTTCTTCTCCTTCCTGCCTCCCAAACCGACCAGCACACACACACACGTTCACACTCACACACGCATACATGGTGAGAGAGAGAAATCTCCCTTTCTCTCTCTAGATCCCTCCCAAAATTGGTGGATTTGGTGGAGAATGAAGTTTGGAAGTGAACCATCATCATCTTTTTTATCTTCTCCATGATTTGGAGCAAGTTTTGAGGTGAGCTTCTTGAACCCTCTCATGGCAAATCTTTAGGGCTTCGATTATATACTCTATAAATGGTTTAATTGAATCCTAAGATGCTAGATAAGTGTAAATTGCATGAATTAGGTTCCAATTTGGAGTATTCTTGCAATAGTAAACCTATAGGGTTAGAAATGCGATTTTTGCTAATAGAAGGTTTTGATCTAATTTGACCATTCGTAAACCTAATTGCTAGGTAACGAAACACGTTGGCGAAGTCGGTTCGGCAATCCGTCGAGCTGTTGCGAAGTTATGGTGGATTGAAGACTTTAACGTAAAGGTGGCCGCAGCTTGCGGCGAAAGCTTCCAAAAATCATGAAAATAGATTTGGAGTACCGTGGCACATAACCGAAGACCTATAATTTTCGGAGCCGCGATTCGCCGCACGGTTGGTGAGTATTAGCAAAATCGGGCCGAACCGGACACGGGTGCTGCGGGAGGCCGATTGCAAGTGTCGACAAGCAATCGGAATGTGAAACGAGGTAGGTTGTATTTACCGAAGCGACTAGGTCGCCTGCATGTCTAAGATAAATGTTTATCATTGATGCACGTAGTGGTAGCTAGTGGTAGAGCACATGAATGTCATGTTAGGCTACCAAATATTGCATATGGACATAATCTAAGAATGCTAAATAAATGCATGAATGATGTGGTATAGAAATGCTAGAATATATGCATTGGTTAACGATAGTTGATTGCATGTCATAGAAATGCTAAATGTAAGCATGTGTCTAATACTAAGATATACTTGATAAGCATGTTATAGAGATACAACTGTAAAAAATGTTAAGTAAAGGACATGGGCATGTGGACATATATATATACACATAGATCGAGTGGCATTGAACCTAGTGTCTTGAACATAGGTTAAACATGAATGGTATGAACCTAGTGTCATGAACCTAGGTCGAGTGGCATCTAACCTAGTGTTAAAGAACATAGGTTGTAGTAAACCTAGAGTCAAAGGGACCTAGGTTGAGTGGCATCTAACCTAGTGTTAAATAACATAGGTTGTAGTAAACCTAGAGTCAAAGGGACCTAGATCGAGTGGCATCTAACCTAGTTTTAAAGAACATAGGTTATAGTAAACCTAGAGTCAAAGGAACCTAGACGAGTGGCGTCTAACCTAGTGTTAAAGAACATAGGTCGTAGTGAACCTAGAGTCACATGAACCTAGGTAAGTGGCATTGGACCAAGTGTTAAGGACATAGGTTGAATAGAGATGATAACGGACCTAGTGTTAGTAAACATAGGTCGAATCAGAATGACTTGGAACCTAGAGTTAGAATAACCTAGGTTGTGGAGTAAAGAATGTGACCCGAGAGTCAAGTAGACCTAGGATGTAAAGAACAATGGACCTAGTGGGTCGACTCTTGAGGGTTAAAGCCAACCCTCAAGCAAAGTGGAACGGATTCCGGAATCCTGAGTTTTGGACACCACCGAGGGTGTCGGGCGTGTGCGACGATTTCGCCGTCCAGGGCTATACCACTGACGTGGCATGTGCGACGATTTCGCCGCCGGGTGGGTGAGCCGAGATGAGTTCTATACCGGTTGAGCCAGGGTGAGGATCAGACCGCCGGGATTGACTGAAATCATTGCTGGGTAAGTATGATACGTGCGCCGCCAAGTGGCTGAGGAATGACTCGAACCATTGTTGGGTGATGTGCGACTAGTTCGCCGCCAGATGGTTAGGTCACGACTTTAGTCCACGCTGGGTAAGTACGTTGTGTTCGCCGCCAGAATGGCTATGTCAAGTGACTCGAGCCGGGTTCAGCGTATGCGATGATTTTGCCCCTAGGAGGCTGAGTCGCAGGGTGCGGCAGGCTGTAGATAGCTGAGTAAAATATAAGTCTGAAATGACCTGTGCAGAAATCGGAATGAAAACAGAAGATTTAGAATTTTCTGTGTGAAACCGAGCAGATAAATTAGCAGAAAATGCACAGTGTCAGAAAATTATGAAAACTGAGGGATATGTCAGGATTATTTTGACGAGGCTAGATTTAAAGTTTCGTGCCATTCTGACACCCGGAAAGATGAGAAATAAAATCCGAATGCTCTCAGATAAAGATTACAGTTCGGTAGAGCTTTCGGTGACCAAACGGGGTTGAAACTGAAAGATTTAAATTTATTTCGTTAAGTTATGTAAAACCGAACATAGTTGTCAAGTTTGAGCTCAATCGGACACCCGGAAGGACAGGCGAAAAATATCCGAACTTCAGCCGAAAGTTAAGTGTGAATAGTGAATAGTTGAGGGGCTAAGTTGTAAAAAGGGGATTTATTCCCTTTTCTTCTCCTTCCTGCCTCCCAAACCGAGCAGCACACACACACACACACGTATACATGGTGAGAGAGATAAATCTCCCTTTCTCTCTCTATATCCCTCCCAAAATTGGTGGATTTGGTGGAGAATGAAGTTTGGAAATGATCCATCGTCATCTTCTTCACCTTCTCCATGATTTAGAGCAAGTTTTGAGGTGAGCTTCTTGAACCCTCTCATGGAAAATCTTTAGGGCTTCGATTATATACTCTAAAAATGGGTTTAATTGAATCCTAAGATGCTAGATAAGTGTAAATTGTATGAATCAGGTTCCAATTAGCTTAGAGAACAATGAAACTGCAACATAGAGACTTGACAATAGGCCATTAACTGATGCTATATATTCCATGTTGTGGACATAATGACATAGAGTAGGCCTTGGACATAGTCCTATACATTCCATGTTTTAGACATGAGGACTTGCGCCTTGAGACGGACCGTTTCGATTACTTGCCATTATGCCCATTCACACATGCTTGTGAGGGTCGCTCCCTACAAGCTGGCACTCCAGAGATGGCCATCGCGATACTTATTCGTCGTGCGGGATTGGGCGCCGAAGTGGATTGCCGTGGGATAGGCTCATTCTTAGGGTAGGGATGTTGACTACCACGGGGCCATTAGGCTCGGCATCGTCTAGACAGTCTTCGGGTTGGTTTTCAAGCCAAACAGCTTTCGGGCGGGTCTTATCAGATTTAAACTTTAAGTAGTTAAACTGACATTGGACATTGACTAGAATAGTAAACCTTGACACTTTACTATTACATTGTGGACATCGGACTAGTAGTTTATATCGCCTATTCATGCTTAGAATAGCTTTCTTACTTATGCAATTTCATGCTAAGTAGAGACATCCTGTTTTAGCAGTATACATGTTTACTTACATGTCGTTATATTGTTTTTATTTACTACTTGTTTAGTTTTGGGGCCTAGTGGTGCACTCAACTGAAGTCAGTAATTGCCCACTCGGAGCTATTATTTAATAGTTATCACGCCCTCTGTTTTATGCTATGTTACAGAGCCTTCGGCACCGGCGGAGGCATGGGATCGCGGCAAGGGAGTTGCGTAGATAGCTAGCAGGAGCTTTTCTTTACTTAGGTGGTTTTCTCTCTTGTTTGTTTTTGTGAGAGAGAGAGGTTTTTGTATCCATGTGTAGAGACCACCTATGTACTACTTTTAGTATTTGTTATGGGATTTCTAGTTGTATTTACTTTAAGGATCATAGTGAATGTTAGTTCTTTACTTATCCTTTATCATAGAATCTAGTTGTTATATTTTCTCTGATACTCTAGATGTTCTATTCTTGTCACTTTATTTATCGTTTGTTGTAGACGCCTTGTATGTTTAGACGTACGGCGGGTCTAGGCACGTGCCGGGCGGGCTTTCGCTGGGTCTTGGGGCGTGACAGCTACTATGTTAAGTATTGTGTGTTGGCAAGTTTCGTGAATTGAGTCGGAGTCTTGAAGGTTCGGTACATAATTGTCGAAGATCAAAGAATCCAAGATTTGAAGAAATAAAAAATATATCACGATATGAATCACGATGCTCAGGTAAGTTTTTGATTCATGTTATGGTGATTCATACTTAGTTACATACATTAGAATCATGAAAATCAAAGTTTAGTGGATTAGAAAGTGCATTGGAGCTTTAGAAATCTGAGATTGTGAAATTAAAGCTGAGATGTTAGCAGGTAAAGCTACGAAAAATCTTGATGCGATCTATTAACCAGTGACAACGTGACTTGTTAACCGGTTAAGCAGTCTGAGGAAATTTTCCTTCCGTCCTTTGTTAACCGGTGACAACTCATTTTAGTACCGGTACGCCGTAAAAAATTAGAAAACTTTCTAATCCGACTCTAATTAATTCTAATGTCTATAAATAAGCTATATGGGTTCTCTAACTTATTGAACATCACGAAAATACCTATTTGAGAAACCCTAGAGGCTAGCTAGGATTTCGTCCAAAACCTATTTTCTACAAAGTAGCTTCTTTTAGGCCAGTCAAATCGAGATATTGAAAATTGATGTTTATATGCCGATTTGATCTAGTATTGCTTAGAGTTTGTTCTTTGGATTTCATCAACTCTCTAAGTAAAGGATCACCATAATCATGAACGGACAGGGCCTCCCCTGCCCGCCCAAGGCTCTAGCAACGAGTATAATGAAGCAAACAAAAGAGATTTGCAATTATACAAGGCTTGCAAGAGGGCAAGCAACAACGGAAGCGAAAGCTCTAAACTATAACATACAACCATACATGATATTTGATTACATTTTAACCAAATACAAGTAAGCTAAAACTATTACATTCCTTTTCTTTTAATCATCATATCTTTTTACATTTAACCATTCCACCAAAAATATATGATATGTTCTCAACTTAAACATCTATAGATCAACAAAATAAAAGTTGATACATGTATACCAAAAAGGAATGACAAATGAAAAACTCCGGTGGCCACTAGCTATGGCGCTAAACCTTTGCCACGGTCCTCCGTCGCCCTGCTCGCGCTCAGACCTGTAGGGTTAGTGGTGTGAGAACTACAACAAAGTTCCCAGTGGGCTCGGCAACTGACCCCGCCGACTTACCACTAGGTCTATTCAGGCATAAGTATTTCAAAGGAAAGGAAATAAAAACCATACTAAATGCTAATACTACACCTACAAGAAAGCTGTCGGTGGATATAATTCAAATGCGAATGTTTATGCATGCATGCTCCTTACTTTACTTGACTTTGGCTCTTTACCCAATCTTACCGGTTAACAATGTTAACCCCAATAACTCATAACCCAAAATTCCTTTTGTTCAAGGAGGCTCTAAGCCTGCAAGACCCGAGGGACCGTCCTCGGGGCCACGATCCCCGTGGTGACTGTTCCAGAATGCACCGCTCGAGGGGGAGCTACCTCCCTCAAGCCGAGACTTATTATGAGTATCGATCCAATCCTCAACTAGAGGATATATAGCCAATAGTCATTATGCCACCAAGTCAATGATAGGTTTCTACCTTATCATATTTTGCCACTATTGCCATAATGCCACTAAAGGTTAAACTTTGTTTAACTATATATCCTTATCTCAATGCCAATCATTTCTCTAATGTCAATGTCACCTTTGTTTACTATGATTATAGTCCAATGTCACATTCACACAAGTATAGGGTTCTAGTTCACATGTCTCTAATTGTGACGCACTGGACCTTTGCAAATTGCGAGGTTTGAGTGTTTGATTTGGGTTCCGGACTTTTCCACACCTTGTGGAGGGTCGTAGACGGTGTTCCGACCTGCGGTTCGAAATCCTGGATTTTTGGCTAAGTCCTGAGAGGTTTACTCTCGGGGGCCAGGTCCACAGTGGCGAGATACTGGTCCCCCTGGCTGAGGTTTGCGACCAACTTGTGGCAATCGATCCCCTGGCCCGGAGAGACCGGTTCCCGTACGCGTTGTCTGCGGGAGGGTCCTAGGGACCGGTCCCAGGTAGCGACAGACCGGTCCCTTTGCCCGAAAACTACCCAGTTCAGGCAGTGCACTGTTTGGATAGTTGGGGGGGCTAAGTGGATTTTGTTGCTTCAGAGAGCCTATATGGCATTTCCTCTCCCTCTTTCCCTCATTTCTCTCCCTCACACTCTCTCTTGCACCTTAGAAAGAGAAGGAGAAGGAGAAGAAGAAGGAGAAGATGAATGAGAGCTAGCTTTGGAGGACTTTGGACTTCCTCTCTCCCCCTCCTCTCACCATTAGAGACTTGGAGCTTGTGATTGGAGCTTTGTGGAAGATCAATCTTCAACCCTAGAAGATTCTAGGCTTGATTTGAAGCTTCTAGAGAGGTTAGTAGTATGTTTCCTCCATTTAATCCGAGTTTTGAAGGATTTGGTGAGATGAAACCCTAAAATGGGATTTTAGGGTTATTTTTGGGGTTTTTCGTTTTGAGGCTTTTGGATCTTGTTTGATAGGTGCAGAACCTTCATTTGAGTTGGGAGTGAAGTACTCCAACCCTCTTTTTGGATTTAGAAGAAGTTTCTACATCTTTGGTGAGTTTTGCATTTTTCCTTGAGTTGTTTAATGATTGAACACATAGTTCTTCATTTCGACATTGTAACACTTCTAGTCTACATCTTAGGGTGCTAGGAATGTAGATCGAAACTTCGTTAGAGGTTCGGGAGGCCGCGCGAAGCATTCGGTGGGTTTGGCTTTACGGAAATAGGAGAAAATTCCTCCTATGTGGTTATTATTGGTTATTTTATCATTTTGCATGCATTTCCATGCTAGATAAGAATTATGAGAATTTTAGAATATTTAAAATGCATGTGTTATGTTTCATGAAAACTTACCTCTATGTAGTATAGCATTATGTGTATTGTGCATGCATGTTTAGAGTATTCTCTATTCCAAGTTGAAAAATATGTTGCATGTGGTAAAATAGTTAGAATTATGCATTCTTGAACCTTAAACTTATATTTGAACTTAGAAAGCTTAAGTGCCATAAAGGGGCACTTAACTTAGAAAACTGTGAAACTGCAACATAGAGACTTAACCACAGGCCATTGACATATACTATATTCCATGTTTTACACATGATGACATAGAGATAGGCCTTGGACATAGTTGCTATACATTCCATGTTTTAGACATGACGACTTGAGACAGATTGGTTCGATTATTTGCCATTGTGCTCATTCGCACATGCTTGTGAGGGTCGCTCCCTACAAGTCGGCACTTCGGAGATGGCCATCGCGATACTTATTCGCCGTGCGGGATTAGGCGTCGAAGTGGATTGCCGTGGGATAGGCTCATTTCTAGGGTAGGGATGTTGACTACCACGGGGCCATTAGGCTCGGCACCGGTTAGACAGCCTTCGGGTGGGTCTTCAGGCCAGACAGCCTTCGGGCGAGTCTTATCAAATTTAAACTTTAAGTAGTTAAACTAACATTGGACATTGACTAGAATAGTAAATATTGACTCTTTACTATTACATTATGGACATCAGATTAGTTGTTTATTATGCCTATTCCTGCATAGAATAGCTTCTTACTTATGCAAGTTCATGCTAAGTAGAGATATCATGTTTTAGCAGAATACATGTTTATTTACATGTCGTTCATATGTTTTTACTTACCTATTTAGTTTTGGGGCCTAGTGGCGCATATAGCTGAAGTCAGTAATTGCCCACTGGGAACTATTATTTAATAGTTCTCACGCCCTCTGTTCTATGTTCTTTTCAGAGCCTTCGGCACCGGCGGAGGCACGGGATTGCGGCAAGGGAGTCGCGCCTAGCTAGATAGCTACTATTTACCTTACTTAGGTGGTTTTCTCTTTATTTGTTTTGTTGTAGAGAGAGTGAGAGACTTTTGGTTCCATGTATAGAGACCACCTATGTACTATTTATAGCTTTCGTTTTGGGACTTCTTCATGTATCACCATATGGTTTTCTTATTGTTATTGTTAGCTCTTTTATTTGTTCTTTATCTTAGAATCTAGTTGTTATTTGCTCTGATACTCTAGATGTTCTATTCTTGTTGCTTCATTTATCGCTTTGTTGTAGACGCCTTGTATGTTTTAGACGTAGTCTGGGCACGTGCCAGGCGGGCTTCCACTGGGTCCCGGGGCGTGACAGTAATGGTTTCATTTCAAACTCGAGAGCATTTCTCTCGGTTTTGCGATTTGTAGGTACACATTCCAATTTGTGCAGTACACTTTCAACCTCCCAGGCCTTCGGCACTTGCTTTACATCTGGTACAACCATCAATGTTGTACTGGGTACACTTTGCTCTAGAGGTCGTTTTGGCTTCGTTTCGACTCTACTTCGCGCCGCTCGATGCCAAAATCATTCTAACTCTTTTAGAACCCCTTTTTAACCCTTCCAACTCAGTTGGAATGCTAATTGGAACTCGTCCAACCTTTTCTCTCGATACTTTAACCAATTTGGCTAAAGTTCGATATTCGCTATCAAGGTTCCGATATATTACATTCTCCACCCCTTAAAATTAGTTTCGTCCGCGAAACTAACATGTACCTTAGCCCGTCGACTCAAACAAATGAGGATACATCTTCCTCATCGACTCCTCCAGCTCCCAAGTGGCTTCACGCACTGCATGATTGCTCCACTGGACTTTAACATAAAGAATGGTGCGATTCCTTAACTTCTTCACCTCTCTATCAAAAATACAAATCGGGTACTCTTCATAAGTCATATCCTCGTTTAGTTCCACCGGTTCATATTCCAATACGTGCGTCAAATTGCGGATGTACTTGCGGAGATTTGATACGTGGATCACATTGTGCACTCCCGCAAGCCTCGGGGGTAATGCAAGCTTGTAAGCTACCGCACCGACCCGTTCCAAAATTTTGAAGGATCCGACATATCGGGGACTTAATTTCCCACGGACGCCAAATATTTCGACACCGCGCATCGGTGGTACCTTCAAAAATACACGGTCTCCAACCGCGAACTCTAAATCTTTTCTCTGTTTGTCGGCATAACACTTTTGCCAAGAGCGTAGCGAGTCTTTGTCGGGCAAGGCGGACTTTCTCCTACGCCTCCCGTACCGCATCGGGGCCAAGAGCAACTCTCTCGCCCACGTCACTCGAATGAATTGGAGAGCGACACTTCTTTCCTTAAAGGCCCTAGAATGGCGCCATCGCGATGCTCTCCTGATAGCTATTGTTATACGTGAACTCCATCATTGATAGAAAATCATGCCATCCGCCCTTGTAGTCAAGTACACATGCCCGAAGCATATCCTCAAGTATTTGAATTGTCCTTTCCGATTGACCGTCACTTTGAGGATGGAATGCCGTGCTAAAATTGAGTCGTGTACCCAATACATCTTACAAGCTCTTCCAAAAATGAGATGTAAACCTCGAGTCCCGATTCGATACAATTGACACCGGAACCCTATGTAGTCGCACAACCTCGTCGAGATAAACTTGAGCTAGCTTGTCTCCCGACCAAGTAGTGTGGATCGGCAAAAAGTGAACCGATTTTGTCAACCGGTCCACAACTACCCAAATCGTGTCATGTCCGCCTTGAGATCTAGGCAAACTTGTCACGAAGTCCATAGCGATGTCTTCCCATTTCCACACGGGTATTGGTAGACTTTGCAATTTTTCCGTCGAAAATCGACGTCCCGCCTTGACTTGTTGGCGACGTCACGCCTTGACTTGTTGGCACGTGAGATATTATGCCACAAACTCCCCTATGTCCTTTTTTATGCCCGGCCACCAATAATGTAGCTTCAAATTTTGATACATTTTGGTGCGAATGCTATAGGGGGATTGGTGCGCTTCTTACATAATCGCCCTCCGAAGATCATCGTCCTTGGGCACACACCAACGATTCCTAAACCATAGTGCACCGTCGGTCCCAATGCCAAAATCTTCGGCACTACCGCTCTCAACTTCACCCCGCACCTTTTGGAGATACGAATCAAAAACTTGCAATTTCTGTATTCTCCAACAAGGTCGGATGTACAATCAACGCGGCAAATATTACCGGCACTCCCGGTGCCACCACTTCAAGTCCTAACCGTTGCATTTCCTTATGCAATGCCAGTTGGTGTGTGATTGACGCCGCCAAATTTTTTGCCGACTTTCTACTTAGAACATCGGCCACGACATTTGCCTTTCCGGGGTGGTATAGAATAGTGACATCATAGTCTTTAAGCAACTCCAACCACCGCCGCTGTCGCATATTTAACTCCTTCTGGGTGAACAAGTACTTGAGACTCTTATGGTCCGTGTAGATCTCACAATGCTCACCGTACAAGTAATGCTTCCATAACTTTAGCGCGAAGATAACCGCCGCCAACTCGAGGTCATGAATCGGGTAGTTCTTTTCATAACTCTTTAATTGGCGTGAAGCATAAGCTATAACTCAGTCATTGAGACGCACCCGAGACCGATATAGGAAGCATCACTGTATACTATATAGTTCTCCCCCGGCGTCGGTAAAGCAAGCACCGGAGTCGATGTTAATCTCTCCTTTAGCTCCTCGAAGCTCTGCTCGCATTCGGGGCTCCAAATATACTTCACTCCTTTATGTGTAAGGCGCGTTAGTGGAGCGGTTATTTTGGCGAACCCCTCCACGAACCGCTGGTAGTGACCTATTGGGCGAGCTTAGGCCGGATCTTTATGACAGGCAACAGGGATTGGGTATACCTCAAACTACTTATATGTCCAGTTGATGTATAGTCTCTCGATTTGAGTCTTGCATAGTATCTAACAGTTGTTTAGTCTACGGTAGCGACTTCCATCGTGAGTGCATCATGTTATTGTGCATTCTTCATCTTGCTACCGTAGTTGTTGATCCTTCATGTTAGCATATGACTTGTTTACAGTAGCGGTACCTCTTGTATGACTATTCATGATGACTACTCACTGATTTTCTTTGCTACTGTGGTCGACACTTCATGGTTAGTATTTTGATTCATGTTACAGTAGTGGCATTATTTTGTATTCTAGAGTATGACAGTTATCTCTCTATCTGTGATGCTACTGTAGTTGACTATTTCATTTCTGCTCTTGTTTATCGTACTCTTTTGTTTGTTAGTGAGTGTGGCTTGCCCTCATCGGCTGGTTGCCCCTACTGGGAAACATATTTATATGTTTCTCACCCCACTATTTTTACAGGTATCGCTGACAGTGTGGGTCGGGGCGCGGTATGAGGACACGGTTAGGTAGCACTGAGATAACTCGTGCTATGGAATCTCAATGTATAGTTCCGTATTCTCCTTATCTCAATATCTTGTGATCTTGTGGTAGTTATGTGATATCTATGTGTTGGAACTTAGTTGCTTTTGGGTTTTCATATGTTGTGGTTTAGTCAATTCTGGATTTTGGTATTGAGCTGATTGGTAGTTGTACAATATATTAAATTATTTTGTTTTGTTTGATTGTGGTTCTGTATCTGTACTCCTATGCTGTACATGTACAGGGGAGACTCTGTCCGCATGGATAGAGGATGCCTTGTGCATATGGTGGGTTTGTGCATGTCTTGGGCAAGGTTTACAACAAAAAAAAAATTTATACGCTTTCCGCAACTCTGTTTTCAAATTGGACGGATTTCTCAAAAAATTTATCTTTCCAAAAAGGCCCGAGGCATGACATAGGAGTGTGATAATTGCATTTAAATCCCTAATCATTCATATTTACAATTAATGAACTGTTGCTTCTATGACAAGTTTCGGGTGCCCGCCCGAATATCTTTCGAGCGCCTGAAGCCCTAGGTTGCAGCTCCAAGGCCTTTTTGTTCAGCAAATCTAGAAGTCGATCTTAGCGCCTACCTATCCGCTCGACACCGTTTCGAATGCCTATAGGGCAAACTAGGTTAATGAGCGAGCGACTCCTCCTCTCGTGTTGAGCATCTTGAAGTGGAACTAGACACCGCAAGAGCAATCTAGAAGCTTTCGAGATAGCTAGAGGATGATTCGGACACTTGAATAATTAATATTTTGCGAACCTTTACTCTTGGGTAGAATGTCCGGCAGAATTCGGTGGCCAATTGGACAATATGAAAGGTTCAGACACCCAAAATACTTTTCCAAATGCCCACAAAGTGTGGGAAACTAGATTTCCACTTCTGCCAAAATTCGATTTCTATTGGAATTGATTCTAACTCATTTGAAACTTATCTAAACCTTTCAAACCCATTTAATCATGTCTAACATGACTTTACTCATCACTTAGCTAATTTAGTTAAAGTTTAATTAGTGCATTATACTGAGTTTCAATACATTTCAATAGGGATACTTTGGTCAGTTTTTAAAAAATTCGGTCCATATCTATAAAAATAAAAAAACTAGCCTATTTTTTACAAAGCACAAAACTTATGGATTTTTTATTCCCATGCAAAATTAGTGGATTTTTTAAAGGCTAAATTACATAAAACCCCCCTGTGATAACCCGCTTTTTCACTTTCCCCCCCTGATATTTAAAAACCTACACTTTACCCCTATGTAAAATAAAAAATATTCACAGGGGGGTTACGGTGTGTAAAATGACCATTTTGCCCTTCGCCATTTTCGTCTTCTTCCTCGTCTTCTTCACCGTATCGGACTCCGCCCACTCCCGCTACCTCGCCCTCATGCTCCGCGGCCTCACCGCCGCCTCTCCTCCGCCGTCACCTCCTCTCCGCCGCGCCGCGGCGACCGCCTCTCCTCTACTCCACCGTCGGGGAGCCTCGCGCCGCCTTCGTCTACCACATGCTGCGCCGCTCCGACCAGCTGACCGGCCTCTAGGTTGTCTCCATCTTCAGCGGCCTCATCTGGTTCATCGCCATTTTCGTCTTCTTCGGCGGAGGGGTATTTTCGGCAAAAAAAAAAAATCTAACGGAACCCTAACGAAACCCTAACGGTGGGGGGTGAAGTGCACATTTTTTATTTTACAGGGGGGCAAAGTGTAGGTTTTTAAATGTCAGGGGGGGAAAGTGAAAAATCGAGTTATTATAGGGGGGTTTATGTAATTTAGCCTTTTTTAAATAAAAAATGGCTATTAATTTTAAGAAAAAAGTTTTAAAAAACCATGGTATAACTCACTTTACTCTCTTGTGGTTCAAAATACACGGTTGGTCGATGAATTTGATGCTTCCCTTAAAGAATCTAGTAGGAAAGATGACATTTAAAAAAAGATAGCAAACTTTTATACTTTCAACTCTATTAAGTTATAAAATACCGAGGTTCTGCTTAGATATATGGATATTTTATTATATCTCTTAATTTACTTAAAAAATTTATATATTTGATAAATAAGGAGTAAGATCGGACATTTAAAATAGAATATAGTATTCATTAAGTATGAGACTATTTTTTAGTATGATTGTAATTAAGAAGTTTGATTTTTGCTTCTTCAAAAGTTTTTTTATTCATAATATTGGTAAGGTAATAATATTTCACTAACAAGACAGTTTATCTTATTTTGAAAAAATGAGTTGGTTATTCTTAAATTTATTACTCCAACATCTAAAGAGGATCGAAAGTACAATCGGGCTATACAATGCGGACAAAACTCCTTTATGGTAAAGAAAGGTTTTATTATTCCAGCTATTTTATATTATAATAATAACTTTGAATCAAAAATTTTCCATCTTGTATGGTAGTATAGAAAAGAAACTTTTTGATAATATTTTATTATAAAATTATCAGGTGAGCTATTTAAGATGACTTACATAACTGTGGTCCATATGGAATTATTACATGTCATATTATACTTAAATCGTATGTTTGAGAGTTTAGAAACAAAGTCAAGATGGCCGAGTTGGTCTAAGGCGCCAGTTTCAGGTACTGGTCCGAAAGGGCATGGGTTCGAATCCCATTCTTGACACAAAAAAAAATGTTAATATAATTTTTTTTTTTTAGTTTGGTTTTGGGAGTGTTAATAAAATTTTAAAGATTTTTTTGTTTAGTTTGGTTTTGGGAGTGTTAATGAAATTTTAAAGATAACCCTTTCAGTTTGAATACTAATTGAGGCATTATAGTTGCCATATTTTTATTTTTTTTAATACTAATTTTATATGATTTGATGTGTTTGAGAAAAGATTTTTATTTTGTTGTTATAGTTTGTTAGCTTCCGATAAATTCAATTAAATGATATATGGCAATTTGTTTTAAAAAAATTGGAAGCAAAAAAGAAAAAAAAAAATAGGCCTAGCTTGGCTTTGTATTTATTTTTTATTTTTTATAATACTAATATCATATATTTGACACATCGCAGAAAATACGTTTTTGCGTAAACTTCAAATACCCGCCGTGATTTCACATTTTCTCACTTTAGTATCATGTGGTTTAAAGTATAAGTAGTGCTACTGGTACAATCAAGTTAGCCCCTATGATTTTACGCTTTCTTACTTTAGTATTCTGTAGTTTAAAGCGTATCAAGTTAGTGCCCTGTATTTCATTTTTCTCTTTTTATTATACATTTCACTAATTTTTTTCATTAAATCAATGACAAAGTTAAAATTAAAGGGTACTAAAGTGAATATTCGATAAACCTAGGGTAGAGTTATTTCAAACAACTTAGAAGGGTCAGGGGTAAAATCGGTAATTATTTTGGGCAGATTTAAAAGATCGTACACATTTAGAATGGTAATAGTGATAGTAATGATTTTGAGAGGGTATTTATAAATTTTGATGGTCACCATTGAAATTAACTCTATCATAATTCTATTTGGGCTGTAACCTTACAATTATGTTCATTTAGCCATTGTTTGGTTGGGGTTAAGGGGTGGAATAATCTCTTAATCCCCATTTTATTTTCAAACATTTTAAAAAATAGATGGGGTTAGTTAATCTCACCTCAAATAAGTTATTTCGGCTTAGCTAATCCTATCTAACCCCACCAAATTCCAACAAAACACTATTTTTTATTCATAATAACTTACTATTCTTCTTATCCCACCTACTCCAACCAAACATTATTTTTTACTATCCTGGACTAACTCCAACCTTCAATCAAACACAAAAATACTCTAATCCCACCTTAACCCTGAACTTAACGCTATTCCTGAAATAACTAGTTTTTTTTAATCCCGGACCAAACGGTAGCTAAGACTATAATTAATCCACTAATTTTATCATCTTTATCTTACTACAAGATTTTAAAAAAAAAACTTATTTAAAGCCTTAATTCATTAGATTAAAGGATAAACTCTCTTAAATTTGTGGGCTACGTTTTTTTACAAAATCATTGACTATTAAACTGGACAAACTTGTCCTAGTATCAGTGATAAGGAATACTAAACTTTAGACAAACCTACCCTAGTCTCACTGGCTGGTGAAAAAGATGCATCTATTATTGCATTACCAATTAGCTTTTTTTCCCTATTATATTTAGGGAATTCACACACTCTTGTTGGACTTTTTTTTTTTTTTGAATAACTCTATACATTTTTTTAATTAGATAAATAATACTATTAAAAAAATAATTAGCAAATTAATTCTTCTTTTGCCATGTAAGAGTAGCGGTGAAATTTTCTGTTTTCTATTAAAGGCGTTTCATGTCTTTAGCCTTTCTAATTTTTCAATTAATAAGGGTGAATCTTAATGTTTTTTTCCTTGTTCCTTTCTATTTCAATATAATCCTAACAACCAAGTAAAAAATTTAATAAATCACATACAATTTTAACAACAAAAAAAATTTAATAATTTATTTATACAATCCTAATAATCAAACAAAAATTTTAATAATCTACGACAATTCTAACAATTTTACTTTTTTTTTTAAATTTCTAGTATATAATTCTAACAATCATATAAAAATTTTAACAAATCACATGTAATCTTAGGAAACCTAAAAAATCCTAACAAATAATTTCAAAAAATGCGATGAATAATTCACCGCTTTTATGAAAAATTAGAGAAACGGTAAATTAGCTTTTACGTGGCAAAAGAGGAGTTATTTAGCCAAATATTTGTTTAGTAGGACTATTTAGCTAATTATAATATTTTCTAGAGTTATTTGAAAAAAAAAAAAGTCCATTTCTTCAATTGAAAATCACTTTATTTTTTATTCACTAAAAAAATAAAAAAATAAGAGTGAGAAAACCCTCAAAAATACTTGAGTAAGAGATCACAAAGAATATTATAATTCTTTTTTTAAGTAGTAAACTGGGACACTTTTTCTAGTCCTAAAACCCCTTCATGCATGCTACCTGGTAGTACTCGCAGTAATTTGTTCAATCATCAACTCATGAAATTAAGCATGGTTTCTCTCCTCTCTCTCCTCCTCCTCTTCATGCTCGTCGAAGTTAAAGCAGCACCCACTTCTGATTCCTTCACCTACAACGGCTTCATCGGCTCCAAACTGCAGCTCGACGGCATAGCGGAGGTGGCCGGGAACGGCCTCTTGGTGATGACCAACACCACCAAGAACCAACAAGGCCACGCCTTTCACCCCTCCCCTCTCCGATTCAAGAACACCAACCACGCGGTCGAGTCTTTCACCACCAACTTCGCCTTCGCGATCGCCTCCGAGTACGCGGACGTGAGCGCGCACGGCCTCGCCCTCGTTCTCTCCCCGACGCGGGGCCGCCCGGGCGCGCTCGCGGTCCAATACCTCGGCCTCTTCAACCAGTCCGACAACGGGAGCCCCGACAACCACGTGGCGGCTGTCGAGCTCGACACCATCTACAACGTCGAGTTCGACGACCTCGACAACAACCATGTCGTGATCGACATCGACGGCCTCCGATCGGCCGCAGCGGCCCCCGCCGCGTACTACGACGAGGGCGGGAAATTGACCAACATGAGCCTGTATAGCGGCGAGCCCATGTTGGTGTGGGTGGAGTACTACAGCAAGGCGGAGACGAAGCTCGACGTGACAATCGCACCAGTCGACGCGCCCAAGCCGACAATCCCTCTTTTATCCCTCCCAGTCGATCTCTCTTCAGTGATCGAAGAAACCATGTTCGTGGGCTTCTCTTCTTCGTCCGGATCGGTTCGAAGCTCGCACTACGTGCTCGGATGGAGCTTGCGAATCGGCGGCGAGGCCCCGCCTCTCGATCTCTCGAAGCTCCCCTCGCTCCCCGCGAGAAGAAAAAGAAGCGAAAAAGGCGCTCTTTCGCTCGTTGAGGCTGCCGTTGGCGGGCTCGGTGCTGCTGATCACAGCGATTTTGTGCACAATTTTGGGGGTGCGGAGGAGGATTAGGTACGCGGAGGTCGTGGAGGATTGGGAAGGGGAGTACAGAACCCACAGGTTCTCCTATGAGGAGCTGTTCAAAGCCACAAAGGGGTTCAGAGAGACGGAGCTTCTGGGGATCGGGGGGTTCGGGAGAGTGTACAAAGGGAAGCTCCCGAGCACGGACGCGGATGTGGCGATTAAGAGGGTTTCGCACGGTTCCCGCGAGGGGACGATGATCAGGGGATTCGTCGCCGAGATCGCGAGCATCGGGAGGCTCCGCCACCGACATCTGGTGCGGCTCTTCGGGTACTGCAGGCGCAAGGGCGAGCTCTTCCTCGTCTACGAGCTCGTCCCCAACGGGAGCCTCGACAAGCTCCTGTTCACAGAGACAAAGACAGAGACATCAAAGCCGCCGCCGCCGCCGCTGGAGTGGGCACGGAGGGTCCGGATCGTGCGGGGGGTGGCCTCGGCGCTCTTCTACTTGCACGAAGGGTGGGAGAAGGTGGTGGTGCACAGAGACATCAAAGCGGGGAACGTGTTGCTGGACGAGGAGATGAACGCGAAGCTGGGGGATTTCGGGCTGTTGCGGTTGTACGATCGCGGAGGAGGGGATGGGGACGATGGGGGCGCTGGCGCGCACGCGACGCACGCGGTGGGGACGATGGGGTACATGGCGCCGGAGCTCGCGAGAACGGGAATGGCGAGCCCCGCTGTCACGCCCCTGCCCCGAAAACTGCTACCTATTTGGTCCGGTTCGGGCGCGCCGAGCGGAGGCCGGACGGACGACACCTCACTGCCCGCCCAAGGCTCAAGAACAGATCGTGTACAAGAATTTACCCAGAAATACTAAATTCTAAACATACACAATCAACGGGGCACAAACAGGGCCAACAACTAGAGCAAGTAATCCACAAGTAATACACAAGTGAAATAAAGAGAGAATACTACTAGCTATTACATCACATTTACTTTAGTGTTTACAATTTACATCATTCTTCCAAAATGAATACGAGTTCATTCCTCCAAAAATACATTAGTCTTCCACACTGTATAAAAGTATCTAGATATAAAAATGTGTAATCTAATGCAAAAGGGAAAGCTACTAATGTAACTACCACGATCCTCACTGATCGGGGGCGACGCCTTTGCCGCGGTCCTCGCCCGATGTACCTGCGCCAAACACTGGAAATAGCGTGGGGTGAGAACTAACTTCCTTAGATCCCAGTGGGCTCGCCACCGACTCCACCGATCTCCTCACTAGCTCCAAGTGGGCACAAGTAACAACAACTAGATATAGATAGATATCTGAAAGCTGTAAGTGCATAATAGGAAATCTATGCTACTATGCCCATGATCTTGTGAAACAAATGCATGCATCATATAGTAAGGTTTACTAACATGCTAACAAGTTCTCACTATGTTCAATAGCCGATTGCTCAATGACATTGCTATTTATCCATTTACCCAATCTGTGGCAATACCCTTGGATTTGCCTACGCCTCACATATAAATCCCTTTTTGGGGAGGAGGCTCCACGTGCTCTCCAACCCGGGATTGTCTGTGGACCTCCACGTGGTCCCGATCGTGCGACACTCCGGAGTACTCGACGACACCGATGGCTATACCACCACTAATACAGACCGTGAGCTTGATCTATCCTCTCCACGTGAGGATACCCTACCGACTAGGGCCAACAGTTCTCTCGGAACTCCACTATTCCGACCAACAGTAACATGTATTTAGCTTTACTAAGATCTATGTTCACGAGCCATTTCTCTTGGGATTTCACCTATCCCTATGTCCAAAGACCTCTAGTGTAAAATACACTATGTTAATGCCACTCGTCATGTTCTTTACATTAGATGCCACTCGATCTATGTCACTAGATAACACTCGAGTCCGTCTCTTTCTTAGCACTATAGAATCCAATGTCCAGACCCAATCCTCATCTATCCATTCACCTAGTATTCCAAGTACACTAGGTTTTCACTAGAAAGCACAAGGAGTAGCCTAAACATGCAATTCTACTATGCTACATGCAAGAGATGGAAATTATGCAATTCTAAGACATAGAAAAGAGCTCAGAGTTTTCGGTAAGGCACCCCCCACCTTTTAAAGCTTTTCTAAGTTGTAGAGGCTCTAAGAAGACTCCTCGGCACGCGCTCCGCCAACTTCTCTACCGCTTTGGTCGAAACGAAGCCCGATCAACCTCGTTTTGCCTCTAGCTTTTAAACCGTTCGACGAAACGGTATTCCGTCTTCGCCAACGCGTTTAGACACCTAACAATTAGGTCAATACACTATCAATTGAGATCAAATCTCACTATTTAGCAAAAACCCCCATTTGGAGCCCTAGGGTTGCACCTATAGCAAACCCACTAGATCAAATCCCCAAGACATGGGATTGATCTCATTAGAAGCTCTCTAGGGTCCCATTTGGCCCATTACAAAGCATCAAAACCCAAAACCCTAAGTTCTAGGAGCTAGGGTTCAAGAGCTTACCTCTAGGTTAGCTCTAGAGAGATGAAGAGGGAGAGAGAGGAAGATGGTGGAGAGATCCTCTCCTTGCTCTCCTCCTTCTTCTTCTTCTTCTCCTACTTCTTCTTTCTCTTCTTCTTCTTCTTCTTCTTCTTTCTTCGTCGCTCAAGAGAGAGGGAGAGAGAAGCAGTGAGAGGGAGAGAGTGAGAAATGAGAGGGAGAGAGAGTGCACTTTGCACTCTATACCCCTAACTAATGCAACAATTGCATAAAACCCTCCACTTCTAACCCTCAATGCCTCTCTCGCTCGGGTCGTTTCGCAGGACCGGTCTCCGGGGGTGAGGACCGGTCCTTTTATGCGACCGCCCAAAACCCGCTCTCGGAACCGGTCTGCAGGGAGGGACCGGTCCTTTAATGCGACCCGCCCTTACTCGCGTACGGAACCGGTCTCCACTGTGGAGGACCGGTCCTTTATTGCGATGACCCTCATCGGCTTACGGGAACCGGTCTCCCCATTGTGGGGACCGGTCCCACCAGGCACAAATCTGCAGAATTGTGCAGATTGCACAAGTAAGCCTCCGGGACCAACTCCAGACTTTCCGAAGCTCATCCAATCGACAAGTAGTCGATTCTAAACGACGTGCAACTCTCGGATTTCGAAAATTCACATCCTTACACCCGCGAGCGACGTATACGCGTTCGGGGTGCTCCTTCTCGAGGTCGCGTGCGGGAGGAGGCCGATCCCGCTGAAGGAGCCGGCGTCGAATCTGGTGGATTGGGTGCTGGGGTGTTGGAGCCGGGGGGCGATTCGCGACGTGGTGGATCGGAGGCTGAGGATCGCCGTGGATAGGGAGGAGGCGGAGGAGGTAGAGAAGGTGTTGAGATTAGGGTTGATGTGCGCGCACCCCGATGCGACGGCGCGGCCGAGGATCGGGAGGGTGATGCAGTACCTGGGTAGGGAGCTCCCGCTCCCGCCCCCGCCCCCGCCCACCGAGATCGCCGAGGCGGAGGAGGCGCGCGGCAGCGCGCCGGGGAAAAAAATCGGGTGTGAGGAGAAGGGGTGAAGTGCGAGAGCGCTGACGAGACGAAGATGACAACCACGACGACGACAACGGAGTCCCTCCTCCATGGAAGGTGATTGGTTGGTATATTGAAGGGTGGGCAACAGTTGAAGGTGAAAATGCACGTACACCTCCCTACTTTGGCTGTTTTTGAAAGAACAATGTTATTCGTATGCACTTTTGCTTTGACTCTATTAGATAAAATAGAGTTGTGAAAAAAGCATCTAGGATATGCTTCTACGTTTTCTGATAGAACCGCAAAAAATATACTTATCCCGATATGTGTTATCGAAATATAGAGAATCTTATTCTTTTAATTTTCTAATCATTGGATTAAAAATTATACGGTTGAGATGATTACGATCTCTCCAGAGTTGAGTAGTACAATTTAAATATGGTGTTGCACAATTTTAAAATTTAAAATCTTACCAGAATCTAGCATTAAATAGATGTTATCTTTCTTGAAAAGAAAGACTGATGAGTTATAATTGTATATGCTTTTTATTATGATACAAATATACTAACCTAACACAAAAATAAAAATAAAAATAATAAGTAAAGAGGATTAGTGTAAGAAAGTTTAAAATTATATAACACTAGTTAAGGCCCGCGCGAATGCGGCAGGAATGTATTATTATTTTACCAATCATTGAATTAGAGGGTGTAAAATATACACCCTAGATGAGATATATAAGTAACAATTTTTTTTGAAATACCGAGTGTCCCTAGCGCAAGTGGTAAGGACTTGATGGTTGGTACGGTACCTAAGCATGTAAAACGGGCGAGCGGCACGCTGGTCGCCTGCCCGGCACGGCCTCGAGTCACACACCCGACACGAGCCTCTCGACCGTGTCGGGCTGCTTCTATGTGGCCCCACGGCTCAAGCACGGCACGGCCCATTTGGGCGTGCTAGCAGGGCTGGCCCGAACCCCCAAGGCCCGGGGCCTTGGGGCCTGCCTCTCGCTTCCTCCCAAGGTCGACCTTGGGAGGAGCAGGCGCCCACGGTGCCTCCCACGCACCCACGGCACCCACGCACCCACGCCCGTCGCCCGGCGCGCCGCCTCGCGCCCGGCGCAAGTCGCGAGACCCCCGCGCCGCCTCTCACGGCTCCCGCGTCGCCCCCTACGGCCCCCGCTCCGCCCCGTGGCCCCCGCTCCGCACCCAAATCCAACAGCCCCCTCCACCTTCCCAACCACCTCCTCCCCGCGCCTCTACCTCCTCCCTCCCCCTTCTTCGAGCCCTCTCCTCCCGGACGACCCCATGTCCCCGAAACCCCGACGCGCATTGAAATATTATTTTTCAAAAAATAATACAAATTTTGAAAAAAAATTAAATATTTGTTATATTATAATTATTTTTATAAATTTTTACTAGTTTAATCAAATTTAAACTAAATTTTTTAAAACAAATTTAAAAATAAAATATTCAAGCACGGCCGTCCCGCTCTCTGTATTGTGACACCGGGGCCAAAGGGTCGTGCTTGGAAGCTAGGAAACATGGGCCCGGCCAAGACGGCCGAAATTGAATCCGGGCCGGACCGGGCTTGGCCACTAGCCCGTTTCGGCCCCAAAATGTATGTGGCCGACGACCCACATTACACCTCTATTAGTACCGAGACCCGAGTTTGAATCTTAGTTGATTCACATTTCCAAAATTTATTTTTAAATGAAATAAACGAAGCAGCGTTCTACCTATTTCTCAAAAAAAAAAAATAATTTTCTTTTGAAATAGTCACCTCAACTTAATTTTATTTTATTTTATTTTGAATTCACACATCAACTTTTAACTTCGTTCAATTAAGCAATTTCTATGACTTTTAGAGTACAAATTTAATCAAATTTAATAATTTTGATTATATTTTAATAAGGCCATTTTGCATAAAAAATTTATTTAGTGTGCAATTTAAAAATATTAGGCTATATTTTTTTAAAATTGGCATATTAAAGCTGAATTGACAAAAATACTACGAGCCTCTCTCTCCTCTATTTTTTTCCTTTAAATTATTAAAAAGTACAACTAACCGTCATAATTATTTATACTTTTTCCTCAAATTACAGTCATATTCTTATATAAAAACTAGCCTAATATATGCGTACTGCACATCACACTAAAAAGATAAAGTGGAATAAAAGTAATTTAATCAATTTTTTGGATTTTTCAAAATTTTATTAAATTTTTGGTTGTTCAAGATAAATCAATTTGCTCAGTTTTATACGGTTAGGTTCTTTGCAATATATCATAGATAAGTTTTAAAATTTCCATACCCTCTAACTTGAATAAGATTAAAAACAGAGTAGATGATAGACAACGAAAATAGTATATGTGAGAAATTATTAACCGTTTAATGAGGTCTAATGGCAAACAAATATAGAATGTATTATGCATGAGAAAGAATAAAACTAATTTAAGAATAAATGATGGGTATTATACGTAAGACAGGATAAATCTAATATTTAAGAATAAATAATCATATGATGGATTGGATATTATGATGAGATGATAGACAACGAAAATATTATTTGTGGGACCATTTTGGATGAGATCCAATGATAAAAAATTAAGCTCTATATTAGAGAATCATGTGAGGGTATGGGTATTACAATATGTGACAGTATTATGCAGGTATTATGCAATATTTTATATGAGGGTATTATTGTCGGAAAAAACTTAAAGATATTTGCATTTTCAACTATTGGATTAGACCTAATTGTAAAAAATTAATATTTATATTTGAGAAAAAATGATCATCTAATAGATCATTTGAAATGAATAAGTCAAAACGACTAGATATAAAAATATTACTATAAAAGATAATGATATTTTTGGAAAGAGAAAAAGATAAAACTCAAGCTTTTTTAAGTACGATAGATAAAAGAGTAAAAAATATAAGTAAAATTAAAAAATTGCAACACAAATATATAATCGTGCCACACTAGTGCAAATTTGCACAAATTTTAACGTGTTAACATTTTAATAAGCAAAGTTAAAATAATGCTACACTTTTAATGTTTAAAAAATATTAATATTTTAAATTCTTATTAAAAATGATTAGCATACTGCACTTTGCCAGTATATTGCATTCTTAGATGGTATATTATACAGTTTCAGTATAAGTTGCACAATTTAAATATGGTGTTGCACAATTTTAAAATTTAAAATCTCACCAGAATATCTAGTATTAAATAGATGTTATCTTTCTTGAAAAGAAAGATTGATGAGTTATAATTGTATATGTTTTTTATTATGAGACAAGTATACTAACCTAACACAAAATTAAAATTAAAATAAAAAGTAAAGAGGATTAGTGTAAGAGAGTTTAAAATTATATAACACAAGTTAAGGCCCGCGCGAATGAGGCAGGAATAGCCAATTCCTTGATTTCAGTCAACATAAAATGTCAGATTGTCTAAAGAGCAATTTAATCACAGCCATAGAAGAATTTATACATACTAATTTGCGCAAAGTGCGCCGCTGCAGATCAAGAAGCATCAAAAAATAAAACAAATACAATAATAATCATAATCATCTCTATCAGTACAGAGTAAGAAAAAATCCAACATGAAACCAAAGCATTTAATTAAAAACAGGATAGCAAGTGCCATTTAGACTGCACAATGTAGAGAATAGTTTGTTTTCCCAATTACTGAATGTAACTACAAACATAGATAGTAAAATATTAGGCAAGAACATTATGAGCAGGGAAAAAATAGTAGTCAGAGATCAGAGATGAAAAAATCAGTAGAGAAATAGACTTTTTTTTGCTGCAACAATTTTTTTTTCAGAGGCATATTATATAGACAGCAAGAAGGGAACACGAAGAATGTATCCGAACCATTTTCGTGACCGTAGGGATGAGGGAAGAAGGGCCGACCATGAACTCGGCCCAACATTCCGTCCAGAGAGGGAATAGGAGTCGGAGCGTCATCCAGGGGCGAATGAAACGAAGCGCCGAGCCAACGAACCCGGCCAACATTCCGTCGAGAGAGGCATCTAGGGGCGAGCGAAGGAACAAGAGTCGGAGCGGAGCGGCATCTAGGGGCGAACGAAACGAAACAAAGCGCCGGGCCCATGAACTCGGCCAACATTCCGTCGAGACTTCCTACTGGTAATTGACTCTGATACCATCTGTGACGCCCCAACTTCCCAGGGGGTCACCCATCCTAGGACTACTCCCGTCCTAGCACGCTTAACTCTCTTAACCTCTTGTGCCTTGCCACCACCCAAAATGCTTAAGCCGGGTTAAGAGTTTTAGCCCTATTATATATCATATATAGGACTATCTGGGGTCTCACAATCTCCCCTCCTTTGAGCCCTAACGTCCTCATCAGGCTCAGACTCACATATATAGGACTATCTGGGGTCTCACAATCTCCCCACCTTTAAGCCCTGACGTCCTCGTCAGGGTCAGACTCACAAGTGCCAGGCGATGTGAGACTCGTCTCGCTAGCCCGTCATCCAGACCCTGGCTCAGCCGAGACTCATCTCACACTTCCTACTGGTAATTGACTCTGATACCATCTGTGACGCCCCAACTTCCCAGGGGGTCACCCATCCTAGGACTACTCCCGTCCTAGCACGCTTAACTCTCTTAACCTCTTGTGCCTTGCCACCACCCAAAATGCTTAAGACGGATTAAGAGTTTTAGACCTATTATATATCATATATAGGACTATCTGGGGTCTCACAATCTCCCCTCCTTTAAGCCCTGAAGTCCTCATCAGGCTCAGACTCACATATATAGGACTATCTGGGGTCTCACAGAGCGGTAGAGGGGCGAGCGAAGTAGCCGAGGTCGAAGAAGAAGTTAATTAAAAGCAGGGTAAATTAAATGGGAATATTTGGCTGGGTGGGTATTAAGATGACAGGTAGGCCCACATAAGTTAATTAATTAATTAATAAATTATCTTATCTTAAGATGACAGGTAGAATCCACAAAAATTAGATTAACATAATGTTGCCACGTGGACAAAAAAGAACGGGATTTCATAAGGTTTATAGATTAGCCAATTCCTTGATTTCAGTCAACATAAAATGTCAGATTGTCTAAAGAGCAATTTAATCACAGCCATAGAAGAATTTATACATACTAATTTGCGCAAAGTGCGCTATAGATCAAGAAGCATCAAAAAATAAAATAAATACAATAATAATCCTAATCATCTCTATCAGTACAGAGTAAGAAAAAATCCAACATGAAAACCAAGCATTTAATTAAAAACAGGATAGCAAGTGCCATTTAGACTCCACAATGTAGATAATAGTTTGTTTTCCCAATTACTGAATGTAACTACAAACATAGATAGTAAAATATTAGGCAAGAACATTTAGCGCAAGGAAAAAATAGTAGTCCGAGATCAGAGATGAAAAAATCAGTAGAGAAATAGACTTTTTTTTGCTGCAACAATTTTTTTTTCAGAGGCATATTATATAGGCAGCAAGAAGGGAACACGAAGAATGTATCCGAACAATTTTCGTGACCGTAGGGATGAGGGAAGAATGGCCGACCATGAACTCGGCCCAACATTCTGTCCAGAGAGGGAATAGGAGTCGGAGCGTCATCTAGGGGCGAATGAAATGAAGCGCCGAGCCAACGAACCCGGCCAACATTCCGTCGAGAGAGGCATCTAGGGACGAGCGAAGGAACAGGAGTCGAAGCGGAGCGGCATCTATGGGCGAACGAAACGAAACGAAGCGCCGGACCCATGAACTCGGCCAACATTCCGTCGAGAGAGGGAACAGGAGACGGAGCGGCATCTAGAGAGGCGAGCGAAGGAATAGGAGTCGGAGCGGTAGAGGGGCGAGCGAAGTAGCCGAGGTCGAAGAAGAGGTTAATCAGAAGGAGGGTAAATTAAATGGGAATATTTGGCTGGCTGGGTATTAAGATGACAGGTAGGCCCACATAAGTTAATTAATTAATTAATAAATTATCTTATCTTAAGATGACAGGTAGGGTCCACAAAAATTAGATTAACATAATGTTGCCACGTGGACAAAAGAGAACGGGATTTCATAAGGTTTATAGATTAGCCAATTCCTTGATTTCAGTCAACATAAAAT
The DNA here is from genome assembly GCA_025177825.1 of Aechmea fasciata. Taxonomy (NCBI): domain Eukaryota; kingdom Viridiplantae; phylum Streptophyta; class Magnoliopsida; order Poales; family Bromeliaceae; genus Aechmea; species Aechmea fasciata. The sequence continues at coordinate 1,182,365 of CM045923.1, read as the reverse complement.
GTCAGATTGTCTAAAGAGCAATTTAATCACAGCCATAGAAGAATTTATACATACTAATTTGCGCAAAGTGTGCCGCTGCACATCAAGAAGCATCAAAAAAATAAAACAAATACAATAATAATCCTAATCATCTCTATCAGTACAGAGTAAGAAAAAATCCAACATGAAAACCAAGCATTTAATTAAAAACAGGATAGCAAGTGCCATTTAGACTGCATAATGTAGAGAATAGTTTGTTTTCCCAATTACTGAATGTAACTACAAACATAGATAGTAAAATATTAGGCAAGAACATTTAGGGCAGGGAAAAAATAGGGGTCCGAGATCAGAGATGAAAAAATCAGTAGAGAAATAGACTTTTTTTTGCTGCAACAATTTTTTTTCAGAGGCATATTATATAGGCAGCAAGAAGGGAACACGAAGAATGTGTCCGAACCATTTTCGTGACCGTAGGGATGAGGGAAGAACGGCCGACCATGAACTCGGCCCAACATTCCGTCCAGAGAGGGAATAGGAGTCGGAGCGTCATCTAGGGGCGAATGAAACGAAGCGCCGAGCCAACGAACCCGGCCAACATTCCGTCGAGAGAGGCATCTAGGGGCGAGCGAAGGAACAGGAGTCGGAGCGGAGCGGCATCTAGGGGCGAACGAAACGAAACGAAGCGCCGGGCCAATGAACTCGGCCCATAGTTAGTTAATTCGGATTCGGCAAAAACTCGGTACGGATATAATTCGGATAAAATTCGTCTTCTAATTTTTAAATTCGTTAAAAAATACGGCTAAAAAGCGGATTCGCCAATTATTCGGATACGTGATTTATACAGATATTATACGTTCACCAATTAAAAATTCGGGATCAAAAATTCGGCAATTAAATTAAGTTTTTTTTCTCTAAGATTTATATTATTAGCATAAATACTCATATATTTCTTAAGAATATAAAAATAAAAAGCAAAAAAATTAAGCTAATTAGGTAAAAAAATAGCAAACTATATTATGCCTCAAAATAAATAAATAATTAAGCAAATAAGAGATTAAAATAGCTCATAAGAGATTAAATTTTTTGGTCGATGATTTTTTCTTTTTAATAGGGAAGAGTAGGGCGAACTGTTCAGAAAGAAATTTTTTTTTTTTTTTTTTTGGGCGAGGTATGTTTTTTTTTTCTTTTTCTTGTTTTGGGCGAGCCGCAAGGCCAGCGAGGCTCGTGGCTCGCGTGAGCGCATGCGCGAGCGCCTCACGGCCGCGTGAGCGCGTCGGCGCACGTGCGGGCCCTTCGAGGGCCCGCCGCGGGCCCGGCCGCGTGCCGTGCCTCGAGCGCCCGCCACGAGCGCGGGCCGGGTGCGGGCCTACGGGCCGTTTTTTGATTCAATTATTCGCGAATTGCGAATAATTCGCAAATAAGTATTTTTCACCAAAAATTCGCGTTTTTTTCCGAATTTTTCGGAAAAATACGGAAACACGCGTTTAATTCGTTTGTTCAAAAATTCGCGAATAATTCGGCAAAAATTCGCGAATTTACTAACTATGACTCGGCCAACATTCCGTTGAGAGAGGGAACAGGAGACGGAGCGGCATCTAGAGAGGCGAGCGAAGGAACAGGAGTCGGAGCGGTAGAAGGGCGAGCGAAGTAGCCGAGGTCGAAGATGAAGTTAATTAGAAGCAGGGTAAATTAAATGGGAATATTTGGCTGGGTGGGTATTAAGATGACAGGTAGGCCCACATAAGTTAATTAATTAATTAATAAATTATCTTATCTTAAGATGACAGGTAGGGTCCACAAAAATTAGATTAACATAATGTTGCCACGTGGACAAAAGAGAACGGGATTTCATAAGATTTATAGATTAGCCAATTCCTTGATTTCAGTCAACATAAAATGTCAGATTGTCTAAAGAGCAATTTAATCACAGCCATAGAAGAATTTATACATACTAATTTGCGCAAAGTGCGCCGCTGCAAATCAAGAAGCATCAAAAAATAAAACAAATACAATAATAATCCTAATCATCTCTATCAGTACAGATTAAGAAAAAATCCAACATGAAAATCAAACATTTAATTAAAAACATGATAGCAAGTGCCATTTAGACTGCACAATATAGAGAATAGTTTGTTTTCCCAATTACTGAATGTAACTACAAATATAGATAGTAAAATATTAGGCAAGAACATTTAGTTGGCGGACAGACCGCCGAACGGACAGAGTTTCCCCTGTACGTTCAAGGCGTCGCAATTAATACACTTACAAGGATGTTCCAAACAGGAACAGATATTACAATCAGATTGCATAAGGAAGTATCATAAGCATAAAACAGCTACTTGCTATTACAACCATTCGTCTCAAATTTAACTTTTACAATTCATATTACAAACTTCATAATACAATCTAGTTATTACAAATTTTTACATTCTGTTTACATCTTTCCCTGCTATATCCCTAGCTATGTCGACTGGGGTACTTCTATCTCTGGTCTCCTGGTAGGGTGCTATCTATGGAGCTACGCCCTTGCCTCGCGCTGCTACTGCGCCGCTCACGTGTGTACCTGTACCCCCAAAACCTCAACACGGGGGTGAGAACTATTGTCCATAGTTCTCGTGGGTACGGTCACCCAAGAGAACAGCTCGACCAATAGGTCCAAGGAGGCACTACAGATATGTTAGTCCAAAAACATATATAGATATATAATTTGCAACTAACATAAAAACCTGCCTCGCGATATGCAATATGCAAATCATTACTTAGCTCTTAGCTTTTCTTTACTTTACTGCTATACTTTATTTTAGCTTTTCTATTCTTACTTAGCTACTGATTAAGTTAGCTATTTATATTCTTACTCTTTACTCTTGGCACATATGCTATTTAGCAAATACTTCTAAGGTCCACTCTACCTTAGCTCACTATGCCACCCGACTCGGTCTTGAGTCAATCAAATGCGGATAATCCGCCCGCTGTCTAGCCCGAGGTGTTGGACGTCTCACAACTACCCCAGCTGTCAACAGCCTGCCGCCCTCTGTGACTCAGCCTCTAAGCGGCGAAATCGTCGCACACGCTGAACCCGGCTCGAGTCACCTGACATAACCATTCTGGTGGCGAACACGGCGTACTTATCCAGCGAGGACTAAAGTCATGACCTAACCATCTGGCGGCGAACTAATCGCACCTCACCCAACAATAGTTCGAGTCACTCCTCGGCCTCCTGCGACGCACGTATCGTACTTACCCAACAACGGTATTAGTCATACTCACGGCGGTCTGGTCCTCAACCGGTTCAACCGGCTGAACTCAACTTGACTCCCTCACCCGGCGGCGAAATCGTCGCACAAACGCCACGTCGGTGGTATAGCCCTGGACGGCGAAATCGTCGCACACGCCCGACACCAACTTAGGTGTCCAAATCTCGGGATTCCATGAATCCGTTTCACTTAGCTTGAGGGTTAGCTAGGCCCTCAAGAGACGACCCTCTAGGTCCATTGTCTTTACCTCCTAGGTCTACTTGACACTAGGGTTCATTCATCATCACATAACCTAGGTTGACTTAACTCTAGGTTCAATGTCATTCCAACTCGACCTATGTTTATTAACACTAGATCCACTATCATCTTTATCCAACCTAAGTCCTTGACACTAGGTTCACGGTTCTTTACCTAGATCCATATGACTCAAGGTTTACTAAAACCTATGTTCTTTACACTAGGTTAGATGTCATTCTCCTAGGTCCACATGACTCTAGGTTTACTACAACTTATGTTCTCGACACTAGGTTAATTCCCACACTCCTAGGTCCATTGACTCTAGGTTTACTATAACCTATGTTCATTAACAACACTAGGTTAGATGCCACTCGATCTATATGTGAATTTAGTTCAGGACTCACATTACTTAGCATTCTTACACTTGGCATTCTTACTTAGCATTCATGCACTTAGCATTCTTTACTTCATTATTTATCTCATGCATACTTGTTCTCTAGCATTTCTATATCATGATCATCTTGTGTTTACCTAGCATTATTCATCATGCTATCTCATTCATCTACTTAGCATTTTACACTAGGTTCTTTAACATGCATTTTCTATACATGGATCATATGCATCAAGTTGAAACCTTTACTCTTAGACATATATAGGCGACCTAGTCGCTTCGGTGACCACAACCCACCTTAGGTTTTGCTCTCCGATTGCTCGTCGACACTTGCAATCGGCCGCCCGCGGCACCCTCGACCCGGTTCGGCTCGACTCTTGCGCGACCAACCGAATGATCTCCAAATCTCGATCTGAGACTTTATGCCGTTGCCCCACGCATTCGAGTTGCCCCAGTTCCGTTTTTATGAATTTTGGGCTCCTATCTTGCGTGTCATGACATCCGGTATGAATATATTAAATAATTAATATCTTTGTACTCGCTCGTCGGATCACCGAACCGAGCGCGCCAACGCGTTCGTTGCACCCCCAATTAGGTTTCTATGGGGTCGAATGAGATCAAACTCATCTATTTACAAAAATCCCATTTTAGAGCCCTAGGTTTGCACTTTCGCAAAATCCACCGATTTGATCCCTAGAACAAGCAATAGAGAGCTTGTCTAACCTCTAGGAACTCATCTAAGAGCATTAGAGCCATCCATAGGGTGTTTAAAACAAACCATAGAAATCCACCATTAGAGCACCTTGAAGAACATATGATTTTCATGAGTTTCCAATCCTCTACAAGGTTCTAAAGCTTACAAGAACCTCAAAACTCTAAATTTAGGGTTTAGAAACCCATTACTAGAAGATCTACCATGAGAGGAGGCTAAAGCTTACCTCTACAAGCTTGCCCCGAGCTCGTGGGAGAGGGAGAAGATGACCAAGAGGACCTCCATCATCATCTTCTTCATCATCTCCATCATCTTCTTCTTCTTTCTCTTCTTTTCCTTCTCTTTCTTTCTTCTTTTCTTGCTGTCGACAGAGAGACGGAGAGAGGGACACGAGAGAGGGAGGGAGAGAGAGAGACTGCTGTGAAGGGGGAAGGGTTTTGGGTTATATTTTGTTGCAACAATAGCAACTAAACCACTCCGAACCTACGATACCTGCATGCAAGTCGGTCCAGACGGTATAAATTGCTCCGAGGCAAACCCGGAGCAGCCTCCTGCCAGAGTTTTTGTACCGCATACCTTGGCTTGTACCGGTATAAGCACCAAAAATTCCTCCAACCCGAGAGCCTTCCCCTCTCGGTCAGAGTTGCTATACCGGTACAGCAACTTTGCTTGTACCGGTACAGGTTGCCCAGACTTGTGCTTTTCACGTCGTTTCGACTCTAATTCGCGCCGAACAACGCCAAAACCTTTCTAACTATTTTAGATCCTCTCTTAACCCTTCAAAGATGCTTGGAATGGTTATTGGAACTTGTCCAATTATTCGTTCGCGCACTTTAGCCAATTTGGTTAAAGTTCGGGTTGTTACATTTAGAGCAGGGAAAAAATAGTAGTCCGAGATCAGAGATGAAAAAATCAGTAGAGAAATAGATTTTTTTTTGCTGCAACATTTTTTTTTCCAGAGGCATATTATATAGGCAGCAAGAAGGGAACACGAAAAATGTATCCGAACCATTTTCGTGACCGTAGGGATGAGGGAAGAAGGGCCGACCATGAGCTCGGCCCAACATTCCGTCCAGAGAGGGAATAGGAGTCGGAGCGTCATCTAGGGGCCAATGAAACGAAGCGACGAGCCAACGAACCCGGCCAACATTCCGTCGAGAGAGGCATCTAGGGGCGAGCGAAGGAACAGGAGTCGGAGCGGAGCGACATCTAGGGGCGAACGAAACGAAACGAAGCGCCGGGCCCATGAACTCGGCCAACATTCCGTCGAGAGAGGGAACAGGAGACGGAGCGGCATCTAGAGAGGCGAGCGAAGCAACAGGAGTCGGAGCGGTAGAGGGGCGAGCGAAGTAGCCGAGGTCGAAGAAGAAGTTAATTAGAAGCAGGGTAAATTAAATGGGAATATTGGCTGGGTGGGTATTAAGATGACAGGTAGGCCCACATAAGTTAATTAATTAATTAATAAATTATCTTATCTTAAGATGAGTAGGGTCCACAAAAATTAGATTAACATAATATTGCCACGTGGACAAAAGAGAACGGGATTTCATAAGGTTTATAGATTTGCCAATTCCTTGATTTCAGTCAACATAAAATGTCAGATTGTCTAAAGAGCAATTTAATCACAGTCATAGAAGAATTTATACATACTAATTTGCGCAAAGTGCGCCGCTGCAGATCAAGAAGCATCAAAAAATAAAACAAATACAATAATAATCCTAATCATCTCTATCAGTACAGAGTAAGAAAGAATCCAACATGAAAACCAAACATTTAATTAAAAACATGATAGCAAGTGCCATTTAGACTGCACAATGTAGAGAATAGTTTGTTTTCCCAATTACTGAATGTAACTACAAACATAGATAGTAAAATATTAGGCAAGAACATTTAGAGCAGGGAAAAAATAGTAGTCCGAGATCAGAGATGAAAAAATCAGTAGAGAAATAGATTTTTTTTTGCTGCAACATTTTTTTTTCCAGAGGCATATTATATAGGCAGCAAGAAGGGAACACGAAGAATGTATCCGAACCATTTTCGTGACCGTAGGAATGAGGGAAGAAGGGCCGAGCTCACATTCCGTCCAGAGAGGGAATAGGAGTCGGAGCGTCATCTAGGGGCGAATGAAACGAAGCGCCGAGCCAATGAACCCGGCAAACATTCCGTCGAGAGAGGCATCTAGGGGCGAGCGAAGGAACTGAGTCGGGACGGAGCGCATCTGGGGCGAACGAAACGAAACGAAGCGCCGGGCCCATGAACTCGGCCAACATTCCATCGAGAGAGGGAACAGGAGACGGAGCGGCATCTAGAGAGGCGAGCGAAGGAACAGGAGTCGGAGTAGTAGAGGGGCGAGCGAAATAGCCGAGGTCGAAGAAGAAGTTAATTAGAAGCAGGGTAAATTAAATGGAAATATTTGGCTGGGTGGGTATTAAGATGACAGGTAGGCCCACATAAGTTAATTAATTAATTAATAAATTATCTTATCTTAAGATGACAGGTAGGGTCCACAAAAATTAGATTAACATAATGTTGCCACGTGGACAAAAGAGAATGGGATTTCATAAGGTTTATAGATTAACCAATTCCTTGATTTCAGTCAACATAAAATGTTAGATTGTCTAAAGAGCAATTTAATCACAGCTATAGAAGAATTTATACATACTAATTTGCGCAAAGTGCGCCGCTGCAGATCAAGAAGCATCAAAAAATAAAATAAATACAATAATAATCCTAATCATCTCTATCAGTACAGAGTAAGAAAAAAATCCAACATGAAAACCAAGCATTTAATTAAAAACAGGATAGCAAGTGCCATTTAGACTGCACAATGTAGAGAATAGTTTGTTTTCCCAATTACTGAATGTAACTACAAACATAGATAGTAAAATATTAGGCAAGAACATTTAGAGCAGGGAAAAAATAGTAGTTCGAGATCAGAGATGAAAAAATCAGTAGAGAAATAGATTTTTTTTTGCTGCAATATTTTTTTTTTCAGAGGCATATTATATAGGCAGCAAGAAAGGAACACGAAGAATGTATCCGAACCATTTTCGTGACCGTAGGGATGAGGGAAGAAGGGGCGACCATGAGCTCGGCCCAACATTCCGGCCAGAGAGGGAATAGGAGTCGGAGCGTCATCTAGGGGCAAATGAAACGAAGCGCCGAGCCAACGAACCCGGCCAACATTTCGTCGAGAGAGGCATCTAGGGGCGAGCGAAGGAACAGGAGTCGGAGCGGAGCGGCATCTAGGGGCGAACGAAACGAAACGAAGCGCCGGGCCCATGAACTCGGCCAACATTCCGTCGAGAGAGGGAACAGGAGACGGAGCGGCATCTAGAGAGGCGAGCGAAGGAACAGGTGTCATGCCCCGAGACCGCTACCAATTTGGTTCGGTTCGGGAACGCCGATCAGGCACCGAACGGACAGCACCTCCCATGTCCGCCCAAGGCTCAACAACAAGTCATGTACAAAGAATTGCCCAGGAATTTAATTCTACATCATACATGACGAGAAGATGCACCTAAAGGTGCGAACAACAATAAGAGCAAGATGCAAGTAATTCATACAAGTAATATAAAGAGAGAAGAGTCTATTTATTACATTCATTCAATATTTGTTTACATTCAATTACACTCTTTTCCCAAAATACATAAGTCTTTACATATCCAAAATATACATTGTTTCACATTCTTTTCTTGTTCATCAGACTATACCAAAATGATATCGGGAAGGTTCTAATGCAGATGGCGGCCTCTATCAACTAGGGCGCGATGCCCTTACCGCGATCCTCACCAGCCGCCCGCGAACTAGCACCTGTAATAGAGTGGGGTGAGAACTAACTTCCTTAGTTCCCAGTGGGCTCGGCCACCGACCCCACCGATCTCCCCACTAGGTCTAAGCAGGCAATAGCAGATAGATATTTATCTTAAAGCTGTAAATATGGTAAGTAACGCATAATAGAAGAAATGCAGTAACTACTTTGCCTGTAACAACAAGGTTAAGGCAAATGCTCTAGCCACGTAATTGCAATTCTATCATGCTCAATATGTACTGTTGTACCCAATCTCATTACTCTTTGGAGTTTGTTACCCAATCCATGGCTAGCACGTAGGCACGCCCACGACTCAACACATTCAACCCAATGGGTTGTCTCATGGACCCCACATAGGCTATCCCTCGGGACCCCACATAGGCTATCCCTATCGAATCACGTGCCAAGACCGGAGACTCGCACTACTCGTGTGGAGCGACCACGTCACGAGCAGCGTGTGAGTATGATCTTCTCCTCCAATTTGGAGGGCATCCAACACAGGGGAACTAGTAACCATCTCCTCCACTTTGGAGGGCATCCACACAGGGGAATTAATAATCATCAAGTTCTATACTTGGTTCACATATCTCTAGTGTTCTTTACACTATGTCATTATACATGTCATTCATCAAATTCTCTACTTGGTACTCATGCAATTAGTGTCATTACACTATGTCATATGTCATTTATCAAGTTCTTTACTTGGTTTTCATAGCTCTAGTGTCCTTTACACTAAGTTACAATGTCACAATGTCATAACGTCATATTGCCAATCATCAAGCTCTATACTTGGTTCATATATCTCCAGTTGATAATCATGCAAGATTCAGTCATCTCTAGGGTTCAGTGTCACAATATTCATCATGATGCTTCCTATGTCCAAATGCAAGCCTATGGTGCCGCACGTTAAGAAAGTGTGCAAGCAGACTCCCTATGTCCTAATGCGACGCCCATAGCTCCGCAGGATAAGAAAGCATGCAAGGAAGGTCATCTAACCATACCAACCCTATCATGCATGAAAACTATACATATGCACATATATACGCAATATGACCAATAATTTACTTAGACATAAAAGGGAGCCCAACGGCTTCGGTAAAGCACCCCCCACCTTTTGGGATGTTCACTTGTAGCAACCACGTAGGTTTCGTTGCCTCGAACCTCTACTTCGACTCTTCGGCCAATTTAAGCCGAAAGCCTCGTTTGGCTCGGATCGCTTAAACCGTTCGCCGAATCGACGAACCGTCGCCTCGCACGCGTTCGTGGACCTAACAATATGTTAGAAATGAGGTTAAAAGAGATCAAAACCTCATCCTAAGAAAAGCCCCAATTTGGACCCTAGATTTTGCCCCGAGCAAAATCTCGCGTTAGAGTTCGAATCGATTGTGCAAATCACTTCTTAGAGAAGCTAGGGTTCCATAAAAATTACCCCCAAGAGATAAAACCCATCCTAGGAGAAGCTACCATGAAAGCTCTCAAGAGCTTACCTTGTTGGAGAGCTCCATTGGTGGAGAAGAAGAAGATACCAAGGATCTTCCTCTAAGTATGCTTCTCCACCAAAATCTCAACCTTTTTCTCCTTCTCTTTCTCCTATCCTCTTCTCCTTCTTCTTGCTGCTAGAGAGAGAGAGAGGAGAGTGATCGGGTGAGGGAGGTGAGGAAATAACAGGGAGAGAGAGGGTGGTACCCTCTATAAGCTCTATTATAACAAGATGCTAAAAGGACCCTCCACTTTCCATTCTTCACACTGCCTCAGACTGGGCATTTTTCGCGCAGAGGGACCGGTCCCTTCACCCCCAGGGACCGGTCCTTTTATGCGACCACCCATAACATGCTCTCGGGAACCGGTCTCTGAGCAGGAGGGACCGGTCCTTTTATCGCGAACCGTCTAACCTGCGTACGTACGGGAACCGGTCTCTGAGCAGGAGGGACCTGGTCCTTTTATCGCGAACCATCCAACTCGCGTACGGAACCAGGTCTCCCAAAGGAGGGACCGGTCCCACTGTGCAAAAGTTCTGCAGATTTGTGCGATTGCACAACTGAGCCTTCGGGACCGACTCCGACGCATTTCTCACCGTCAGATCAACTTCGAACTTTCCGAAGTCCATCCATTCGACAACCAGTCGATTCTAAACATGGTGTAACTCTCGGATTTCGAGAATTCACTTTCTTACAACAGGAGTCGGAGCGGTAGAGGGGCGAGCGAAGTAGCCGAGGTCGAAGAAGAAGTTAATTAGAAGCAGGGTAAATTAAATGGGAATATTTTGCTGGCTGGGTATTAAGATGACAGGTAGGCCCACATAAGTTAATTAATTAATTAACAAATTATCTTATCTTAAGATGACAGGTAGGGTCCACAAAAATTAGATTAACATAATGTTGCCACGTGGACAAAAGAGAACGGGATTTCATAAGGTTTATAGATTAGCCAATTCCTTGATTTCAGTCAACATAAAATGTCAGATTGTCTAAAAAGCAATTTAATCACAGCCATAGAAGAATTTATACATACTAATTTGCGCAAAGTGCGCCGCTGCAGATCAAGAAGCATCAAAAAATAAAACAAATACAATAATAATCCTAATCATCTATATCAGTACAGAGTAAGAAAAAATCCAACATGAAAACCAAGCATTTAATTAAAAATAGGATAGCAAGTGCCATTTAGACTGCACAATATAGAGAATAGTTTGTTTTCCCAATTACTGAATGTAACTACAAACATAGATAGTAAAATATTAGGCAAGAACATTTAGAGCAGGGAAAAAATAGTAGTCCGAGATCAGAGATGAAAAAATCAGTAGAGAAATAGATTTTTTTTTGCTGCAACATTTCTTTTTTCAGAGGCATATTATATAGGCAGCAAGAAGGGAATACGAAAAATGTATCCGAACCATTTTCGTGACCGTAGGGATGAGGGAAGAAGGGCCGACCATGAGCTCGGCCCAACATTCCGTCCAGAGAGGGAATAGGAGTCGGAGCGCCATCTAGGGTCGAATGAAACGAAGCGCCGAGCCAACGAACCCGGCCAACATTCCGTCGAGAGAGGCATCTAGGGGCGAGCGAAGGAACAGAAGTCGGAGCGGAGCGGCATCTAGGGGCGAACGAAACGAAACGAAGCGCCGGGCCCATGAACTCGGCCAACATTCCGTCGAGAGAGGGAACATGAGACGGAGAGGCATCTAGAGAGGCGAGCGAAGGAACAGGAGTCGGAGCGGTAGAGGGGCGAGCGAAGTAGCCGAGGTCGAAGAAGAAGTTAATTAGAAGCAGGGTAAATTAAATGGGAATATTTGGCTCGGTGGGTATTAAGATGACAGGTAGGCCCACATAAGTTAATTAGTTAATTAATAAATTATCTTATCTTAAGATGACATGTAGGGTCCACAAAAATTAGATTAACATAATGTTGCCACGTGGACAAAAGAGAACGGGATTTCATAAGGTTTATAGATTTGCCAATTCCTTGATTTCAGTCAACATAAAATGTTAGATTGTCTAAAAAGCAATTTAATCACATCCATAGAAGAATTTATACATACTAATTTGCACAAAGTGCGCCGCTGCAGATCAAGAAGCATCAAAAAATAAAACAAATACAATAATAATCCTAATCATCTCTATCAGTACAGAGTAAGAAAAAATCTAACATGAAAACTAAGCATTTAATTAAAAACAGGATAGCAAGTGCCATTTAGACTGCACAATGTAGAGAATAGTTTGTTTTTCTAATTACTGAATGTAACTACAAACATAGATAATAAAATATTAGGCAAGAACATTTAGAGCAGGGAAAAAATAGTAGTCCGAGATCAGAGATGTAAAAATCACTAGAGAAATAGATTTTTTTTTGCTGCAACAATTTTTTTTTCAGAGGCATTTTATATATGCAGTAAGAAAGGAACACGAAAAATGTATCCGAACCATTTTCGTGACCGTAGGGATAAGGGAAGAAGGGCCGACCATGAGCTCGGCCCAACATTCCGTCCAGAGAGGGAATAGGAGTCGGAGCATAATCTAGAAGCGAATGAAACGAAGCGCCGAGCCAACCAACCCGGCCAACATTCCGTCGAGAGAGGCATCTAGGGGCGAGCGAAGGAACAGGAGTCGGAGCGGAGCTACATCTAGGGGCGAACGAAACGAAACGAAGCGTCGGGCCCATGAAGTTGGCCAACATTCCGTCGAGAGAGGGAACAGGAGACGGAGCGGCATCTAGAGAGGCGAGCGAAGCAACAGGAGTCGGAGCGGTAGAGGGGCGAGCGAAGTAGCCGAGGTCGAAGAAGAAGTTAATTAGAAGCAGGGTAAATTAAATGGGAATATTGGCTGGGTGGGTATTAAGATGACAGGTAGGCCCACATAAGTTAATTAATTAATTAATTAATAAATTATCTTATCTTAAGATGACAGGTAGGGTCCACAAAAATTAGATTAACATAATGTTGCCACGTGGACAAAAGAGAACGGGATTTCATAAGGTTTATAGATTAGCTAATTCCTTGATTTCAGTCAGCATAAAATGTCAGATTGTCTAAAGAGCAATTTAATCACAGTCATAGAAGAATTTATACATACTAATTTGCGCAAAGTGCGCAGCTGCAGATCAAGAAGCATCAAAAAATAAAACAAATACAATAATAATTCTAATCATCTCTATCAGTACAGAGTAAGAAAAAATCCAACATGAAAACCAAGCATTTAATTAAAAACAGGATAGCAAGTGCCATTTAGACTGCACAATGTAGAGAAAAGTTTGTTTTCTCAATTCGAATGTAATTACAAATATAGATAATAAAATATTAGACAAGAACATTTAGAGCGAGGTAAAAAATAGTAGTCCGAGATCGAGAGATGAAAAATTCGGTAGAGAAATAGATTTTTTTTTTTGCAATATTTTTTTTTGCATATTATATAGGCGACAAGAAGGGAACACGAAGAATGTATCCGAACCATTTCGTGGCCAGTAGGGATGAGGGAAGAAGGGCCGACCATGAGCTCGGCCCCGCGTTCCGTCCGAGAGAGGGAATAGGAGTCGGAGGCGTCATCTAGGGGCGAATGAAGCGAAGCGCGGCAGAGCCAACAAACCGGCCAACATTCGTCGAGAGAGGCATCTAGGGGCGAGTGAAGGAACAGGAGTCGGGGCGGAGCTGCATCTAAGGGCGAACGAAACGAAACGAAGCGCCGGGCCCATGAACTCGGCTAACATTCCGTCGAGAGAGGGAACAGGAGACGGAGCGGCATCTAGAGAGGCGAGCGAAGGAACGGGAGTCGGAGCGGTAGAGGGGGCAGGAAGAAGTTAATTAGAAGCGGGGTAAATTAAATGAGAATATTTGGCTGGGTGGGTAGTAAGACGAGAGGTAGGGCCACATAAGTTAATTAATGAATTAATAAATTATCTTATCTTAAGATGACAGGTAGGGTCCACAAAAATTAGATTAACAGAATGTTGCCACGTGGACAAAAGAGAATGTGATTTCATAAGGTTTATAAATTAGCCAATTCCTTGATTTCAGTCAACATAAAATGTCGGATTGTCTAAAGAGCAATTTAATTACGAATAGAAGAATTTATACATACTAATTTGCGCAAAGTGCTTGACTAAAGATCAAGAAGTATAAAAAAATAAAACAAATACAATAATAATCCTAATCATCTCTATCAGTATAGAGTAAGAAAAAATCCAACATGAAAACCAAGCATTTAATTAAAAACAGAATAGCATGTGCCATTTAGACTGCACAATATAGAGAATAGTTTGTTTTTCCAATTACTGAATGTAACTACAAACATAGATAGTAAAATATTAGGCAAGAACATTTAGAGCAGGGAAAAAATAGTAGTCCGAGATCAGAGATAAAAAAATCAGGAGAGAAATAAACTTTTTATTACTGTAACATTTTTTTTTTCAGAGGCATATTATATAGGAAGCAAGAAGGGAACACGAAAAATGTATCCGCACCATTTTCGTGTCCGTAGGGATGAGGGAAGAAGGTCCGACCATGAACTCGGCCCAACATTCCGTCCAGAGAGGAAGGAATAGGACTCGGAGCGTCATCTAGGGGCGAATGAAAAGAAGCGCTGAGCCAACAAACCTGGCCAACATTCCGTCGAGAGAGGCATCTAGGGGCGAGCGAAGGAATAGGAGTCGGAGCGGAGCGATATCTAGGGGCGAACGAAACGAAACGAAGCGCCGGGCCCATGAACTCGGCCAACATTCCGTCGAGAGAGGGAACAGAAGACGAAGCGGCATCTAGAGAGGCGAGCGAAGGAACAGTAGTCGGAGCGGTAGAGGGCGAGCGAAGTAGACGAGGGCGAAGAAGAAGTTAATTAGAAGGAGGGTAGACGAGGGCGAAGAAAAAGTTAATTAGAAGGAGGGTAAATTAAATAGAAATATTTGGCTGGGTGGGTATTAAGATGACAGATAGGCCCACATAAGTTAATTAATTAATTAATATTTGGCTGGGTGGGTATTAAGATGACAGGTAGGGTCTATAAAAATTAGATTAACATAATGTTGCTATGTGTACCAAAGAGAACGGAATTTCATAAGGCCTATAGATCGATAGATTTATAGATAATATTGTATAGATTGTATAGATGTTTGGTGAAGCCAAACAGACCCTAGGTTCGTGACAGTGCGCTCGTCTTCGCACGGTCGCTCGAAACGGAAGAAAAAGAAAAAGCACTCGCTCAAAACTTTTCGCCCTAGCTTCTCGCCCCTGCCTCCGCCCCCATCCCTTCCCCTTCACCCTTCCCTTACGGCCGCTCGCCGATCGCCGTCGGAAGCCCCCGCAGGGCCACACGCAGCTCGACTATCGAAGATCGGGTTCTTTAGAACCCTCCTCGCCCGGGGCCGCGCACCGCTCGCCATCGGAACGCCCCGCGAGGCCGAGCATCGGAAGTTCGGAACCACCACGGCTGCACGCCGCTCGCCACCGGAACCCCCCGGGAGGCCGAGCGCTGCTCACCATCGGAAGTTTGGAACCACCCCGGCCGTGCGCCGCTCGCCATCGGAATCCCCCGCGTGGCCGCGCACCACTCGCAATCTGCTTCCGAGTTCTGCAGTTCCGCTGCCGCACGCCCACTTCATCTGGTACAGAACTACAAATTCATATTTTCCATGACTATGAGTGGAGTTCATATTTGCTATTATCTGCATGTTAAGTGCCAAATTTTTTTGAATCCTAGCAGTATTGGTTTTTTCTCTCTAGTTAATTTTGATTTCCATTTAAAACAGTTTTCTCTTATATATATGGTTGATATTGTTCCTGTTGTGTTTTTCTTTCGCCCAAAGCATCCTTCTCTTCCTCTAAACTCCAGATTTCCATATTAGTCCTAATTAAGTAGTTGTTACATACTTACATCCATTAATTTGTTTGCTGTTGTCTGAAGACTCGGAACCAATGGAGTGGGGTAAATTATCTTTTATTTGTTTATTGTTTAGACTTCAGATATGTTAGTATGCACTATGCAGAGTGCAAGCTTTAGCTTGTATTTAATTTCCAACTATACTTGTATATGAACCATGTTTGTTTTATATTTAAATATGGACTATCTTAATCTCTTACTTGCTTGATTATTTACATATTGTGGGGTGTAACATAGTTTGCTATTATTTTTTTTAACTTAATATTACATATTGTGGGGCGTAACATAGTTTGCTATTATTTTTTTAACTTAATATGCTTAATTTTGTAGCTCTTTGTTTTTATATTGTTAAGAATTATGAGTATTTATGCTAATGGCATAAATCTAGAGGGAAAAAGACTTAATTTAATAGCCAAATTTTTGATCCCGAGTTTTTAATTGGTGAACGTATAGTATCCATATAAATCACGTATCTAAATAATTGGCGAATCCATTTTTTAGCCATATTTTTCAATGAATTTTAAAATTAAGATACGAATTTTATTTGTATTATATCCTAGCTGAATTTTTGCCGAATCCGAATTAACTGACTATGCCAATCACTCACTCAAGTGTGGAATCGTACGCTCCAATTTTGTCATGTTTGTGCTTAGTTTTGTGGTGTTGTTGTTTGTGATTGTAATTTTGATTGTGATGGACAAATTTAAATCAAAATTACGCGCCACATGTCAAATTGTAGTTGATAGATTTAGTAGTGAGTTGCTTGATCGGAGTAGTTGCTTGGTTATTTAACATTTAGGCAGATTTGATCCTATTGATTTAGTGACAAATGCAAATATATTCCTGTGAACTTGCCGTCTTTTCTGAAACGAAGAGGGTGAAGCAATAGGCCTAGGAAAGAGATCAATTAAAATGCATATATAGATATCAGTGACAGCCTGACAGGTTAGTAAGAAGATTATATTTTAGTATCAGAAAAGAGGAACCAATTGGTTGACAGAAGGTGATTAATTAAAGAAGAGACCAAAATGTTAAATAGCGAAGCAATCGCTTCAAAAGGACAGACTATTGGGCATAATCTGATGAATAGATATTGGCCAGAATGAATAGGTTGGATGGAGAAGAGACTGTTGGAATTCGATAATGAAGAGGGTCAGGGTTTACTAAAGCAGATATGTAGCAAACAATTTTAACTGATAAACTCTCTCCTAGAATAGGAGTTGCAAATGAACTCTACATTTTAGTGTCCCTGTGAAATTGATTTAGTGACAATGCACAAATATCCTTGTGAATGTAAGGATGCAGCAGTATTTATACTAAGAAGGCAATCAAGGCATATGCATTGTAGATATGGACAACTTGGTTCTT
Source organism: Aechmea fasciata (assembly GCA_025177825.1). NCBI lineage: Eukaryota > Viridiplantae > Streptophyta > Magnoliopsida > Poales > Bromeliaceae > Aechmea > Aechmea fasciata. The sequence continues at coordinate 1,165,252 of CM045923.1, read as the reverse complement.
CTTTTCTCCATTGAAAATGGATTTGGAATGAGCCCAAACAATGGCTTAACGGTCAATTGCAATTTTGTCCTATTATATATTTAAGCAGATGGGATAATAGATGTTTGCGAAGGTTGTGGTTGTAGTAGAAGATGTGCAGTTGAGATGCCTATAGAGAAAGAGAGTTGTTTAAAAAAGAAAACAGTAATTTGCCAATCTCAAGTTACCAAAAAAGTAAAAGAAAAAGGGAAATGCTGTAGTAAAGAGTTGATTAACAAAATCCTGAATAGCTTTATCAAGGTAGTGCAAATTTACTCTTTTTCCCTTGTTTCTATCCAAACCAAGCTAGAATGTGCTTGAGAACTACTTCAGCTTTCTAGGTATTCAAATCTTCAAATGGAAAGTATGACTTGTATATAAATACAGTCAATTACTGACTTAATTACTCCATATGGCACTAAACTTAGAGTGTTCCATTTTTTACAATTACTGAAGTTTGGATTTCATGTATGGTTTCTACAGCCAATTAAACAAATAATTGGATATGAATTGAATACTTTGGTTACATATAGTTTTCTCCATACCAATTTATATGCACAAAGGACTTAATTTTGATAGCTACTTTATTCTAAGGTGTTTGTAATTGAAGAAAGTGAGAAAAGGTAGCATAGTTAAGCTAGCATAAAGAGTTTGAAACTACTCATAGAGAGTTTAAAACTTAAATTGTTCTGAAGTTTGCCACTGAAATTGCTGTAGAGAGTTTGAAACTTTTTTTGTACTTTTCTGATAGGTGAATAAATCATGTAGACAAAAGTATTGTCCTGAAAGGCTAAAACCAAACTAAATTCAATGGAGAGCATAATAAAATAACCTTAAGCTCAGTAAAATGTTTGCCAATGCCAAATGATCAAGACCACACTATTTTTTTTTTAATCAATGGCTTCTAATCCAATAATGTTTCTTAAACTAAACTATTTTTTATGCAGGTTCATTTTCAGATTTCTTGGTTTAGGAGTGTGAACTAGCTTAGTGGAAAGTAGCACGGCAATTAACTCAAGCCTTTTGTTATAGTTTTATTATATTTATGATTGTTGCAATTTAAGCTTTCTTATTAGGCCAGTAGCCTGTTGGAAGACTTCATCATGTTGTTATGGAATGATTGTAGTGAGGTTTGCTAATTTGAATAAATCTGGGTCGGAGTAGTATAATCTGTTGAAATATTTTTAGTTTTTTTGTTAAATTTGGCTATTTGAAGTTTTTCCTCCATTTATAACAACTTTCAATTTGTTGACCATTATTTAGCAATCTTAAAGGTGAGACTTATGGTGGATGGTGGCTATGGATCGATATCCCCACATTAGGGTTCCCGCTCTGATACCATGAAAGAAGGGCAAAAGAGCATACCCTCTTGAGTTGTATTAACGAATATATATAGTACAAGAGATTGTCTTACTATAGTAACAATGACTACTATAGTAAGAGTATAACTAGAATTACATACTATATAATCATAGTCTATAGAAGGCAATAATACACAGTATCCTAATATAGATAAAATATATCGTAACACCTTACTAATCCTGTGTTACAGCAAATGCAAGATTGGAATTATATATATATCCAATCCTACCCAATCCAATCCTGTTCAATCCTGTTCTTGCTATCCTATCTAATCTCACCAAACATGCCCTTTTGGTATTTCATCAAATTGCGGGGATAGAAATAGGTAGAAATTATTGATGTAGTGTACAAGTGCTGTAGAGAGAAATGCTGAAGAACAACTATGCAAATTTGAAGACTGATTTGAGTGCTAGCATTTATTAAATTTTGGAGGAAAATGCTAGTTGGAGTTCAATTAAGCTAATGTCTTATCAATCGGATTTTAATATGAGTTTTTGCATTTTAAATATGGTGCATGCTCTATTCAGTTGTTTTTTTTTTAATGCCAAATTGTCGATTTATGGTAAGATGTGCTTTCTTTTTGTTTGGAATGTGTCATTCCATGAGAACTCATACTATTGCCATAGTTTCCCTTCAAGACGGGAGAGAGTCAAGTGGTGTGGGAGGCGTACGCTTTTATTTTGTGCACGGGCAAGAATGGCGGACCTCGCAACTAAAGGCAGATGGAGAGATGTTGACAAACTTCTCTCTAGGCCGGGCAACATCATCTCTAGTGGTTTTGAACCTAGCTCTAATGTGAGTCTCTCTCTCTCTCTCTCTCTCTCTCTCTCTCTCTCTCTCTGTCTCTCTCTCTCTCTCTCTCTTTTCTAGCCTCAAAGAAAAAAATGTTTATTTATTTCTTTTGGCGTGTAATTTTTCCTTGGCAACAGCTACGAGAGGAAATCGGGGAATATGTTAGGGTTTTGGTGGTGGGGGCTGGTGGGCTAGGCTGTGAACTGCTCAAGGACCTGGCTCTATCTGGGTTCAAAACCATCGATGTTATAGATATGGACACAATTGAGGTCTCCAACCTTAATCGTCAGTTCTTATTCAGGTTTCTGATTAACTCTTCTTTTTACCTTTCTATTTTTTTTGTTTGTGATTATCAAGCAGGGAATAAATAAGAAATTTGGTGGGCTATATAATTTAAAATATTGATTCCAAGTATGATTTTAGGATGAATTAAAGAAACATAGATATCCTATATTTCCTCAATCATGACTCTAGTTGCCATCAATGGTTGCCTTTCTAACTTTTTGCACCATTAGAATGTCTAATTGCAACATATTTGAAAACTTGCAATTGCTTGCGTTGAATTGATGGCAAACCATGTGTGCTATGCAATCTTGTGATTATTTTTGATGTTTTGGTTGCATTTACATTTCTCTCAAGGCCACATGCGTAGCAAGTTCTTTCTCTAGCCATTCAACATTGTCTCTCACTGTAGTTATGCTACTCCAGATGCACCCTAAATGTAGGCAAAAATGCCTCAAGTTTCTAATAGAATCTTTTGAGAAAAATCTATGTCCTTAAAGAGCCATCAATGCTTTATTTTGCCCTTACATTTGCTTCCCATGCACAAAGAGCCTCCAAATTATGAGATGGCACTATGCCATTATGTTTTTGGTGGTTCAATTTATAAAATTGATGATGTACAATAAAGTAGAAGTCTGACCGACCAAATAGAAGCCTCACGCCCAATCTTGAGGCTCAACAGATGTTTAAGTTATCATAAATATCAAGGTTAGAAACCTATTGATAACAGGTGAAGACAAGAATTATTAAATATGAACCACCACAAGATTTAAAATCCTCTAATTGAACTTTAGTCAACTGATTATCTTTGACTCGAAACCAATAAAATTCTAAATATAAAAAATCAAGATTCCATACTAGACTCATCGATAATTCTTTTTGTTCACACGTGGACTAAAGAGTGCACTTTGTGTCTAACGGTCACTCATTCTATTGCCCCACAAGCTGGTTAGAGGGTGCCACCAAACATTATATTAGTCGGATTAAGGACTGTGCAACAAGAACATTGATAGTATATTTTACGATAACTTTTAATATCAAAAGTAATAATAATGACCGGGTATAATATGAAGTTCTATAGAATTTTCAGGCTAAATATTAAGCTTTTGGTAAAGTATTTGTATTAGCTGAACAAAAGAATGTAGCAGAATTGAAATGTATAACTAATTTGAAAAAAATCACGGAATACGTCTTTGGTATTTAACTATATAATAGACCATTTGCAAAGGTCCAAAGCATATATCTTAGTCACCCAAAGGCATAGCACATAGCACAGACACTCGAATGCGCGACATGTATCACAAACACACCGTAAGGCACAACACATATTACAGGCACCTAAAGGCCTATCACATAGCATAATATTGAAGCTAAAGTACCAATACGCTCAAACTAAAAAGTGTTCGGTCACTTGCGATGCAACATTTTTCTTTTTCGCAACACATAAGTGCTACCTTTTTCAGTTTCCATTTAGTTTAATATAGAAAAATATGACAAAAGTTTGTACAGAGTTTATAGTAAGTGTAGAACGTATAGTACATATCTTTTATAATATGTTGTTATGTTATGAGTTTTTAGGTCAAACTTGGACAGGGATGGGGATGGGGATGGGTTTCGGTTTTGTCAAATTAGTTGGGGCTAGTACTTTCAAATTCTAAATGAAGCAAGGTTCGAATTGGAAAACCCAACCCTACCAATATGTTCGGTTGAGACCTGGAGCCAACCTAAGTTGCAACACTAATGGCTATGTATCACGGGCTCGGTGCCATAGGTAGGTATAAGCAGAGTTATTGGGATAAATGTGTAGCCATCGTATCAATTAAGAAAAGTAAAGGTCCTTGTTATTTTGAATAGTAAAGGTCCTTGTTATTTTGAATATTGTAGCTATTGGAGAGGGATAGAGGAGGAGAGAAACAAATCAACAAATATAGAATCAAAATATAATAGTAGATATCATATAAAAAAAGTTTGACTGACATGGGCTAGGCATAATCGTGTTTGTCTTTTATACATAATACATTGTGGCTTATGATTTCTTTACAATAAGTGTTGATGCCCTTTATTTAAACCTATGTGGTTATTTCTGTTGGCTTTTCAATCCGAATTTGCCGATTTCCATGATGACTATATCTAGGTAGACGTTGTTTGTCATGGACTATCATATGTTTTCCTATCATTCCATATTCACTTCTATACTTTGTTTATTTTATCACCTTGTGAGGCATACACTGGATGCTCTAAACTCTTTGGTGCAATGGTGAAGTAGTGACTTGAAACACCTGCTGGGCAGTCACTTTTCTTCTAAAGTTTTAGTATTCAAGGTTCTATGATTACAAACTTGTTTAGGGGCATATCCTACCAAATTTGCCTAGAACATGTTTATTGAATTTTAAATGGTCTGGCTATCATATTTTCTCTTTTCCACCACAAAAGTATTGTTACAAATACATATTTTAAACTCATCTTCTTGGTAATAATCATGAAAAGAAATATTTGCTGAAATCTTTAACATGTCTAGTGCTTTATTCACTTCAAAGTTAATACTTGATAAATTCAGCCTTCATAATCAATTGAAACAGATTTCAGCCTTTTCAAATAATTGCAACAGATCAGGTGGAAGGTCAGGAAAACAGAGAAGGATAGTATAGTACAAGGGATGAGGTCCATGGAGGCCATGTACTAAGATTCAACGGCGACCTCAAACATTTGAAAGAAAATAAGAAAGCCAATGCATTATTGGCTTTCGCATTATGTAATCATTGTTTCTTCTTTCTTTGATATTGTTCTCAACCAACTATCTTTGGAGCAAGGTTCAAAGTGCTGCCTGACTCCCCCTTCGCTGATGGGTTTTTTTTTAATTGGTATCCCCACCTCTGCCAATGGTTTTTTTTTGGTGGTCTTTTTTCTCCCCACTCCCCACTAAATTAAATCAATTGATACTTAAATTTGTTTAATTTATTTGTCATATAATTTATTGCTAAATTTTTTGGATAGATCTAAGAAATTTTCTTAAAAAATTTAATAAAACAATAATTTTCTTCAAATGTTTAATAAATATCTATATAAGATTCAAAATGAAAAGGAGTTATCGAAGCAATTGCAGTCCTATTCTAGTTAATCTGATTATCATGCGTTCCCTCACGGAATCAGTGTGGATCAATCTTGCAAATGTTCATTAAAATTTTGAGAAAAAATGATTCTCTAATTTTGTATTTTATAGAAAATATAAAATCAAAAATATTTTAAAAGTTAATCAATTCTCACAAATTTTCTTCAAAATTTGGAAAAATTATTATTTTTTCAAATCTTTAATAAATAGTTATTAAAATAATAAAAATTGAAAAGGAATTATCGGTGTAATTGCGGTCTTATTCTGGTTGTTCTAGTTATCGTATGATCCCTCGCGAATCAATATATGGATCTTGCAAATTAATCCTTGCTTTGTAGTAAAAAGACTCCTTTTCATTCTCTCTTGCTCAGGAATATGAAACACTTTTGGCTGTATTTAATTTATGCCTAATCTATTTGCTTCTACATCTGAAAGTCTACTAGTTATTTGTTTCATACTATACTGATTATTGCAACTTCAATCATCACCTTTTCGAGTTATTTGCATACTAATCTTTTTCTTTCTTTCTATTCTCTAGTTCATGATATTCTACTAGTAGCCCTAATTTTACGTGTTCAATGCTAATACAGGCTTCAAGATGTTGGGAAGTCCAAAGCAGAGGTAGCAGCAAAGCGCGTTATGGAAAGAGTCATTGGGGTGAATATTGTACCTCATTTTTGTAGGATTGAGGAGAAGGACATAGAATTTTACAATGATTTCAATATTATTGTCCTTGGTCTTGATTCAATTGAGGCTCGCAGTTACATAAATTCTGTGGCTTGTAGTTTCCTAGGTAAGATTCTTCCGCTCATATTTATTTTTGATAAGAAATTTTCTCTCTATTAATTGCATTTGATACTATCTTGTTTTGCTTCATTATCCCTATATTAGTTGTGCTTCCTATCGAAGTACATGCCTTCCTTGCATTAAAATTTTTCTGGATGTTGCTACCTAGCTTGGTCTTTTTTCGATTGAAAATCTAGTGAGCAACTTTTAAGCTTTTTAGGTGTCACTTTATAGGAGTTAAAGCTCAGCATGGACAGTTTTGCTCTCTCCGATGGATGGCTGATTGTATTAGGATAAGCTAACCCCTACCAGTCTATAAGTACACACATTGTAGACGTCATGTTGTTGGGCAGTGAAAAGGTTGCTGTACAAATGTTGTCCGTAGTCAATAGGAGGAAATTGCAAATAACCCTCTATTGTTCAGTGAATTTGCACTTCACTGGTGGTGTCATTTATTGCACTTAATTACTTTACTGTTCTTTACTCCATAAAGAATTCGCATTGATCTGATGTTGCAAATAGCATGTGGGTCAAAAAGCAACTTAAAATTTATATGGCCACAAAACAATGCTAACAATAGGTCTTTATATTGTGTAGTCCATAACAATAGGTCTTTATATTTTTCCGTCTGGTTTTTTTGTTTGACTTTTAAACTCTTGAGATCAACAAATTACAGTTGAGGCATGTTTTGCGAGGGTGATGTTAGTAATTTCTGAAATTTATTTTGGGACCAGACCTTTTGTTTGTTGGAGAAAAACAAGGACCGGTGTTTCGAGGATTGATGAGAAATTTTCCTCGTTTTATGCATGGCAAACTCATGGCAAAGGTCAATTCTTGGATAAGCCATCGGAATTAGGTTGTTTGTTCTCTCATTTATCTTATGTTTGTTGGAGAAAAACAAGGACCAGTATTTCAAGGATTGATGAGAAGTTTTCCTAGTCTTATGCATGGCAAGCTCTTGGCAAAGGTCAATTCTTGGATAAATCATCTGAATTAGGTTGTTTGTTCTCTCATTCATCTTTGCATATGTGAATAAAACACCTTTTTCTTCAATGGAATGTCTGTCAAAGCTGCATGTTAACAGTTGAACTTGGTAGCCTAGGTTAGACTGTTCTAATAGGTGAACTGCTTGATTCTAGTTGGCAATCATAAAATTATATCTAGACCCTTGTCAATTTTTGTTGGTATTCTACATAAAAAACTTTTCACATATCTGGAACTTCTTGTTTTATGTTGTCGCATATCTGCTGTTCTGTCCTACGTTATTGGGCAAATGTTTTGCCCTAGAAGATTGTGAAAAGAAGTCATGAAGAATACTTTAAAGAGCTTTAGAATTTTCTGTGGCAAGTGCCAACATTTTTCTACTGCTTGCCACTATTTATTAACTTTATTAAGAATAAAACTTCACTCTGTTGCTAGTCTTGACTTGAGTAAGTTCCTAGAATTAACAGTGACAATAGGCTTGAAGGTGTTGGTGGACTTAGGCAATGGTTACCATGGTTGAGACATAAAATATAATTAAATTAGAGCTAATGAAAGGAAGGAAAGGAAAGACCTGCACCATGGCGAATCCCTAGGAACAAACTTGCTTTGATACCATGAGATGTAGAAAGTGGGTTATATGCTTGATTGGATGCTATGTCTGCAAGAATAAATTTTTGCAAAAAGGTGAAGAACAAGAAAGTATGTGGAAAATTACGCTTACTTCAAAGTAGTTTTTTTCTGTCTGAAGAAAGAAGGAAATAAAAGAAAATTCATGGAGAAAAGATGGTTACAAACAAGGAATAATTAGAAGAGGGGGAAGTGGACGGTCACTTAAATGAAGAAACTCAAATTTCATTTTCAGTATTTTGAATTTTCTCTTTGCCATAAATGAATAATTAGAAGAGGGGGAAAGTGGAAGGTTACTTAAAGGAAGAAACTCAAATTTCATTTTCAGTATTTTGAATTTCCCCTTTGACGTAAATGAATCTACATCAAGGTAGCCCTAATGAATGGACCTGAAGAATTTAAACTGATTGTGACCTTAACTACCTAAAAGATAAGGCTCTTTTCACATGAAAAATGTGTCTAGATTTATTTTATTCCTTTATGACTTGTATTAAATTGTTTCATAACTTTGCATGATTCTTCACTTTAGAAAATAAGTACTTAAAAATTAAGGAAAAATATATAAACTTGAAGCTACCTTGATTAGACTCAATATAAACCTTTTTTGGACCTAAACTAACTTATTCAATATTATAATCAAGCTGAAATTAAATGTATAATTGGTTTTAGGTTATCGTGATTTGACTGGCCAACTAAATTGGGTTGCATCATATCGTCCTTCTTAATTGTCCAAGGAAAAACTATTTGAATTTGCATTCTGCTTCCTACTTCACTCAGCAGATAAACATTTTTTTAAATTAGTGTCGAATATACCTTTGAATATGCTAATATTCCTCAAGCACAGTTAATTTTCCTTCCTTGCATTATAGGCTTATTGTTATGGTACTTTGGCATGTATGTTTACATATTCTTATCTAATTATTCTGATCTATGCCATTCTAGAATTGGCTACTCCTTTCAGTCTCATATTTGATATATAATATTAATTTGTTGTGGCAATCTAGAGTATGATCGTGATGACAATCCCCTAGCTGAGACAGTTAAACCTATGGTAGACGGCGGAACTGAAGGTTTTAAAGGTCATGCTAGAGTTATATTGCCAGGGACCACGCCTTGCTTTGAGTGCAACATTTGGCTTTTCCCTCCACAGGTGAAGTTTCCATTGTGCACCCTAGCAGAGACACCAAGAACTGCTGCCCATTGTATTGAATATGCACATTTGATTAAATGGGATGAGGTATTACTGTTCTTTTGCATTTTTTCTCTTGTTCATTTATCTCGACTCTTTGGATAGTCATATATGTTTTGGTAGGTACATAGTGGGAAACCGTTCGATGCTGATGATCCGGAGCATATGCAATGGGTTTACTCAGAGGTTTGCTTAGTTTATGTAATTTGTCATGTTCATTAATTTATTTATCGTTTTCTTTAATTTTGTGTTTGTAATACTTCCACAGGCTCTAAAAAGAGCTGAGCTTTTTGGGATTACTGGAGTTACATATTCTTTGACTCAGGTATGCTAAGCTTCCTAGATTTTACTGAGGAAACCTCACTTTCTAGTTTACTCAATTATTTAGCATATCCTTTCAAATTTATTTTCCGGTCCCATTAAAAGCCTCTGAACCTTCTAATTCTATCATATTATATATGTGCATACATGTAGAGTCATAGATATATCCATTTACAAAGCACCGGCAGTATGTACTATAGCTTAGTTAAATATGCAACTCCTATGCATGTCAAATGTGTCTATGCATTTCTATTTTTCAAGTTTGTTACATCACTAGAATGATATAGTTCTCCTTTAATTCATGTTCCTCAACAAGACGGTGTGTTAAATAGTATCAAATTTCAAAAGCTTATTGTATAAAAAAGTACTAAAAACTACTCATGATGCTATTTACTCTTTCATTAACAATCTCAATCATTGCCTTTTTATTTATGGTGTTGGAATGTGCAATTTTGCAATCCTGTTCTTTTTAATGTCATTCTATTCATCATTGCAGAATCAAATTTCGGCCACTTAGGGGAATTAAATTTTTTTGATTCTAATCTATACTTTCCTAGCCATTATTTTTCTCTCCATTTTTTTGATTCCTAACGCATAACATGATTTTCTTGCACCAATCTGCCTGTGATCCTCTTCTCTTTGTTTTTCCTTCCATTCCCCATTGTTTCCTTTGCACCTTCTTTTTCTCTGTTAACAATTTCTAATGAGCCTTCTCTTGCCTAATAGTGCTCAATTTTTTTGTTGCTCATTGTTTTTAAATAGGTAAAAAACATACAGAACTTACCTAAACTATAGACCATTTTGAGTTGGCTAACCAACTTTGTCAAAATTTTGATTTAAGTACCTAACCTTTCATTTTGAGCATTTTCAATCGCTAGATAAATAATATCGAAAACTGCAAAATTTATTTTCTAATACTTCATATGCTAGATCAAGTTTAACGGAGCCGATCATCGATTCGAAATCCCATTATTGAAAATTGCTTAGGAGCACGGAGGCCTCCGTGCTCCTAATATCACAACAGCTACTCTCTCTCTCTCTCTCTCTCTCTCTCTCTCTCTCTCTCTATATATATATATATATATATATATATATATATATATACACATGAGCATAATTTAGAGCTTTCGAATCGGCGATTCACATTGTTGAGCATAATTTGGAGCATTTAAACATTCTAGAAATCCGGAATGTTTAAATGCGTACGCCACTGTGGCGCATCTCGTGTGAGTCGAGGATTGAACTTGAGATACTAAAATCCTTTGACGTGAATCATCTAAGTTGAATATATTGTAAAGAGGAATATTTTGACCGAGAGAAAAAAAAATCCAGAATATGAGAAATTAATGATGTACTATTTCTAGTGTAGTGCAATATAGTGGGTTAATAGTGTTAAAATAAAGTGAACTATCTAAGTTGGAGGAAGTTAGCGCCTGCTATTATAAAAAATTTTGGATGTTCACATGCTGTGAACAATACATTTGCATATTGGCATCATTCATTTCACAACTATCGAGAGCTATCGCCTGTATACTAGCAGCAGTACAATACTTGCCGGTCATCCCAATTGTTGTTTGTGCAACGGCAATTGTTATCGCGTATGCGATTGCAATCACCTAATTGTTTGAGAATTAGGATACCTATTTTTGTTTCTTTATTTAGAATTATTATTATGTATTTATTTTGATTCATATTAGATTAGCATTCCTACTTGAATTAGGGCTTCCAGATAAGAGGCTAAGCCCTGCTTTTTGTTATAACTAATTAATTTTTATTAATAAAGAGGCTTAGGGTTTATACCTCGGCGGTTCTCTCCTCCGATGAAGAGAAGATATCTACTAATTTGGTGTTGGAGGCTTTGTGGAGTCCAAAGCCGAAGATTTTATCCTCACGTTCCCATTGGTTTTGGGATTAGGATTTTTCATACTTGTCGTCCTTCATCCTATCTTCGCCACAGCATCGAAAACCTAGGGTTGTCGTTATCTGATGCGTCCCTGCGCTTCAAAAATGTTCTATAGCGAGCTTCGGGTCGTGAGAAGCGCAGCGCCACCCCTCAACTTTGATCGGAGTTGTTGTTTGCAACGAGAGGGATTAGTTATCGGGTTTTTATTTATAACGGGTCTAATATTTGCGATTTGACGATTCGCTAAAATGTCTCCAAGCCATAACATATCTATGAGGCTTCATTTTGTGCGGTTCTGTGGGACCCAGCTTTGGCCGTCCGAGTGCACAAGATGTTTGTACAAATTGCATTGAGCTAGCTAGCTTATTCGTATTCGATCTAAGCCACTTATTGCACCATATTAAATTAAATTGAGCCGTTTACAACTAAATAGGCTTAATTGAGCCGAGTTAAGTCGGTGAGTGTAGATAAGTAATTTTTCATTCGTTTTAATTAATTTCAGGCAATTCTTTTTATAATTTTTGCGCATGGCACCAAAAAAAGATGTCGGAAAATTTGTAATTCGACCTTGTGATGATGAATCGGTCGGGGGTGAAGCGATGCTTGATTATACATGGCAGGAGGAGATAAGCAGGTATATTCAGGCCGTAGAACAACGCCAAATTCAGCAATTTCAAGCCCTAGAACAACGTCAAAGTCAACAAATTTAGGTTTTACAGACCTCGAGTGGGCAGATAATGCAAGACTTCAAAGCCTTGTGCATTGGCTTCCTACCAAAAGATGGTGCCTCGACATCAGCACCAGACATACGATAATGAACAAATCCACACGAGTCCCAGATGGCCAATATTGGATCCGGAATTCGTCTCAGAGCCGATCTAGCTACACCGCAGACTATTCCACCACAAATAGAAAATCAAACCCTTTCGTGCGACTGGCAACGAGCGCTTAATCGACATCAATATAGAGACGACGAGGGCGACTAGCAAAGAGGGCTTAATTGACATCAACATGGAGACGACGAGGGCGACTATCAATGAGCGCTTAGTCGATATCAACATGAAGATGACAAAGGCTATGAGGCCATCAATAGGAGTTAGGAGGTCTAGGTGGCGCCGCAGCCTGAATCGATTGATTCAATTTTCCAAAATTTATTGGTGAAGATCCAATCAAGTAGTTATTCAAAGCAGAGCAGTTCTTTGACTATCATGGCATGGCTGACGATGGTCGAGTCTGATTAGCGGCGATCCACATGGAAAGTGATGCTGTTCGTCGGTACATGTGGTATAAAGATCAATTAGACATAACTCCGTCTCGGCGACAATTTTTGCGAGCTCTCACTAAGTGATTTGGTCCCTCTAGGTATGAGAATTTTGATATTACAATGCAAGATATTAAAAAGAGGTAATATGGGGAGAGATATGTTGGGTAATATGGTAAGAGATAGGTCCCGACGTGCCCTCATTGGAGTTTTTATTGGCAGTATACTTGAAGATGTTAAAATAGAGGTACAAGTAGAATGGTGAAATGCTTTGTTAGACGCATTTGATGAGGCACGGATAATAGTGGTTTGCACGAATAATCATATAGGTTGGAGTTGTCTTCCTGCTTAAGTAACCGACAGTCTTTCTCTTTTTGGTGCACATTCGAGCGACAATGAAAATAAATTGTCATTATCTGAACCTAGAAAGAAAAATGTATAGATACTCAAATCAATATCAAAACAAATGTGCGAGGGTCGAAGGAAAGGCCTATGCTATAATTGTGATGAGCTGTGGACTTTACACCACAAGTGTAAGATGCTACACCTGTATGTCATAGAAGACGATCAAGCGAATGATGACGATTGCTATGAGTATGATTCAATCAATGACAAGTTAGTCATAAGGGACGAGACCACAAATGAAAAGTCCAACTCAAAGACCATCGAAAATTTTAGTACATGCAAAACCAAAAAAATTAAAATTAAATTAAAAATTGAAACTTAAAATTTTAATTTTTATAATTTATAACTTAAAAATTAAAATTAAAAATTAATTTAAATGAGTATTCGAAATTAATTTTAAAATAACAAATATGAAATTTTAAATTTAAAATATTGAAATTTAAATTTAAAATTTTATTTTGGATATTTAAATTTAAAAATTTGAAATATAAAATTTATAACGTGAAATTTGAAATTTAAAATTTAAAACTTAAAATTTGGAATTTGAACTTTGAAAGCTAATATTTGAATTTACAAATTTGAGATTTAAACTTTAAAATCTAATTTGAAATTTAAATTTAAATTTATAATTAAAATTTAAATTTAAAGTTTCAGTCCAAAATCAGAATCAGATTTCAAGAAGCAAATTTTACTGCTTCTAATTTTGGACCTCTTAGAATCAAAAAACTGATTCTAAGAATCAAAACTAGATTTGGAAAGGAAGGCTACCAAATGCTCTGTTGACGAAAAAATCACTTTTGGCTTTAAAATCACTTTATAGAATCTAGGCCAAACATTCCCCTTAGCCGACACCGATTCCACGCACAATTTTATTAACTCCGGCATCCTCAAGTACTTGAAACTAAAAGTCGAATCAAATACTTCTTTTGATGTAATGGTGGGAAACAACGAAAACTTAAAATATGGATCTAGTGCCAGGGAATTAACTTTCAACTTCAAGGACAAAAATTCAATGCTGACTTATTCGTAATTCCTTTTAAAGGCTCCGATGTTGTCTTGGGATTGGTGTTGCTTCAATCCCTTGGCAACGTGTCGTGGGATTTCAAGAGTATTAATATGGGTTTCGAGCACAATGGTTGCTTAGTGGAGTTAAAAGCTCAAGAATCAAAGCAAATTGAAATATTTCCTTAAGATAATTTTGGGCTCTTTTTTCTTCCAATGCTGCTTTCTTGCTTTTGCACGCGCATCAGCCAGGCCCACGGAAGACTGAAAACAAAGGCCTTTACATAAGTTTAACATCCAGACTTGAGCCGATAATAGAGCCTCCTCCTGTGCCATAAAATAAGGATAATGTTGAAATGCAACAACTTCTACGAGAATTTGCGGATGTCTTTTTTGAACCAGGGACTTCCCCTGAACGCACGACCATTGCATTCCAATTGTGTTGGGTGCATCTCCAGCAAATGTTAGGCCTTATCGCTACTCACAGTCCAAAGATAGAGATTGAGAAGGAAGTGAGAGAGATGCTTGTTTCCAGTATCAAATGGTCAAGTTATAGTCTATATGCCACATCAATGCTTTTAGTGAAGAATGATGGCTTGTGGCGACTACAGGAAGTTGAACGAGATTACAGTTAAATACAAATATTCAATTCCAATTATCGATGAGCTTCTAGATGAATTAAATTGAGTCTGCTACTTCTCCAAGCTTGATCTACGTGTAGGCTATCACTAGATATGAGTGCCCGCAGATGACGTGCATAAGAGCACTTTCAGTGATATTTTTGTTTCTTATCTTGACAGTGTTTCTGCAGATCTGGAGAAAGATCAAGGCAATGCAGTAGCTTGTCCTGACTTTAGTACAAGCTCTTTGCAGATTTCTCGGTCGCACCGGATACTACCACTGGTTAGTTACGAAGTATGGTACCTTTGTTGATCCCTTGACGCCACTACTTAAGAATAATGCTTTTCAATGGACTGAAGAGGCTACTAGAATTTTCAAAGCTCTAAAGTCAACAATTACGACTACACCTGTACTTGCCTTGCTAGATTTTGATAACCCCTTTGTGGTAGAGACTGACGCGTCGGAGAAAGGCTTAAGCAACAATGCTCTTGCAAAACGATTGTCCATTGGCCTATTACAGTTAAGAGCTGAACGGGTGAGTATGACCATTGTCACCATATGAATGTGAAATGTTAGTGATCATCTCTCCTATCGAGCGGTGGCGTGCGTATCTCCTAGATCGACATTGCATTATACGCACTGATCATTAGAGCTTCAAATACTTGGAGGAGCGAATTGCACTTCTACTCAACATTGATGGCTTTCCAAACTATTTGGATATGAATATGAAATCCAGTATAAGGGATAGGAGAATCTATTGTCAATGCCCTCTCCAGGCGTGATATGAACTCGGCTAAGCTCATGGTTGTAAGTTCTCCATCCTTTCCTTTCTTGGATGACATTGCTAGTAACTATTTTCTTGATAAGGAGCTCCAAAAGCTTAAAAGTTAGCTAGAAGATCCGGCGAGTGCCCTTAAAGGATATGAATTTGGAGACCTATTCATATACTATCGTGGTCATATCGTACTAGGCAAACATTTGTTGTGGAAATAAAAGATTCTACATCACTTTCACGCTTTTCGCAAGCAAGGATCAAAGTGCCGTCCCGTGCCGTACGACACGGGGCGGCACGTACCGTGCCCCCTACTAGAGGGAGGGGGAGGGTCTCAGAGCCCCCTTCCGTGTCGTGGCACGGCGTAGTGTGTCGTGGCGTAGTGTCGTACCGACACTGCTGTTTTATTTTTTCTTTTTGCTTTTTTTTTTTTCTTTGCTTTTTGCTTTCTTTCCCTTTTGTTTTCTTTGGGATACCAAGACAGCTTTGGATCCCTTTCCAATCAGCATATTATCTCTTCTTTTTTTGTTTTTTTGCACTTTTTCTTTTTTTTCTTGACTAGGATGCTTTTTTTTTTTTTGCCTTTTTGCTTTCCCATTTTTTGGTTTGCCCTTTGGTTAACCCGAATAAGCATCTCTTCTCTTTTCTTTTTATTTTTGTCATGTTGCACCTTTTGTTTTTTAACTTAATGCAACCGCGAAGCTTTCGACGAATCAGGGGAACAAAATCGATCTCGTAAACAAACTTTGAGGTACATCAATCATAAAATTTTATTTTTGCATTAGAAGATTTAAAATATTGATAAAATCAAAAGCTAAATTAAATCAATTGATATTTAAATTTATTTAATTTATTTATCATTTAATTTATTGCTATTTTTTTGATGGTCTAACAATTTTTTCTAAAAAATGTAATAATTTTCTAAAATTTTTTAAAATAATTTTAGAAATTATTTTCTTTGTATCGTATAAAAGAAAGGCAGTAATACGATCAAAAGAAAGAAAGAGAAAAGATGTCTTTGTATTTTAAAATTTGTAACCTGCAATAATTTTAAAAAATAATATAAATAATTTTAAAATAATTTTAAAATATTATAATTTCTAGAAAACTATTTCTCTTTGTATTTTATAAATTATTAAAATTCAAATAAAAGAAAGAAAAAATCAAAAGAATTTTAAAAGTTAATCAATTCTCATAAGTTTTCTAAGAATTTTTAAAAAATTATTTTCTTAGAATTGTGATCAAATATTTTTAAAAGAATAAAAAAGAAAAAAATTATGGATGTAATTGCCGTCCTGTTCTGGTTGTTCTAGTCATTATATGCTTCCAAATCGAATCAATATATAGATTTTGAAAAGTTTTTAGAAAAACTAATTTTTTTAATAATTTTATTTGTTATAATTTTTTTAATTTTAAAGTTTTTTCAGTTCAATTATATTCCTTCCCATGCAGTAAGTACTTCATATTATAGATTAATGATTGCTTCCATACAAAAGAAGGGTTCAGGAGTTGAACCCCCAACGTCGCATGAGATCTCTATCAAATACCTTGACGCGGCGGTCAATGATATTCATGCATAGGTAAAAAGCTTCAAACAACAGTGGAAGATGTATGGTGTTACCTTGATGTGTGATAGTTGGACAGGACCGACAAAAATGAGTATTGTAAATTTTTTAATTTATTGTAATGGCAAGGTGGTCTTCCACAACTTATGATCCGTTTAATATGTGACTCCATTTAAGATGCATGCAAGAGGAGTATGATAAGGAAAAGAAATTAAAAATTTATGATCCTTTGGATGCAGGCTTTATCAATAATAAATCAGACCCTATACTTGATTAGCTACAAGATAGAGACAATCAAGAGGACCTATTACTCGATGAGCCTGGAAATCCATCACGACCATTCAGAATAATTGCTGAGGAAGTAGGAATTAGTGATGTTGAAAGATGGGCTAACAAGAATATAGGAAAGTCTCAAGATAGTGTGCAAGAACAAACAGATTTGGACGAAGAATCCCAAAATCCTGCACATGACTCTGATGCAGAATTTGAACGTCTTATGTAAGGACTTGGATATGGTTGCCCACGTCATACTCGGAGTCAATTTGGAAAGGAGAAAACGCCTTATATCGCAAAGAGGAGTTCAACGACAATTCGAAGCGGTAAAAGTAAAAAAAGTATGACCTTGTTGGATCCATTAGATGCAGTTGATGCACTCCCACAAGATGATGATAGTGATATATCGACATCAGCAGATTTTGGATTACCACGGTCTAAAGATGAATGTAGTGATGATGATGATACCATTGATAGCAGTGCCAGTGAGGATGGTGGCAACTTCATTCCACCAACATAATAGGAGAGTAGGCGTGGTTTTATATTTACTGAAGAGCAAAACTTAACACATGCTACGCAAGATGCTAATCATATTCATAGGTCTCGACCACGTTAAACATCTGGAGTGGTATATGACCGTAGAAAAGATAAGAGGTCCTCACAACAAGATTATGGAAAGATGAGAGAAGGTTTGGAAGCAATATCAACTAAACATCCACGAAGGGATGATACTTTGCACACACGCTTGATAGTACTTTCAAAGATCATCCCTCATATCAACATGGCCTTTATGGAGGGATATTTGATTATGATGCATCAATTCATGGCACTCAAAGTGATTCCCAATCCATCCCGCATCAATTGGAGCAACAACAATCCGGTTACTATCTATCTGTACTTTCATATAGTGAAAGCTCATATGGCGAATCTACGTCCACTAATATGTATGCATATCCACATTATGGTTCTTCTATTCCGTACAATCTATATCCTTATGATGTTTCAGTCCATATGCCACTGATGACTGTTGTCCATTACATACATGATCCAGTTGCATGTGCAAATTATCTTCGACAATACAATGAGATATACCGGGAATATATGATTTTCTCACAATACTAGTAATACTGATATCAATATTGTTAAATAAATCTTGAATCAGAGATGACAATATGCCATATGATCTAACGTGACAATCTCTGTAGAATTAAACAATTATCTCTATGTAAAGATGTAAATTTAAATAATTATTGTGCTTGTAAATTTTATTATTGTATTTTAATTTCTATTCTACATCATGTATAGTTGTACTTTACTTATAAAAAGCTTATATGTATGTTAATTGATGAGTATAGTAAGCTATACATAGCAAATATTTCATAATTATTTGTCTAAATCTTTCAAAATAACATTATAAGAATTTATTGGAATTAAAAAAACTGAAATAAGTTCGTGCCAAAGCGTGGAGGTTATGCATATCTATCGGCACGCAAGCGTACAACGCGTCGGCACGCAAGCGTGCCTGTGCCGTACCGTGCTAGGGAAAGAGCGGCACGCCTCCGTGCCACGACACTTTAAACCTTGTTTGCAGGCCTTGATGGATTTTTGAGAACTTTCAAATGACTGGGAGCAAGTTTTTATTCGCCAGATATTTGTAGAGAAATCAAGGAGTATATTTCAAAGTCCTTGTTTGTCAGGAAAACAAGTACGAGGCGGCCAAGCCCACAGGCTTACTTCAGCCCTTGCCAATTCTAGAGCGCGTTTGGGAGGATATTTCAATGGACTGTATTGAAGGACTTTCAAATCTCTAGGAAAGTCCCTGATTATGGTAGTGGTTGATCGACTCACCATATATGCACACTTTGTGGCTCTTCTCTCATCCATACATTGTGTGTCATATGGCACAGGCATTTGTTGACCATATTGCTAAGCTACATGGCAT
The DNA here is from genome assembly GCA_025177825.1 of Aechmea fasciata. NCBI lineage: Eukaryota > Viridiplantae > Streptophyta > Magnoliopsida > Poales > Bromeliaceae > Aechmea > Aechmea fasciata. The sequence goes on along the minus strand of CM045923.1, from coordinate 1,146,038 downwards.
GCTCAAATATATTTGTGTCTGATTATGATCTAGTATTTCTCAGTGCTTTTTGGTGGGAATATTTTGCTTTGGGAGGACAATTTCGCATGAGCACTTCTCACCATCCTTAATCTGCTGGCCAAATAGAGGTGCTAAATCGAAGCTTGGAAATTTATCTTAGAGGGCGAGCAACCTAAGAAATAGATCCAATTTTTGCCACAGACGAAGTGGTTCTACAATACCTTGCACCATTCATCCAGTAATACTACTTCATTTGAGGCTCTCTACGATCGACCACCTTTGACTATTCTGTCTTACATCGCCGTATCATCTTTTGTAGATGTTGTGGAGGGGGAATTAGTTGAGTTGGATAAACAAATAAGAGTGCTTAAAAAGCATCTTAGTGAGGCACAAAATCGTATAAAGCAAGTTTATGACGGTAAGTATCGCGAGCGCGAGTTTCAAATTGGAGATTGGGTGCTCCTGTGACTTCCCCCATGCTTACAGTTGAGCTTTCAATAGCAAATGTTTGGAAAGCTTTTCCCTAAGTTTGACGGACCATTTTAGGTTATCGAAAAAATTGGCAGAGTAGCTTACCGATTGGGAACTTCCTTCCATGGCAATTATTCACAACTTTTTTCATCTTTTAAAACTAAGCCATACAACAGAAAACCTGATGCTACTACCGAGCTTCCCGACAAGTTTGAGGAAAATATACAGGTTGCAACAAACATTTTGGCTAAGTGACGCAGGCAAGTCGATAGGAGAATGAAGACGGAGATTCTAGTATGGTGGAACAATTGCCCACGAGATGAAGCTGAAGCTACGTGTGAGGATGAAGATGAAATGATACAAAAGTACCCTACCTCGCACCTTGAGGCCAAGGTGCATCTTAAAGGGGAGAAAATTGTTACAATCACCTATTCATATTAGAATTAGGATATTTATTTTAATTTCTTCTTTATTTAGGATTATTATTACTTATTTACTTTAATTTATATTAGATTAGTATTCCTACTCGAATTAGGGTTTCTATATGCTTATAAATAAGAAGCTAAGCTCTCTTTTTTGTTATCGTCAATTAATTTTTATCAATGAGGAGATTTAGGGTTTATACCTCAGCGGTTCTCTTCTCCAATAAAGAAGAGATTTCTACCAACAGTAGTGGTCATCATTGGCTATTTCAATTTTTTGACTGCCATCCTTGGCTATTCCAATTTTGCTTCCGCTTCCAGCTTGCCTTTCCTCCATCGTTGCCATCACCAATCATTCACTGCCATTGGCAATTTCTCTGCGCATCTGCTGCTATTGAAAATTTAGAATTAGTTAGACAGAAGCCACCATCGCTCATTTCTGTTGCGTAATCATGTCTACTGTTAGATGGTTTGGAAACGCTATGACTGCTAAAACTACTAGACTCCTAGTTCTCCTATTCATAAGAGTAATTGTATCAGAGCCACCAGCCAAACTACTTTTTCTCAAGCAACGTTCCTTTTCGCCATCGCATGTGACACTATATGACTATTAGATTTCAGGAGATTTTTGATGGAGCTTGGTTACTTGATGACGTTAGCATGACTTCATCAGTGATTGAGTCTATTGTACAAACAAGATTACTTGGTCTCCATCACCAGTTGTTATACTGCATTGGCTCATAAGGTGTGTTTAAAGGGGGAAAGGATTAGTTATGATAAACCCCAATCCTAAGCTGATGCAGATACTTAGCCTTTTCCTTAAAAGATTGGGATTATTTTGTTAGTCGATTAGGGAAGATATTTTATTTGTCATATCTTATTAGAGTAGGAGTATCCTTAATTTATTCCTTATTTGGATTGCTTATCATATTAGTTTTATTTGTTGTATTTGGGCCTATAAACAAGTGGTCTCTCCTCATTCTGTAAAACAACAATTTTTAATCAGTCTTGTTATTTATTTATATTATTTTGTTTGGTTGTGTAGGGGGTTGTGAAGAATATAATTCCTGCCATTGCTTCTACAAATGCAATTGTTTCCGCTGCTTGTGCTTTAGAAGCTTTGAAGATTGTATCTGGATGCAGCAAAACTTTGTCCAATTATCTCACGTGAGTCTCTTTCCTTGTAAATTTTCTTTGACCCACCAGTTCTAGTTTTTCATTGATTTTCTTTTTTAACTTTGATGATCTTTAAAATGTTCAGATGGTTTCTCTTTTATTAGACAAATATGAATTTCACCTTGGTGATGTTATGATTTATATTTGCTAGCAATATCAGGCTTTTGCTCCATTTCTCTTTAAAAATGGCTAACAGTGAGTCAATATAACATATGAAATTCGAGTTGAATCATAACTCTATTGGCTACTTCAAATTATATCTTTTCCCTTGTCATTCTAAAACTTACGTTATTTATATACTGTTTAAACCGTTGAAATTCTTAGTGACATCTGACATTTAAAAGCAATCTTTTTCTCATTCAGATTTTTATGATTCTATTTCAAATTGTGATATATTTCTTCATAGCTTTTCACAATGCCAATACTTCAGTACACTGAAGTTCTTGTTTTTGGGTTTCATACTTCTGCTATTCAGTGGTTGAGAAGGGGGGGGTGTACGGGGTGTTGTGGCATTTTATTAGGTGAACTACTGAGAAGCATTAGTAATAAACAGTGGATAGCAGTTAAGTGCTCAATGATACTTTATTAGTTTTGCTACTGTGAAAGATGTAGGAGTATATTGCTGAAAATCAATCTCTTGAAATACCTCAAATCTATGTTTTGAGTAGCTATGTCGACAATGCCCTGAATAAATGACACAGGACATGACAAAATGGAGGCTTGGTGACTCTTTGACTGATAACTCTAAAAATATTGTAAAACAGAACTGAGATGGTACCTCTGCTTTTCTCATGTGTGTGAAGCTTCATATTGTGTCAAAATTCTAGTTACTAAATAATTTCATGGCATTAATTGTTGAAACTAATACCATACATATGTGATTCATTTTCTGAAGGCTATTTTCTTTCTTCTACAGTAGAGGATCTCATTTGGTGTATTGCTTAATCCACTAATCAGTGTAATACCTAAATTTGAATGATGGCTAACAACAAGAACTAAGAGGAAAATTAGATTATAATTTTATCCTGTTTTACATATGATGTGTCATTGTCTTATAACCATTCTATAGAGTATTGTTCATCTTAAGCGGAACATAATGTTCATGAAGCACACTGGAGGAGGGCTTTTACAATTACTTGTTTTCTAATGTTGATTAGCTTTGATTGGTTGCTATTCCTAACCTTCGGAGAAATAAACTTTGCTATCCAAATTGTGTCTTGATAGAGTAAGGATAAACGCAATGGTGACTTTTATTCTTGATGCTTATCATAGGCAAGTGTATTGAGACACCCTAAACTCAATGATTGCCTATGCTGGTGATATTGTACTGTGCCAAGGCCGTGCTGGCTAAGGGATGTCAATAGGTACAGATACCCGATATTGTATTCGAACTCAAACCCAGCCCTGAACGGATCTGGTTTACTCGATGCTTGACAAATATGGTTTCAGATACATGTATCAATAATGAAAACCCGATGGATTTGGATTCGGGTAAGGATTTTGTTTGTACCTGACCTAAACCTGAATTGATTTTGCACTATATAATATATATGAATGTTTTATGTTATATTTGAATTTGTATTTTGAAAATTTAGATTTTAATATAATATGCTATGAAATATGGTATAGAGGAATAATTGTCTAGTGTCGGGTTTTCGGGTTTTGGTTCGGGTTTTCATGTATTGGTGGGGTTCGGTTTTGGATATGGATTTTTAAAGTCCTTCACATTTGGATTTGGGATCGGTTGTCGAGTTCAGGTTTGGGTTTTTAAAAACCTGCCCTGAATCTGACCCATGACATCCTTAGTGTTGGCAGATAGCGTGGTGTCGTGCAGATACTGTATTGGCAAAATGATTATTTTTTGAGTTTTTGGATTTTTTTTTCTTTTGAATTGAAAAGTTTTACAAAGGTGTTGAGTTTGGGTTTGGGTTTTTAAAACCCGCCTGAATCCGACTTGTTGACATCCCTAGCGTCGGCACATGGCATGATGTTGTGCCGATACCGTATGGGCAAAATGATTATTTTGGGTTTTTTTTGAGGTTTTTTTTAACTCAAAAAGTTTTAAAAAGGTTTTTCCATGCTTGAAATATGCAACTCTTGCAAATAGGGGTGAGCACTATTTGGTTCAAACTGAATTACTTAACCAAACCAACCTGATTTGGTCAATAAGGTTTGCTTTGACCAGTTTTTGGGTTTAAATGGTCTGGCTTGACCTAAAATTTCTGTTTTTGGTGTTTCGTCAGTTGTCAGTTGTCTAACTTGAAACACGAACTGAACAAATTAATTGATTTACTGAGCCAAAATATTCATTTAGATTGAAAATTGAACTATATGTTATCTTTAAAAATATTTTAAAAACTAAAATAAAAATTTCTATTTAGTCTAACAAAGTTTTTTGTTATTATTCCTCTTAACTCTTTTAATGTAAATTAAATTTGAAAATAAATAGTTTAAATTCTTTAAACTTGCAAATCTAAATTGTTGGCTATATTGTAATCCTAGCGGCCCAACTTAGAAAGGCCCAAACAGACCAAACCATCCGAACCGAACCCAAAACTTTCGGTTTGATTGTTTTTCAGTTTATAGTAGTTCAGCCGGTTGGGTCTAGAAAACTATAAAAGTGAAAATTTTGGTTTGGTGCCCCATTCCATTAAAAGTTCGACCGAGTTGACTGAATGCTCTCCCTTACATGTAAATCTACGAACTTTTGTTGTAATAGTGAGCTCAATTGCATAATGAGACCATCTTTTAATGAAAAAAACATATTGGAAAGTTTCCTTAATTTGTTTTTCTAATTCATTTTAGATGTATTACATTTACTTATGGTAGTGTTTTTTTCTATATTACCTAATTATTCTTTAATTTTGTTTTCATGCATATATTTTCATAGTATATATAAAATATTATTTAAATTATTAAGATCTTTATGACTCTATTCCCACCTGTTGTGTGAGATGTAACATTTCTATTTTTATAGCTATTAGAGATATTAAAACAATCTGAAAATGTGCGATCTGCTTCCCGGGGGTTCACCCATCATGGAACTATTCTAGCGCTAAGCTCACCAACGCTCTTAATATTTTTGGCCTAGTCACTGCTCAAAATACTATAGTCGAGTTAAAGAGTTTTACCCTTATTATACCTGATATATGGGACTATTTCAATTTCTGAAGGTGTCACATTCCCTCCTCTTTAAGTTCTGATGTTTCATAAGGCTCGAGCATACTCACCAGCAGCAGGCGATATGAGACTTGTCTCGCCATTCTTAGCCGACTTTGTGGGGAGTAGTGCTATGCTCTATTTGCTGTATGATTTAGCTTAGCCGAGAATCATCTCATACTTTTTGCTGGTGATTGGCTCTTATACCATCTGTGATTCATTGCTTTCCATGGGTGTCATTCATCCTAGAACTATAGCTCTAGGCTCATTCAACCCTCTTAAACTTTTGGGCCTAGCGACACCAAAATATTACTGGTTAAGAGGTTTAGCCCTATTATTCCTTGTATATAGGACTATTCGAAATCTTAGCATTGTCACAAAAAAATAAATTTTATAAGAATTTGAAAGAAAACACCCAAGTTCATGCTTGTGCCATTGTGCTAGTGGTGTGCCATTGGCATAAGGCAGTGTGCCGACAGTGGCATGCCCTGTGCCGTTGTATCGTGCCCATAATTTAAAATGCGGTCTATGCTGCTGCATATGCTGTGCGACAATAAACTATACCGCATAAAGTCTATGCGGCCAATATGCTGTGGTCTGCATATGCGGCTACATATTCATGCACATAGACTACATATGTGGTTATGAGGCCTTTTTTTTGGATATTTGGTTGGGTTTTAGCCATATTTAGATTATATACTCATTTAAGATCAAACCTATGGCGTTCAAAGGGGAAAAGAAGAAAAAATCTTGGTCATTCATATATACTGATTATACTAATTGTTTGCGTATATTTTTTTGATTGGTATATTGTTTGCACAGATTTTTACATATGTTGATTTTTTGGATAGCTAAGTATTGTGAATGGCTGGTACATTTTTAGTCAATTTTTAGTGCATGCATTTATTTACATCTAGGAGATACAAATATGCATTTTTTGCAATTATATTTATATTTTCTAATGCCTTTAAAACTTAAATTGCATATGTGCTCGCATATGCACCTGCATATCGCATGTACGCAATGTGGTGAGTGGACTGCCTACATACTACAAAGCGCGTTTGGTTCGAGTTTTGTAGCATTACAGGTTATTTCAACAGAACCAGGTATATGAGATTTTTGAATTGGATTTCTATTGATATTGCATTATCGCATTGGTGTTATGCAGTAATCTAATGTTGGTTTACAGTGTATATAAAATTACTATATTTGGTTTAGTTTATAAAATTCAGTAATCCTAATAGTAAAGTTTACTCTATTACAAATTGCCCTTATGGTCATATTTAATATTTTTTTCTACTAAACTATAACTTAATATAATTTGCACTTGTATTGATTTTATTAATAAGCAATATAAATGAAAAGACCACACATGGAAAAAAAATTATAAAGCCAAATATCAATTTCAACTCATATAAGAATAAATTAAAAAAAACTGAAATACCGATGATAGAGGGTGGCGTTGGCGGTAGCGACGTCAGCAACGACTTAGGCGGCAGAGAGGTGGCAGAGAGGGTGGCAGCAGTGACCTTGACCTTGGTGGCAATAGTTGGCGGCAGAGAGGCGATAAGGTGGCGGTGGCCAGCACATGGCTGAGATTGGTACTGGGGAAGGATTTGTGCGAAAAGGAATAGAGGAAAAGAAAAAGAGAAAGAAAGAGAGTAAAATGACGTATCGGAAGGATTTGGGAGGTCGGTTGGATGGATAAAATGGTAATTTTATATAACATGCAAGATTATCCGCTATCAATAATACAAGATACTCCCCCCATCCCCCGATAATATTTTTGGAGTAATCTTGCATCTGACGTTACCGACTAGATTACAATGCAAGATTATCTGCTATCTAGGTGTCACGGACAGTGGCACAGGACATGGAACACGACACGACTCGAACACTGCGATTTAGCAGCTTTCAAAAAATTAGGACACGGACACGGTATGGACACCGCTAATAAAATATAATATAATTAATATAATAATATATTTTTATCATATATAAAATATTAATTTTGGTAAAATATTGTTATATTTCTCATACGAATGAAAGTTAGTAAAATTTTCATTGATAGTTTATATATTTTAAGAAAAGAAATTTTCTACCATAATTTATTTATATTGTTAAAAGAAATTATATGCATTCATCAAAAAACTAAAATATTTATCATCTTACATTATATATGCATAGAAAAAGTAAAATAAAAATATGTATACATTTTTTTTAGTTGTATGCGCTATAGATCGGCATTGAATGTGCGTCCAAGAAATGTCCACATCGGACACATGTCCAATAAGGACACGTGCATGTCCGACACGGACACGTGAGGCTTATAGAAGTGTCCATGATACATTGTCCGCCATCAATAATACAAGATACCTCCCCACCCCCGATGTTATTTTCGAAGTAGTCTTGCACCCTACATTACCAACTAGATTACAAATTGGATGAATCAAATACAGTCATTTTGGTAGGATTGCTTGTAAGCCTAGCAGGATAACCGAAACCAAACGTGCCCTTAAAACATTGGCTGTGCCATGTCGTTACACACCGGCATGGGGTGTGCCATTGGCATGGCAATCGTTGCCTCAACTATGCAAGCGGCACAGGGCGTGCCAATGGTACGACAATCCTTACCTCAATTATAGGTGGTTTAACTTTTGATGAGTCCAACTTTTGTTTGTACATATTTGAATATTTCTGTCAGTTGACTTGGTTTTGATAGAAAGTTAAATTACTTCTCTAGTTGGATGCCATGAATATTAAACGAAACCCGCATTTCTTTAAGCTGGAAAAGGGCAGAGCTCTTTCACATTATTTGTTCTATTAATATTTAAGCTACATGAGAGGGAGTGGCTTCAAGTTCAATGCTATAACACTAGTTCTATGAATATTTAAACTTCATGAGAGAGGCTTGCTTCAAGTTCAATGCTATAACAAATGGTTGGTGTTGACTGGCGAAGACACGCTGTCCTATCAAATGCATATTATTCATGTTTCTCGAAAAGGAAAGTTGATGTTTCTCATCCTGCTGATTTACAGTAGGAAGCTTTTGGTTTCAGCTTTTGGCCTTCTCTTAGGTGATATATTTGTAATAGTACTTTTTGGTGTTGGCCTTTTTGTTTATTTGAAATTTGAATCTCTTGCTTATCCTAAATTAGCACTATAGACATTTTGCGTTTCATGTAGTGCCTCCTGAGTAATCAATGTTCTGCAGGTACAATGGTGTTGAAGGAACTCATATAAAAGTTACTGATTTTGTCAAAGACAACGATTGTTTAGTATGTGGACCTGGCACTCTTATTGAGCTAGATACTTCTGTTACTCTTTCACAGGTAATATATTCTGGCTTAGCCTATTAATTGAATATATTTTTTTCTTTTGGGTTAAGGTTTCATTCATTCCTTTCAACTGAGTTATTTAGAGTGCTTTCTTTTATTTATTTGGATAAACCGTCTTTTCTGGAGCAGGAGATGTTTTCGTAAATAATAGGATTAGAAATAAGTAACCATTGTAGACTAAGGTATTGAGAAACTAGAACATGCTTGACATATTGCTAATTTGCTACATTCCGGACATAATTATGGTAAAGCCATTTTAGACATAAATTTAAAGCTATCAGCTTACAGCTTGTTTGTTTTGGTGAATGCGCAATGATGCAAGTCCTGATGTTGTTTATTAGCTTTCTCTCATGCTTGATCTTATGCACTGTGTAACTCTAGTTGCAAAATGCCCTTTGCTAGAGTACTGGTTTGACAAAACTCTTTGACATTTGGATGAACTACAATTGTTAAGGCTACTAAATTGGTACTTGAGTTACATTAGATGGTTTTTATATGTGGATGACCATCTAAGTCGGCATTGGATTGCAAGCATTTAGAAAATATAAGTGATGGAGACGATGGATGCCCTCGCTGCTATCTTTGTCTCGGTTTAAACTCTTTTCCTGCTTCAGATCTACTAATATCCTCATTTTGCATGCTGCAATTTAAAGTTTGAACAATTAGCCCATCTATCTGAAATCCGTCTGAGGTTACTAGTATTTATTCGTGGGCCTTCTACCATTCATTATAGCAAAATTACTTAAATATTTTTAAAGATGAAAATATTTACTTCCAATCTCCAATATTCTTTCCCGCTTAATTCTTTTGGTAATCCAGAAATATTGTTTATGTGACATGAGACATTGTATGGCAATCCATATATTGTTTTACACTTATGTTGAGTCTTCTTTGGCATCTAAGAGAGCTTGGATACTACTTGGTAGTGCAAGATTATGCTCATACTCTTGGGGGGTATTATTGCCTAACATGTTCTACTGCTATGCAGTATAGCTCTGCTTTACTTTTGGGATAATTAAGTGTTGCTCAGTTCGCTTGAACATCATTTAGCTCTTACAAACTAATTTTGGCTCTACCCTTCAATATGTGATGACAAAATTGGGCTGCGTCTTTGAGCTTATACTGTATTGTTCGTAAAAGGCTTGTATACTGGTCTGTATTAGAAGGCACTTATGTAGTTGCATTTTCAATTAAAGGATTACTTATTAGTGTGTTTTTGAGTCATTGAACAGCATGACGGATCTTTTGTCTCTGGTGGTTGTTATAAAACAATGGTGTGATCTTGTGTGTTTAGCAACATGACGAATCTTATGTTTCTGATATTGGTTATAACTTATAAGACAATGATGTGATATTGTGTGTTTAGGGCCTCTTCAATATACTTTGATTTTCTGTATTCAATTCAAATATTGCATTTAAGCTACTGTTGTAAATTTCAAGTAGAGTTTCTTTCCTGTGAACATAATGATTAAAGTTCATGTGCTACAGATCATTGGAATATTCCACCAAATACTACTCAAAATTGATAATGCCATATTTCTACATTAAATCCATCTCTTTTTTTTTCCTATGTAATGTAACTTCCTAATATTTGGATCCATGTCTCCAAAGCTTAAAGAATAACTTGAAAGTGTCTCCTATGGGCTTCCCTTAGTGGTTTTGAGAATTTGCATTATTGTTTATAATCTACACAGCTAATAATTTGGATAAATTCAATTTTTTTTGCTGCTTTACATATGTAGTTTCATTCTTTTTTGACTCCATCCCCTGATAAATGGTGCAAACATGTGCCTCTGCAAAACCGTAGCGAATTCCATCACAACTGATGCTCGAGCTCTACTTTGAAGCATTTAACCTTCTGAACCGCTGATGCTTATTTTCTTACGTGTTACAGTTCATGGAGTTACTGGGGAAACATCCTGGGCTTCAACTGTCAAAACCCAGTGTCACTCACCGTGGCAACAACTTGTACATGCAGTCACCACCGATATTGGAGGAGATGACTCGACCGAATCTTGCTCTACGTATGTTTGATCTATTGGGTGAAGTTCCCAAGGATACCGTCCATGTCAGCGGTGCTTCTGAGAAGACCGGGAAGAAAACATCTTGCTCGTGGAAACTTCGAATTGTATTTAAAGGGGTTGCTGATATGACTGTAGGCATGGATACAGCAAGTAACTAATGAATGTTTATCTCATCCAGAAACAGTAGGTATCAATTGAAAATTTCTCGTGTGATTCTTGCTTTTATAGCTCTTAACAACACAGTCCGTGATGCTTTCGGAATCAAATATAGGTTTGGAAATTTCAATCCATTTCCCCTGCTAAGAAAGATGGAGTCAAATGCTTCTTTGGAAATCAAATTCTGTTGCAGGATTATTGAGCAGAAGCTGGGAAAGGAAAATAACTGTTTATGTAGAATATTTTTTTGGCAATGTTTGTGGATGTTGCCAGCTAAATCTGTTGTCAGTTTGCTCCTTGTGAAAGCATCATTTTAAAGCTAAAAGGAAAACTGTCGCCACCGTTGTTGGTCTATAGATTTGAGTTTTCCATTCTTTCATTATGGATTACACATCTTTGAATTTTCATAGTGGCACAAGTATCTCAAGTTAACGATTTGTTTTATTTGTTTTTTTTATTTTTTTTTTATTTTTTCGAGTGGTAGCACCTAGTGGTGTGTGCTCTATGTGACATAATATCGCTCCTGGGTTCGAAGCCAGGAGTTTAGCAAAAACACGGAGATTTTCAGTGTTTGGGGAGTGTGGACAAGCCTTCTTCTTGGCCCCCAACCACCCAACCCGCGCTAAGCGCTAAGAAAAGGGGAAAAAAAAACAATACAATGGAAAGGCGATACAATATGAAATCTCCGGAAGACTTAAGGTTTTGTTTGCGATCAATGAAAAAATATTGTATTGTTCGTAATATTGTGTTTCATATATCACGATTAGGGTTTGTTTTCACGGAATTTTTAAACTGTGGTTTTGGCCTAGATGAAATAGAAAATCCTGCAACTCTAAAAAATTTCAACGATTTAATTTTTAAACTATTTCGATAAATTTCACAGAATTCTTCAAAATTTAAAAATTAAAATTTCAATAAAAATTTAAAATTTAGAATTTTATATGTGAAATGTGAAATTTTAAGTTTTAAAAATTAAAATTTCAAATTTTAAATTAGAAATTTAAAAATTTAAAAATATAAAATATAAAAATCTAAATTTAATTTTTAAATTTTAAATTTGAAATTTGAACTATGAGATTTGAGATTTGAAATTTGAAATTTGAAATTTAAAATTTAAAATTTGATATTTGAAATTTAAAATTTATAATTTGAAATTTGAAAATTGAAATTTGAATTTTAAAAACTAAAATTTAAAACGAAATTTTAAATTTAAATTTTAAATTTAAAAGTTAAATTTGAAAATTGAAAATTAAAAATTAAAATTTGAAATTATAAATTAGAAAATTTAAATTTGATATTCAAAAATTAAAATTTGAATTTATAAAATTAAAATTTTGAAATTTAAAATTTGACATTTAAATTTTGAAATTATAAAATTTTAAATTCAAAATTTAAAATTTAAAATTAAAAATTTGAATACAAATTAAATTATAAAATTTAAAATCTATGTTGAAATTTAAAATTTTATGTTGAAATTTAAAAGTTAGAACTCAATGCATTTTTGAAAAAAATGGAGCTCAAGAATGGTGGAATTCTTTTCCTTTGATTGGAGTGGATTATACTTTTACTCCATTTTTTGGAGTATAGTTTAAGCTTTTTACTCTAAGCGCGGCATTTAGTTCGATTATCTTGCAGGGATTATAGGTTCATCCGCTATGTAATCTATTCGTTAATGTAGCATTACAAATCGAACAAGATTACACCGAAAATATTAACGAGAGGGGGGTCGTGTATCTTGCATTAATGAAATCCGGTAATACTACATATTATGTAAAATGACAATTTTACCCTCCAACAATCCTAAATTCAAATAACAGTATTATTTTCATCTCTCTCCTTCTCCCCTCTTTCTCGCACACCATTTTCTCTCACTCTCTCTCTCTCGCACGCCATTTCCGCATACATATTTAATCACTTTTTCTCTCTCGCTAAAACACATTATTTTCAAACTGAAGTTAGATATGATTTGGAATTATTTATTTTTTCTTTTTCTGTCGATTTAAGGAGTATTCATGAAAACTTCGTCAAATCTGAAGCCATGTCTTGTTTCATTTAGTTGCAATCATTCAAAAAAACATTCTTAATAAGTACTTTTTGATTTTTTTTAAATTTTTATTAATCTAGTTTTGGATCTCGTCTTTTTTTTTTTTTCTATTTCCTTTTTTCTGAATCTGATTTGAAAATATTAGAAAAATTTTTATATATTTTTGTGCCCTAAATAATATTTAATTGACCACAACAAGGGCAATTTTAGAAAAACTATTTTTTTATGTCAGGATTACTAAATTTTATAAACTGAACCAAACGTAGTAATGCTATAAACACTGCAATTCAGTATTACATTACTGTATTAAACCAAACGCGCTAATGCAGCATCAGTAGTAATCTCACGTCGAAATTCAAGATACCAATATATGTCGAGATATTCTGTAATATTACATAACTCGAACCAAACACGCCCTAAAAATTACGTTACTTTTTTTTTTCTCCCAAACGCTTCATAGGATATTTTTCCTATCGACGTAGCATAGTTTAACTATGCTACGTTTTCAGGGGTATCCTACGATATATTTTTTACGATCCCATCAGAGAACGTAGAAATATATTTCTATATATTTTTATTCTAACTCTATTTTATCTAAAAGTGTTAGATATGCCTTAATACCAAACGTAACTTAAATTGTCTAATGAGAAACGTGCTCCTCAGTAGGGCTGGCAAGTAGGGCTGGCAAATGAGCAAGCTGGTTCGAGTTGGTGTTCGGCTTGATATTCGGCTCGGTGAAGCTTAACTCGAAATTAAATGAGTCGAGCTTGCACAGAAAAAGAAACTCAAAATTTATTTCAAGTCGAGCTTGAGTATTACTTGGCTCATTTGAATTAGGCTCGAAAAGTTCGAATATATATATATAGAGAGAGAGTTGAGCTTGAATACTCTCAAAAACAACAAGGGGTTGGTGCTTTTGAGTTTTTAGCCATTGGATGGATAGATGTAGGGTTGAGATGATGGTGGTAGATGGTGGTAGGTGGAATAATGATTAATCCAAAGGTTATTAGTAATCAAAGAGTAGATCCAAGGGCTAGAAATTTAGAAGCACCGGAAGCACCAAGGGGTTGGTGCTTCTATAAATATTCTAGCTCAATTATATATATAGAACTAGACTGGAATACTATCAATAGCACCAAGCTATTGGTGCTATTGATTTTTTAGCTCTTGGATTGAGAAATGGGTGGTTATATATTTGTAAATGAACATTTGGTGGCAGAAAATAACACAATCGATTGTGAATATAATTTGTCACCACCAAATACTACATTTAGTGGCAACAAATTTTTGTCACCAAATGTTACGTTTAATAGAAACATGTATTTGCCATCAAATGGACACTTTTTATGGCAATAAATATTTGCCACCAAATGAAACACATTTAGTGGCAACAAATATTTACCATTAAATGATATATTTAGTGGCAACTAATATTTGCCATCAATCGTCTCCTTTAGTGGCGACAAATATTTTTCACCTAAAGTTGAACAATGGTGGCAATAACTAGTTGCCACCAAATCCTAGCAATTGGTGGCAACAAAATGTCACCACCAAATGACGTGGCGACTATTGTCGCCACAAAAAGTTACATTTAAAGTGGCAAAATATATATTTTGCCACTGATTCATCCGCCGGCAGGATAGTTATCTTTGCAGTGGGTGAAGGATTTTAGTGAGGTCCATGTTGGGTTCTGAGGGTGTTGAAACAATTAGATGAAGTATCGGATAGATTCGAGGAAAGTTGGGAGTAAATGAGAACTTTTGAAAAATAATTGTACTTCGGAATGTAATTATAATTATAAGAAAAAATTATAATTCTTCAATTTTGAAAGTGTTTCATATGTGTAGAGAGTGTTTTGGTTGTATTAGATTTGATTTGGAAAGAAAACGGAATGAAAATTGGAGTTCTAGAGCGAAAATGAGAAGAAAATAAAGAGGTTGAAAATACTATTCACAGGGTCAAAATTCGGACCCTGAAACCAAGGTCCGGACCTTGACTGCGCAGAATGCTGAAATGGCTATGGGTTCCAGGCCTTAATGCAGGGTGGGTTTGGACCCTGCATTGTTTGGGCGTTATAAAAGTGACCCCACAGTCTTTTTCTCTCACTTTTTTCCTCCCATATAGGGAAAAAAAAGGGTTTTCCCCTTTCTCTTACTCTCTAGCATCTATCTTTCTCTTGCAACCTCTCCATAAAAGAGGAGATTTGGTGGACTTCAAACTTAGAAGAAGCTTGATGGTAAAGCAAGCTCTCTAATGGTGGATCAAGCTTGGAGAGCTATTTAGCCAAGGTGAGATTTCAAGGATTTAAGTTATGGTTTGGATTAAATCCTTTAAAATTGATGTGTTGGAGATCTCTAGATAACTCTAAACTAGATTTGGTAGAGTTTTACCATGGATTTTGGGGTTTTCTAGCAAAACATAAAATCTAGGGCTTAAATTTGGGGCTTTTGTCTATGAGATTTGGAGCTAAATTGATCTCACAAATCTCTAATTGAAGGGTAAATCGACGCAGAGGACAACTCTGATTTGGATTACGATGAGGTTACGGCATCTAAATGGGAGATTTTACCGAATTATGTTTGTTAGGCTTGGGTTGAGTCGAATCGGCATCAAAAATCGAATTGCTTGGAAATCCTAGCAATTGGCACTGAAACGAGGTGGGTGGTGCTATCCGAAATTATTGAATTTCTTCCTATATCTATATTGTCATTTTGATCATATGTGTATATATGTATAGAAATCATGCACTGTAGGGTTTATTGTGTTTGTGCTTTCGATTTTCCTTGCATACTTCCTAAAGTAGAGTTAGACAACTTGGGTTATGAACTCGGACATTGGACGCATAAGGATTGGGTCGTTGGTCATTGGAACCCTATGAATGTAAAGAACTAGAATGTTTACTTAGAAAACATTGTAGGACATTAGTGGCATCTTGACTAGTTGTTTGGACATAGAAAACAAAGTGAGATGCTAGGTGTCATTGTGAGTCTAAACATGAACCTAGTGATAGATATATGGATTGGGTATCCTATTGTGCAAGTAGAAAACATGGACATTGTGTGTCATGAGTGTTCCATATAGGTTTGTTGCCGTAGTTGCATAGGATTTGAGATGAGCATGCGAGGGATTGAAATAGATCCTCTGGACCATGCTAGAGATTGGTAGATCCCCGTATGTTGTTACCCTGGTCAATAGAGTGTTCTCGAGATGAGAGGATTGGATCGTACTCACATTATCTATTTGGCTTGTTGGTGGTCGCGACACCACAGGCAATGAGCTTCGGAGTTGTCACACATAGGCTAACGTAGCTACCCAGCAAACGGCCCTAGATTGGTGATAGTCCCCGTGGGCCCTGGTATTGTGTGTTTGGCTTGACTTCGCGTGAGCCGACAAGATTGGGTCATAAGGTAAAAGAGAAAGTCAGTTGAGCAAAGTAGATCATGTCTTTGGTTTCATTGTGGAGTCTTAAAGTAGCATCACATGACAGGTGACGAGTCGACTACGCCTCCTCTGCAGACAGTCTAGGTTGTGTTGAGCGGTCATCTTCCTAGCAGACAATTTAGAGAAAGGAGTTGGTCTTGACTTTGCGTGAGCCAGTATGATTGGGTAAAAAGTAAAAATGGTATGCATCTGGAGCATAATAGCATTATTGTTTACCTAGCTTCATTTGCAACGGCATAATAGTGTTTATTCTAATTTATGCATAGTGTACGTAGTTGTCGTACTACTTTCTTGTTCGTTTATCTACTTATGCCTTGATAGGCCTAGTGGGGAAATCGGCGAGGTCAACGGCCGAACCCACTAGGGACTTCTTTTAGTTCTCACCCCCTAAAGTAGCAGCATCCTGAATCACTTATTGCTTTTACATATATATATCTTGCTACTGTAAATTTACTTTCCAATTCATATATATATCTACATATATCTCTCCACTATATTTCTTTTTCAATGATTATGACTTGGTACATTCGACACGGATGTATCAATAGGTCCCAGCTCCTCATGATCGCCCATCTGAAATAGTCAAATAAATTTGAGTTGGAAACAAAAGGATGTAATATTAGTGCGTAGGCATAAAATATTAAAGAAGTTAAGTGTCATTTTCAGATAGAAAAACCTAGCGACGACATCTTTCGGTCATTCTTTGCTAATTTTCAGGACAAGTGCTTTGTAATGTCTAGGCTGTTTACACATACTACACTTGCCCCTCCTATTCCCAGTGGCTTTGTCCATAACATTACGGGTACGCGTAGATCTGGATCGTCCTTTTTTCCTTCTCCCGCGTGGTGGCAGTATAGGTGAATCATATGACGCGATTCAATAACGACGATCGGAAACCGGGTGGAACTGTGGTTCATAAGCCTTACAATAGAATGCGACAGTATACTAAGGAAAACATAAGCCATAATAATCTATGTTCATGTGTGAAGAACTACAACATGACAAAATGTGTGAACGAGGGATTCCTGTGAGTTGCAAACACAAACATAGAACTGCTTCTATTGATGATGGACATTCACTTTTGATAAAGAGGGATAGTAGTTCTCACTAACCAATTTGTCCATTCATGAACACTAGATGATGGACCTTCAGTTTGATAAGGAGGGATAGTAGTTCTCATTTCCCAATCCGTCTATTCATGAACACTAGATGATGGACCTTCACTTTGATAAGGAGGAATAGTAGACCTGTAAAGATATATAAGATTAACTATTCGTATTGGTCAAATTTTCATGTAACTAAATCATACTATCACCTACCACTCATTTTGAGCAACCAACGGAGATGGATCCATCATAGTAGATGGCAATGATGCACTAATCGGCGAGACATGGGACTCCAAACTCTCTGTAACACTTACAAGATAAAGTTATTAATTTCGTGCACCTAAACTAATTGAGGAATCACGAAAAACATTTATAAAGATCATTACTTTATACCTTGATGTACGAACTCGTTCACGATTGACGTAATTCTTTTGATAATTGCTACTACGACGCATTTCCGTATAATTAGTATTTGGACGGTCGTGTGTCGTCGACACATATTTCTCCACGAATAATTTTATACATCCATGGAACGGAAAAATACTCATCACGCCAGATAGTGTATTATCATTTGATACGTTAACTAATTCCCATTCGCCTCTCATTGGACATTTCACCGTGATGCATAGACGGTCTTCCATTCGATCATAATTAGTAACATTGTATATTTCCATCTCAAATTCCTGAAATGTGATATCGCGTCAGACCGCAACCAATTTTTTACGGCCACCAATATATCGTGGTATATTATTGTTCTCGACAAAATTTCTGTCTCAATGGATATAGAAAGGAACACATTCGCCAGATATAGAGTTCTAAAGTAATATAATAAAATGTACAAAAATATTAAACTCGTGACATAACACATTTCTAACATACAACAACGGAGAGGGTAAAAAATGAAATTACCATTTTGCGAACACGGTGCGACTACTATGCCAAAGCATTTACCAAGCGTACCTTGTGAGAAAGACAGAGAGAACAATCAGTCAGAGATAAGGGTTTAGATGCCTCTGTGAGGGGGGGTACAGTAAGAGGCCTCTGTGTGTATGTGGGGGTGGGGTGGGGGTGGGGGGGGGGGGCGCCTGCGTGAGGGGGAAGGGGGGTTACACAGTGAGAGTGAGAGTGAGAGGAAGAGAGAGGTTGTGGTTTAGAGAGAGCGAGAAGGGTGGGGTGGGGTAGGGTAGGGTGGGGTGGGGGGGTTCTCAGGCGAGAGAGGGCGGTGCTGGCGGCGGCGGCGGGGTAGGCCACAGAGAGATAGAGAGAGTGAGAGATGTGGGGGCTACCTAGGGCTAGAGAGAGAATGAGGGTGGGGAAACACCTCGGGCGAGAGAAGACGGCGTCGGTGGTGTCGGCCAGAGAGAGAGCGAGAGGAAGAGAGCGACAGAGAGAGAGAGACAGAGATCGAGCGAGAGAGTTGGGGGAAGAGGAAGACAACTTGAGGGTGTAAAACATATAGGAGACGGTGATTGATTCGATCACCGTGTCAGTCTGATGAATCAATCACCGTGACTTAAGACGGTGAACAATTCACCGTGTTCAATGTATTATGGTCATGGGCTGGACCTGATGTATAATACATTGGACACGGTGAACCATTCATCGTGTTCGAACACGGTGAATGGTTCACCGTGTTCAACTTAATTCCCTGGCACCAGCCCTGCCCGCGTGGCGCTAACGTGACGCCTGCGTGGCAGGGCCAGGGCCATTTTTGCAATTTCAATTTTGATAGGGCTAGTTTTAAAATAAAAATTTCTCAGGGGGCTATTTGCAAAAAACACTCGTGGATGAATGAATGGCTTTCAGCTTAGAGTGGTGATGTGGATTTATGGCATCAGTATTTGAGACTTTGGCTTTATGATTTATGGTTTTTACGGTAAATGATTTTCTACCCCTCTTGGTAGTTGGTTTTCAAAAGATATAGTTTTCATATGGAAATAGTTTTCAAATAATTTTCAAATGGTTATCGGATTTATTGTATCTTTAGGATTTTAAAACAAGTTTTTGGATGGAAAACATTTTTAAAGGATAAATGGTTTTCAATGAAGGATGTATTGTACATTCGTATCATTGCGCCTAAGAAGTGTTTAGCTAAATGTACAGCGCATGCATCATATTCATAAGGACCAGTTAGCTGTATGTGTAGGCGCATTATGTTTTTAGGTATGCTGGTTGGTATGAGCTAGAATTGTAGTTGTATAGTATTGTAATTGGCTAGTACATCATGCTAATACAAGGAAGATTTTGTTCGTGTGGACAGAGAAATCTTTGTATTTGTGACGGGTCTATACGTCATGTTGGCAAGGTAGGAATTTTTTTATTAAAAATAAAATGGACATTTCCACAAGCTCTGATTTTCAAACAGCACCTCTTTCATAAAAGGCTTTACAAAAAAAATGGTCTAGGGCATGACAGAGACCAAGGTCAAGAGGAATCAGAAGAGATGAGAGAAATCAAACTCGATTAGGAAAAAAAATTGATCATATGATACTTAGGGTTTTGTCTAATAGAATTTAGGACCACGACAATTGCACGACGACTCTAGCCTCCTATCATTTTCCAACACGATCCTCTCTCAAGAATTTGTGTGTTGAAATCTTTCCCACGAGCTACAGTTGAGAGGAAAACGATCAGCAAACTAATTAATTTATGCTTATAGTCCAGAAATTTGCGCACAAGAAACAACATAAGATGCCCATAACTTTGTAGTCGAAACTTTGTTTTCGGCAAAACTTAGTTCAACACATTTGCCTCCGAGTATAGGTCTCATAGAATCTTAAATTCTGAATTTCTTAAATATGTTGCTAGAAATTACACTTTGAAGGTAAAATGGTCAGTATTCTATAAATAACTGGGCGCATAACGCCAACTTTGGAAGTCCATAATTGTGCACTCAAAACTCTAATTTCAACAAAACTTGGCTTCAAACATTCGCCTCTAAGTGTACTATATATATAAGAACTTTTTGTTTATGAAAATTATGAAAAAAGTCACATAATGTAAGGAAGTGAATTCTCGAAATCCGAGAGTTGCACCACGTTTAGAATCGACTGGTTGTCGAGTGGATGAGCTTCGGAAAGTTTGAAGATGATCCGGAGACGAAAAGTGAACCGGAGTTGGTCCCGAAGGTTTGTTTGTGCAATATGCACAAACCTGCAGATTTTGCCTGGTGGGACCGGTCCCCACAAGGGGGAGACCGGTTCCCGTAAGCAGGTAATGGCAGTTCGCAATAAAGGACCGGTCCCTCCTCCATGGAGACCGGTTCCCGAGAGCAGGTTTTGGGCGGTCGCAATAAAGGACCGGTCTGTAGATGTAGGGGACCGGTCCCTCTGGGCGAAAACAGCCCAGGCAGAGGCTGTTGAGAGATTAGGAGTGGAGGGGTTTTTATGCAATTGTTAGATTAGTCAGGGGTATAGAGTGCAAACAGCACTCTCTCCCTCTCATTTCCCTCACTCCCTCCCTCTCACTCGGTTCTCTCTCTCTCCCTCTCTTGAACGACAGGAGAAGAAGGAGAGAAAGAATGAGAGAAAGAAGAAGGGGAAGAAGAAGGAAAAGAAGAAGAAGGAGGAGAACAAGGAGAAGACCCTCTCAACCATCTCTCTCTCTCCCCCTTCATCTCTTTGGAGCTAACCTAGAGTAGGCTCTTGAACCCTAGCTTCTAAAATTTAGGGTTTTGGGTTTTGAAGCTTAGAAATGGGCCAA
The DNA here is from genome assembly GCA_025177825.1 of Aechmea fasciata. Lineage (NCBI taxonomy): Eukaryota > Viridiplantae > Streptophyta > Magnoliopsida > Poales > Bromeliaceae > Aechmea > Aechmea fasciata. The sequence continues at coordinate 1,124,999 of CM045923.1, read as the reverse complement.
ATGGGACCCTAGAGAGCTTCTAATGAGATCAATCCCATGTATTAGGGTTGGATCTAGTGGGTTTGCTATAGGTGCAACCCTAGGGCACCAAAATGGGCTTTTGATAAATATTGAGGCTTGATCTCAATTGATAGTGTATTAACCTAATTGCTAGGTGTCTAAACGCGTTGGCGAAGACGGATTGGCGTTGGGTCGAACGGTTTAAAAGCTAGAGGCAAAACAAGGTTGGTCGGGCTTCGTTTCGACCAAAACGGTCGAGAAGTTGGCGGAGCACGTGCCGAGGAGTCTTTTTGGAGCCTCTACAACTTAAAAAAGTTTTAAAAGGTGGGGGGTGCCTTACCGAAAACTCTGAGCTCTTTTCTATTTCTTAGAATTGCATAATTTCCATCTCTTGCATGTAGCATAATAGAAATGCATGTTTAGACTATTCCTTATGCTTCTAGTGATAACCTAGTGTACTTGGAATGCTAGGTGAGGATTGGGTCTGGACATTGATTCTATTAGTGCTAAAGAAAGAGATGAACTCGGTGTTGATCAGCGACATAGATCGAGTGGCATTAATATAATGTAACTGACACTAGAGGTCTTTGGACATAGGGATAGATATAATCCCAAAAGAAAGAACTGGTGAACATAGATCTTAGTAAAGCTAAGTACATGTGATTGTTGGTCGGAATAGTGGAGTTCCGAGAGAATTGTTAACCCTAGTTGTAGGGTATCCTCACGTGGAGAGGATAGATCAACCTCACGGTCTGTGTTTGTGGTGATATAGCCATCGGTGTCGTCGAGTACTCCGGAGTGTCGTACGATCGGGACCACGTGGAGGTCCACAGACAATCTCGGGTTGGAGTGCACGTGGAGCCTTCTCCCCAAAAAGGGATCTATATGTGAGGCGTAGGCGAACCTGAGGGTATCGCCACAGATTGGGTAAATGGACAAATAGTAATGCATTGAACATTCGGTTATTGAACATAGTGAGAACTTGTTAGTAGGATAGTAAACCTCTACTATATGATGCATGCATACAATTCACAAGATTATGGGCATAGTAGCATAGTTTTTTTATTATGCATTTACAGCTTTCAGATATTTATCTATATATCTAGTTGTTACTGTTAAGAATTTTGTATTGGCAAGTTTCGTGAATTGAGTCGGAGTCTTGAAGGATCGGAGCGGATCGAAGAACGACGAAGAATCAAAGACTTCGATGAAAAGGGAAATGGCTCACGAGTTGAATCACGACGTCCAGGTAAGTTTTTAATTCATGTTATGGTGATTCATACTTAGTTATAGGTATTAGAATCATAAAATCATTGTATAACGGATTAGAAATTGTATCGGAACGTTATAGTTTTCGAAAAATAAAAAATCAGCAAAAATACAAAGTTATACCGGTATAAAATTGGTTTTGTACCGGTACAAGAAAAGTTGCTGTACCGGTATAGCCATCAATCCATTACCGGTAATGGGCCTTCGCAAATTAATCTTCCGTCATTGCATTACCGGTAATGCCCTAAGTTTTGTACCGGTACAAGATGGTAAAAATCTGAGAAATCTCTAATCCGAATCTAATTGATTCTAAAGTCTATAAATAGGTTCTTAGGGTTCTCTAACTCCGTGTGCTTCATTAATATACATGTTTGAGAAACCCTAGAGGCTAGAAATTGATCAAAAATCTATTTTCTACATCAGTCTCTTTTAGGTCAAATCGAGACATAGTAATTTTTTCTCTATATGTCGATTTGATCTACGTTCCGCTTGGAGTTTTCTTCATCGGTTTTCTACGATACTCCTAAGCGAAGGATCACCATACTCATGATATTGTTCATGGTCGGCGTCGTGGATTCGGCGTGAGGCGTCGTGGATTCGGCGTGATAGAGACTTCGTGGATTCGAAGTGGTGAAGGCTTCGTGGACTCGAAGTTGTTGCGTTTCGTGGATTCGAAAAGTGGGTGTGGCGTTCGTGGACTCGGACGTGAGTGCGTGGACAACCCGGAGGCGTGCGCAGAGATTCATAGGAAGTTAAGAGAGGTTAAGTCCGTGGAGTCGGTAATCACCTTGTAATCTTTTATTTTAGTGGATTGTTATTCGCGTGTTGGTCCCGTGGGTTTTTACTTCGAGTTTGGAGTTTTCCAACGTAAATCTCGGTGTGCTTTTTATTTTCCGCATTTACTTTTAAAGCATCGAGATTTGTGATTTTTGGCTGTTACACCTATTCACCCCCCTCTGGGTGATTAGATACGATCTAGATAGATCCTTGGGGCTTCCCCGTAACTCACAGTTACTTGTGCCCACTTGGACCTAGTGGGGAGATCGATGGAGTCGGTGGCCGAGCCCACTGGGAACTAAGGAAGTTAGTTCTCACCCCACTCTATTTCCAGTGTTCGGTGCAGGTTCGTCGGGCGAGGACCGCGGTAAGGGCGTCGCCCCCGATCAGTGAGGATCTGGTAGAGTAGTAGCTTTCCTTTTTGCAGTAGTATACCTATGTATTTGAGAGAGATTTATGTAGGTGAGGACTTTGGAGAGCTATGTATTTTGGATGATCATAGATTCATTTTGAGAAAAGATGTATATTGTAAATGATTAAAGTTGTAATAGCTAAGTAGTTTACTCTCTTTATTTCACTTGTATTACTCGTGGATTACTTGCTCTTGTCGTTGTTGGTACTGTTTGTGCCCTCGTTGATTGTGTATGTTTAGAATTTAGTTTTTCCGGGTGAATTCTTGTACCACAATCATTGTTGAGCCTTGGGCGGGCGGGGGAGAGTCTTTGTCCGTCCGGCGTCACTTCAGCGCGCCGAACCGGACCAAATCGGTAGCGGTCTTCGGGGCGGGGGCGTGACAGTCTGTGGTATCAGAGCAATAAGAGCAAGTAAGAGAGAGTCTAGGATGACCTAGGAGATCCTAGGTTGGAAACCCTAAGGCTAGTAGGTGCGTGAGCGGAACGTGAACCTATGCCGAGTGGCGGAAGTTAATTCGATTGGGTCGAAGGGTTATTATGTCTCTAGTAGTTACTAGAGATAGATTCAAGTGGTGCAAATTCTTGACTTAAGGTGGTTGTGTTGGCGGCCGACAACATAATGCCGGGAGTTGGGAACGAGTACACTTGCGAGCTTTCGTCCGATTTTAATGTTTATTCGTTAAGTATCAAACTTAAGACGAAATGTTGGTTAAGTGATTAACCAAAGTGTTGCGTTTTCGCTATGGCACCTAGAGGACGCCCCCGACGGAATCCCGTTCCGACACCACCTCCCGAGGTGACGAAGCAAGCGGCGGCCCCCGAGCAGGCGGGGCCAAGTGAAGTGCAGCAGCTGCGGGCACAAGTGACTGCCCTGGCTGGTCAATTCGAGCGGCTCCAGGAATTGATGGAGCGGCAGCTGGCCGCGACGACGGCGACGGCAGCGGCTACTGAGGGCTGTGATCCACCCGTGCCCCCGGCCCCCGAGCCTGAGGTGGCTGAGGGCGTGGGTATTCCAGCAGTCCCGGCGACGGCACGTCCTCCGCCAGAGGTCATTCCCCAAGTGGCGTCAGGTTCAGCGACACCCGATGCAACGACCGAGGCGATGGAGAAGGAGCGCGCATTGGCGGCTCTTATGAAGCTGAACAAGCTCAAACCGCCCATCTTCGAAGGCGGAAAGGTGAAACCCGAGGTGGTCGAGTTGTGGGTCGACTCAATGGAGACCCACTTCGACGACTTGAGCACCTTGGAGAAGGACAAGGTGTACCTCGCTACTCACTGTATGGGTAAGGCGGCAAAGGTCTGGTGGAAAATGATAAAGAGGGATCGTCCTTCCGACCTTCCGCCAATGGATTGGGAGGAGTTCAAGAGGAGTCGTTTCGCCAATCACTTCCCCGACACAGTGAAGCGAAAGCTCCAGGAGAGGTTTCGCAACCTGGAGCAGGGGGACCGCTCTGTGGCGGATTATGAACAGGAATTCTCCCACATTATCGATCGCGTCCGGATGTAGTAAAAGATGACCGGACCGGGCCGATTGGTTCTTGCGAGGACTTCGGCCGGGGATTTACAAGGCCGTGCAGATATTGAAGCTCACGACCTTCGCGGAAGTCTTCGACTGTGCGCTTTGGGCCGAGCACGGTGACGCGCACGTTCGGGAGAAGCGCGAGTCATTGGCCGAGTCTAAGGACAAGGGCAAGAAGCGCCAGGGCGGCGACTCGGGGGGACAGTCGAGCTCCAAGAAGCCCCCGAAGTATCCGCGGACTCAATCCAAGGGCTGTGGAGCACGACGGTGCGTCATTTGTGGAGGTGACCACCCGGTGTCGCGTTGCGAGAAGAGTCGGAGCAGGTGCTACCAATGCGGGCAACCGGGGCATTTTGTACGCGACTGCCCGGGAGGAGGAGCTTCTCCTGCCCCATCCGTCGCATCGGCACCGACAAACTATGGAGCTCCACCGGCAGCTGCGTCGACGGGTCGCGCTTCGACGCCGCGTCAACCTGAGGCGACGCGATCAGCCCCGAGCGGCCGGGTGTTTGCCGCTCAGGTACAAGCCGAGGAGCCTGCTGAGGCGGAGGAGCATCGCCTTGTGGCAGATATGGTTTTGATTAATAGAATTCGCTCTAGGGCCATATTTGATACTGGAGCCACGCATTCATTTATTAATAGATCATTCGCACATATGCATGGTATACCCATAGAGGCGAGTGATAGGTGGCAAGTTAAGGGCCCTGAGTCGACGTTTGACATCAACAGGGAGTGTCCATCATGTCCGGTACAAGTGGGTGACTGGATAATGCCCATTAGGATGTTAGGGCTCAGGAATCTCATAGAGTATGATGTCATATTGGGCATAGACTGGCTCACGAAATATCATGCAACAATCGACTGTAACAGCAGAGTGATTACATTCCGTGAGCCAGGGCAACCCGAGTTCACATATCAAGGATGTCAGAGCTCGTGCTTCATCGCGACGGTGTCGGCGGCGAAAGCAAGGAAATGGGTCAACAGCGGTTGCGCAGCCTACTTGGCGACCGTTGTAGAAGTGGGCCGAGTAACTCCGACCTTGGAGGAGTTGGATGTAGTTCGGGAATTCCCAGATGTATTTTCCGCGAAGTTGCCGGGAATACCGCCGGATCGGGAGATCGAGTTCGTCATAGACTTGGTTCCCGGTACCGCGCCAATCTCGAAGGCTCCGTACAAAATGGCGCCGGCAGAATTAAAGGAGTTGAGGAGTCAGTTACAAGATCTCCTCGACAAGCAATTTATCCGGCCGAGTGTATCACCGTGGGGAGCCCCGGTGTTGTTTGTGCGTAAGAAGGACGGATCGTTTCGACTCTGTATGGATTATAGAGAGTTGAACAAAATCACGATCAAGAACAAGTACCCACTTCCCCGAATCGACGACTTGTTTGATCAGTTACAGGGGTCGTGCGTGTACTCGAAGATAGACCTGCAGTCCGGCTATCACCAATTGAAGATTAAGCCGGAAGATGTGCAGAAAATTGCGTTCGTACGCGGTATGGGCACTACGAATTCACGGTCATGCCATTTGGACTCACGAATGCCCCGGCAGCATTCATGGATTTGATGAACCGTGTCTTCAGGGAGTTCTTGGATCGATTTGTCGTGGTCTTCATAGACGACATATTGATCTATTCTCGCAGTGACGAGGAACATGCCGAGCATCTAAGAATCGTGCTTCAGGTCCTTCGGGAGGAGAAGCTATATGCTAAGTTAAAGAAGTGTGACTTTTGGCTCCGAGAAGTCGCATTTCTAGGGCATGTCATTTCCGCGGGTGGAGTTTCAGTAGACCCGAGGAAAGTTGAGGCGATCAAGGATTGGCCGCGCCCGACGAACGTCACGGAGGTTCGAAGCTTCGTGGGCTTGGCGGGCTACTATAGACGGTTTGTGGAGGGCTTTTCAAAAATAGTAATTACACTTACCCGTCTGACACAGAAAGGCACCAAGTTTGTGTGGAGCGATGAGTGTGACCGGAGTTTTAAAGAGTTGAAGGAAAGGTTGACTTCGACTCCGGTGCTCGCTCTACCGGTGCAGGGCGAAGACTTTGTGGTCTACAGCGATGCTTCCTATCTAGGATTGGGGTGTGTTCTGATGCAAAACGGGAAGGTAATTGCTTATGCATCCCGTCAGCTGAAGAGCTATGAAAAGAACTACCCTATTCATGATTTGGAGCTGGCAGCAGTGATCTTCGCCTTGAAGTTGTGGCGGCACTATCTGTATGGTGCGCACTGTGAGATCTATACCGACCACAAGAGCTTGAAGTATCTGTTTACACAGAAGGAGCTCAACATGCGACAGCGGCGGTGGTTAGAGTTACTAAAGGATTATGATGTCGATATCCTTTACCACCCGGGGAAAGCAAATGTGGTCGCAGACGCGCTGAGCAGGAAGTCAGCGGAAAACCTCGCCGTGTGGGTTACAAATCAGAAGCCCTTATGGTTGTATATGGAGCGATTGGACCTTGAGGTGGTTGCTCCCGAGGTTCCGGCTCAGTTGACGATGCTCGTTGTGCAACCGACCTTGTTGGAGAGAATTAAAGATCTGCAACTCGCGGACCCGGAGCTCCAAAAGGTACGGCGTAACATCGAGGAAGGTCGCAGCGGCGACTTCACTATAGATGCCGGCGGTGCACTTCGATTCCGAAACCGGTGGTGTGTGCCTAATGACGAGGAGATCCGAAAGCTAATCTTGCAAGAAGCGCACCGATCTCCATATGCGGATCACCCGGGCGGCACCAAGATGTATCATGGGTTGAAAGAGCATTATTGGTGGCCAGGAATGAAGGGGGATATTGGGGGCTTTTTGGCGAAGTGTCTAGTATGCCAACAGATCAAGGCCGAACGTCGATTTCCAGCGGAAAAGCTTCAAAGCCTACCAATCCCCGTCTGGAAATGGGAGGACGTATCGATGGACTTCGTGGTCGGCTTGCCTCGCTCAACGGGCGGCCACGATGCAATATGGGTGATTGTGGATCGATTGACCAAGTCGGCACATTTCTTGCCGATCCACACTACCTGGGCAGGAGACAAGTTGGCGTAGGTTTACCTCGACGAGGTTGTGAGGTTACACGGGGTGCCGAAATCGATCGTTTCGGATCACGACCCCTAGTTTACTTCGCATTTCTGGAAAAGCCTGCAGGAAGCCCTTGGCACACGGCTCGATTTCAGCACTGCATTCTATCCTCAGACCGATGGGCAAACAGAGAGAACCATTCAGACTCTGGAGGATATGTTGCGGGCGTGTGTCATCGATTACAAGGGAAGTTGGTGTAACCACCTACCAATGGTCGAGTTCGCCTACAACAACAGCTATCACTCGAGTGTGGAGATGGCACCGTTCGAGGCTCTTTATGGGCGGAAGTGCCGATCTCCTATACATTGGAGAGATGTAGGCGAAAGTGCGGAGTTCGGCCCTGATGTGTTGCGAGGGGAGGATAAAGTCCGTCTTGCTCGCAAAAGATTGCTCACGGCGCAGTCTAGACAGCAGAGCTATGCAGATAGGCGCCGTCGAGATATCGAGTTTGCGGTGGGCGATCGCGTGTTCTTGAAGGTCTCGCCGATGCGGGGTGTGAAGCGATTTGGAGTGCGGGGGAAGCTAAGTCCCCGTTATATCGGGCCTTACGAGATATTGGAGCGAGTGGGTTCGGTGGCTTATCGGCTTGCCTTGCCGCCGAAGCTCGCTGACGTGCATAATGTCTTCCACGTCTCCAACCGTCGCAAGTACATCCACGATCCAGAGCACGCGATGTTGTATGAACCGCCGGAGCTTCAAGAGGATTTGAGCTACGAAGAGTTTCCGGTGGGAATTATCGTCCGAGAAGTGCGAAAGCTTCGAAATCGAGGAATTCCCTATGTGAAGATACGGTGGAGCAATCATGATGATCGCGAGGCCACCTGGGAACTCGAGGAGCTGATGAAGGAGCACCATCCTCACTTGTTTGAGGAATAAAGTAAAAATTTAAGTTAAGATTAATATAAGGGTTCGTTTCGAGGACGAAACTCTTTTTAAGGCGGGGAGGATGTAAGGAAGTGAATTCTTGAAATCCGAGAGTTGCACCACGTTTAGAATCGACTGGTTGCCGAGTAGATGAGCTTCGGAAAGTTTGAAGATGATCCGGAGACGAAAAGTGAACCGGAGTTGGTCCCGAAGGCTTGTTTGTGCAATCTGCACAAACCTGCAGATTTTGCCTGGTGGGACCGGTCCCCACAAGGGGGAGACCGGTTCCCGTAAGTAGGTAATGGCAGTTCGCAATAAAGGACCGGTCTCTAGATGTAGGGGACCGGTCCCTCTGGGCGAAAATAGCCCAGGCAGAGGCTGTTGAGAGATTAGAAGTGGAGGGGTTTTTATGCAATTGTTGCATTAGTTAAGGGTATAGAGTGCAAACAACACTCTCTCCCTCTCATTTCCCTCACTCCCTCCCTCTCACTCAGTTCTCTCTCTCTCTCCCTCTCTTGAACGACAGGAGAAGAAGGAGAGAAAGAAGAAGAGAAAGAAGAAGGAGAAGAAGAAGGAAAAGAAGAAGAAGGAGGAGGAGAGCAAGGAGAAGACCCTCTCAACCATCTCTCTCTCCTTCTTCATCTCTTTGGAGCTAACCTAGAGGTAGGCTCTTGAACCCTAGCTTCTAAAACTTAGGGTTTTGGGTTTTGAAGCTTAGAAATGGGCCAAATGGGACCCTAGAGAGCTTCTAATGAGATCAATCCCATGTATTAAGGTTGGATCAAGTGGGTTTGCTATAGGTGCAACCCTAGGGCACCAAAATGGGGTTTTGATAAATATTGAGGCTTGATCTCAATTGATAGTGTATTAACCTAATTGCTAGGTGTCTAAACGCGTTGGCGAAGGCGGATTGGCGTTGCGTCGAACGGTTTAAAAGCTAGAGGCAAAACAAGGTTGGTCGGGCTTCGTTTCGACCAAAACGGTCGAGAAGTTGGCGGAGCACGTGCCGAGGGGTCTTTTTGGAGCCTCTACAATTTAGAAAAGCTTTAAAAGGTGGGGGGTGCCTTACCGAAAACTCTGAGCTCTTTTCTATGTCTTAGAATTGCATAATTTCCATCTCTTGCATGTAGCATAATAGAAATGCATGTTTAGACTATTCCTTATGCTTCTAGTGATAACCTAGTGTACTTGGAATGCTAGGTGAATGGATAGGTGAGGATTGGGTCTGGACATTGATTCTATTAGTGCTAAAGAAAGAGATGAACTCGGTGTTGATCAGCGACATAGATCGAGTGGCATTAATATAGTGTAACTAACACTAGAGGTCTTTGGACATAGGGATAGATGTAATCCCAAAAGAAAGAACTGGTGAACATAGATCTTAGTAAAGCTAAGTACATGTGATTGTTGGTCGGAATAGTGGAGTTCCGAGAGAATTGTTAATTCTAGTTGTAGGGTATCCTCACGTGGAGAAGATAGATCAAGCTCACGGTCTGTGTTTGTGGTGGTATAGCCATCGGTGTCGTCGAGTACTCCGGAGTGTCGCACGATCGGGATCACGTGGAGGTCCACAGACAATCTCGGGTTGAAGTGCACGTGGAGCCTTCTCCCCAAAAAGGGATCTATATGTGAGGCGTAGGGTAAATGGACAAGTAGTAATGACATTGAATATTCGGTTATTGAACATAGTGAGAACTTGTTAGCAGGATAGTAAACCTCTACTATATGATGCATGCATACAATTCACAAGATTATGGGCATAGTAGCATAGTTTTTCTATTATGCATTTACAGCTTTCAGATATTTATCTATATATCTAGTTGTTACTTGTGCCCACTTGGACCTAGTGGGGAGATCGGTGGAGTCGGTGGCCGAGCCCACTGGGGACTAAGGAAGTTAGTTCCCACCCCACTGTTCGGTGCAGGTTCGTCGGGCGAGGACCGAGGTAAGGGCGTCGCCCCCGATCAGTGAGGATCTGGTAGAGTAGTAGCTTTCCTTTTTGCATTAGTATACCTATGTATTTGAGAGAGATTTATGTAGGTGAGGACTTTGGAGAGCTATGTATTTTGGATGATCATAGATTCATTTTGAGAAAAGATGTATATTGTAAATGATTAAAGTTGTAATAGCTAAGTAGTTTATTCTCTTTATTTCACTTGTATTATCTCGTGGATTACTTGCTCTAGTTGTTGGCACTGTTTGTGCCCCTCGTTGATTGTGTATGTTTAGAATTTAGTTTTCCTGGGTGAATTCTTGTACACAATCTGTTGTTGAGCCTTGGGCGGGCAGGGGAGGTGCTGTCCGTCCGGCGTCCGCTCGGCGCGCCCGAATCGAACCAAATCGGTAGCGGTCTTCGGGGCGGGGGCGTGACACATAAGATGGTGACTTGATTGATAGCTTATTTGTTTCCCGAATTTTCTTGATTCTGTGGAAAAATTTTAAAACCATCTAAATGCAAGGATGACCTTACACCTCTCAAATACATGTCAACTAGCACTAAAGACTCTAAGAAGCTAAGAAAAGTAAATTTATTGAAATTGGCTTTCTTTTATTAAAATAAAAAGTAAAATTACAGTCAAGTCCCTCGATTATTACAATACCAAACTAGCCCTAAGGATTAATTGCACCATTGATTTCCCTACCTTTACCCTATTTTACTTTGACCTCTAAACTCTTCTTCCATGTATATATGTCCATCGTGTGAAGCCCAATCTAATCATCGGGCATGTTTGGTTCGCACTATGGAAGATTACTAGGAATAAAAAAGATGTCCGAGAGTCTTATTTCTATTCATCCTATTACTAAGAATGTGGTATTCCTATGTTTGGTTCGCACCTCGCACGGTCATATTATTTAAGATTATAAAAAAATACAATTAATTAATTATTAATTAATTTAATTTAGATAATACTATCAAAAATTTCAACATCCTTTTAGAAAAAAGGGAAAGAGAACATAGGTTAGAGAAAGAGAGCAAAATTAATCAAAGAAATAGGAAGAGAAATAGAGTTGAGGTTAGAGAGAGTGAGCGAGTTGAGATTTTATAAAAAGAGGGGGAGAGAGAGTTTAGTTTAGAGAGAGAAAAAGAGTTGAAGTTTAAAGAGAAAAAGATAAGTTTAGAGAGAGACATGAGGTTAGAGTGTAAAGAAAAATAATACCAACTATGGAGGGTATGAAAAAGAAAGAGATTAGACATTTTATGATTATTCCAATCCATTAATATGAGGATACCCACCATCTCTTAAGGGAATGAGAATGTGATGAATCTCATTCATGAGTAAATCCAATATTACCAACTAGATTACTTAGTGCGTTTAACCAAACACCATCATATTTTTTTATTTCTATTGGCTTAGTAGTAATCTTTAAAAGATAGCGCGAACCAAACGCACTATGAAAGATTATTAGGAATAAAAAGATGTCTGAAAATTTTATTCCTATTCATTCTATTACTAAGAATATGGCATTCATGTGTTTGGTTCGCACGGTCATATTATTTAGTCATATTATTTAATATTACAAAAAATCTACAATTAATTAATTAATTAATTAATTTTAGATAATGCTATCAAAAATTTCAACATTTTTTTTTACAAAAAAAGGGAGAGAGAGCATAATTAAAGAAATAGGAAGAGAAATACAGTCGAGATTAGAGGGAGTGAGAGCGTTGAGATTTTAGAAAAAGAAAGAGAGAGAGCTTAGTTTAGAGAGAGAAAAAGAGTAAAAATTTAGAGAGGAAAAAATAAGTTTAGAGAGAGACATGCGGTTAGAGTGTAAAGAAAAATAATACCAACTAGCGGGTAGGGAGAAAGAAAGAGATTAAACATATTATGACTACCCCAATCATTAATATGAGAATACCCACCATCCCTCAAGGGAATGGGATTAGTACTTTGGGATGAATCTCATTCCCAAGTAAATCTAATATTACCAACTAGATTACTTAGTACGTTTAGCCAAACACTGTCATATTTTTTTATTCCTATTGTATTATTAAGAATCTTAAAAAGATAGTGCGAACCAAACGCACCCTTAATGTCATTCTTTGCACATATAATCACCTTGACCTTACACTCAAGGCTAACTACCTCTTTTTGAAGCATTTGATGTCTTTAGTATTTAGACGGATATGCCTCCAAGTTTCTTTGGAAAAGTCGATGCGAGATTGACCGAGAGCTACTAGTTTATATGACCAATTAGGCTTTTTTATTGGAGTTGTTGTGGCATATTTTGTCAAAATTAATGAAAATTTAAATGGTTGGAACATAACTACAACAAAATATAAAGATTAGGAACTTGATAGCCAAAAGGGAAAAAAATAAAAAAACCTAAGGGCGTAAGTAACAAAAAAATAACAGCCAAGGACAAAATGTGCAATTAACCAAAAAAATAGACTAATTTTTATCGTCGGTATTAAAAATTGCGTCAATAACCCCCATATTTTACCATTGTTTCAAATAGATCTAAAAATTATGAATATTTGCTGAATTCTATTACAAAATTTTGTAGAAGTAAGGTAGGTAAAATTAGTTTCAATTCATGCATTAGAATCATATATACCAAAATAAAATTATTAAATAAACTATTTTTTTTTATAGCACTACCAAAACGGTTGATTTCTTTCATTCATTTTTTAAGTTGCAGACTAGATAGATGTCATGCCCCGGGTTGCATATTCACCGGGCACGCCGACAAATCCGCCGTATACAAAAGAATTTCTCCTGTATACGAAGCGTAGCTGTACCTGTAAAAACATACAATGCTACAAACAGTAGCATAGAGCTGAAGTAAACTATAAACAAACAGGTAGGAAAACAACCACTTTATATACATACAATCATAGATACAGAGTAACGCTACTCGCTTCAGCGAGTTCAACTGTATGTACAAAAGTGTCCAAAACCAAAAACTGTCACTACCTGCAGGAGGGTCCTCTAACTCGGCACTCGACGGGGAAGGTCTCTAGCTCGCGACGCCCTTGCCTCGATCCGACTCAGACAGAGCAGCAGCCGCAACAGAAGGCCCTGCAACAACAAGGGAAGAAAGAGGGCGTGAGAACTACTGTAAAAACAGATAGTCCTCAGTGGGTACCGCCCTAAACATATCGGTCCACCCACTAAGTCTACAGGGTAAGCAAGAAAGTAAAAGAAGCTGGAAACACTCGACAGCTAACAAACCCTATACTATCCCGCTCTAAACCCCTCTCTCGTAGAACAAGTAAAAGCTGACCCAATCTTATGAGAGACTGTGAAAGCACCCGTCCCGCCTGTCGAAGCAACACTACAACTACCCCAGGGGTAGCTAGCGGAGAGCAACCCACAACGAGGGCGCAGCGACACCAACGCAAAAGCACTAAGCCAGACTCCGGAGCGGCACTCGTGGGCGCGAACCAACCGAGTATGCAAGCGTATCTCCGTCGAGCTCAATCCGCTCTCACAGCATAGTCAAGTAAACAGTGGTCCAAGAACTAACATACCACGTGCCCCTTGGCACAACCGTAACCACACAAGATAATCGGGTCCCCCGTCAAACTCCCGACGGTGCCCAACAACCAAAGACGACAAGACTCATTAAAAGTAAGCTCGGCATCCCCAGCGCGAGCGTAAAAACAACTACACTACCCGAGTATCCATCGCACTCCCGCGGCGATGATACGGCAGAGAACGGCTCCTAGAGCTAAATCTGGTAGTGTAGGCTAATGACGATCCAAAACGTGGTTTTCTCCTAAGTCAAATCTAAGTCCACATGTATAATTAAAAGTATACTAATCATGCTTCCTAAATTCAGATTTAAAGTACTACTAATCATGAATTCGAGCGATCACAAGTTAGGCAAAAACCGGAACTTATACATGTCGACTATTTGAATTAGGCGAGATCCGATGAAAACCCACCTCGATAGCAATCTCCTGGCAGCGAAGGAAGGTGGCCCGCGTCCAAAAGACCCTTCGCTGGTCCGCCAAAGATCCGAAGTCCCCCGCTGCGAAGAAGTAACCCAACGTTACACCGTTTCACAGAATTCTGCCGGAAAAACAGCGGCTGAGAAAAGCTTAAATCCAAATAAGCTAACCTTCTCCAATAACAGCAAGTGAGGGCTCAGAAGCTTCGCCTCGGAGTCTAGAATCCACTGGTCCAAGAATCGCTGGATTTCGCCACTTCTACGCGGAGTACGAGCCGAAACACGAAACGTCGACGCTGGAATCAGTCGCACATCGATTCGAATCGGCAAACAGCTCAGTAATTAGGGGTTCCGACAGGGCAAACCTGATCCAAATCCAGCAAGTAAGGTGTCGTTGGAATCGTCTCGCCGGATCCAATGCCCCAAATTTCGTCGCGTTTCGACTCCCCTACACAGAGATATAGTCAAAACTCCGCGGGTCGACGGTGCTGTCAGCAGCAGCAGCAGTAAATCCGAAAATCATGGAATTTAGAAGCAACGGAGGGAAACTCGAGGGGCTACTCACCTCAGGAAAACCCTAGGCTCGTCGCTGAGTCGAGGGCGGCGGTCCCGCGCGCACGATAGGCTCCCTCGCAGCGTCTCGTCGTCGAAAACTCGCTCGATCCTCTCCGCGGCGCGTCGTCGGCAAGCTCGGTTCCACCTTCGAGCTAGGGGAGCAGCAGGAGCAGCAGCAGCAGCCAAGGAAGGAGAAGAAGAAGGAGAGGAGGAAGATGATCTCCTCTCTCTCTCTTCTCTGCTGCAGATAAAGGGATGGTGAGGGGTGATGTGACAAGGTGGCCAAAAAGTCAAACTGCACCATACTGCACGTTGTACCAGTACAAAATCCCATTTGTACGGCACAAACGGCAACCCGAGAGCCCAATCGCAGACCATACCAGATAGCCCCGGTGGTTATACCGGTATAGCAACCAATCTTGTACCGGTACAAAATCAGATTTGTACCGGTACAGCTCACAGAAAACCTGCTATTTGTAGATTTTCGTGACACACGCTGCTCTCAAGTTCCCACAGGGTCCGTGTGGCGTCCATTTGGCGCCAACGCGACTCGGACTTGTCCCGACACTCGTCAGAGCTGTCGACAAGCCTCAGGTGCAATTTTCCAGGTCTCTACATCCTCCCCCACTACGAAAAGTTTCGTCCGCGAAACTCAACCGTACTCGCCTCCGCTCGTCGAATGTAGGGATAGGCTTCCTCATCGCCGTCTCGGGCTCCCAAGTCGCCTCCCGCTCCTCGTGATTACTCCACTGCACTTTGACATACGGTAAGACCCGATTGCGCAATTCTTTCGCCTCGCGAGCAAGAATCCGCAACGGTCGCTCCTCGTATCGAAGGTCCTCGCCAAGCTCAAGCGGAGTGAAGTCAATCACGTGAGAGGGATCGAATACATATTTCCTCAATGCCGAGACGTGAAATACATCGTGGGTGCCGACTAGTCGCGGGGGTAGGGCAATCCGGTAAGCAACTGGCCCAACTCGCTCCAAAACCTCGAAAGGGCCAATGTAGCGTGGACTGAGCTTTCCACGCACTCCAAATCTGCGTATCCCTTTGGACGGCGAGACTTTAAGAAAAACATGATCGCCAATCTGAAACTCCAAGTCTCGCCTCCTGGTATCGGCGTAGCTCCTCTGTCGGCTCTGGGCTGTCAAAAGGTGGCGTCGAACTACCTTCACCTTTTCCTCAGCCTCTAGCTGTAACTCAGGCCCCAGCGTCTTCCTTTCACCCACGTCGCTCCAAAACAACGGGGATCGGCATCTGCGTCCATACAACGCCTCAAACGGAGCCATCTGGATGCTCGCTTGATAGCTGTTGTTGTACGCAAACTCAACTAATCTCAAATGCTGATGCCATCCTCCTTCAAAATCCATGACGCATGCTCTCAGCATGTCCTCTAGCGTCTGAATGGTCCTCTCTGACTGACCATCCGTCTGTGGGTGAAACGCTGTGCTGAAGTGAAGCTGTGTACCCAAGGCTGTCTGTAAGCTCCTCCAGAAGTGTGATACAAACCTCGGGTCCCTGTCTGATACAATCGACACTGGCACGCCATGCACGACAATCTCATCCAAGTATAGTGCGCGAGTCTCTCTCTGGACCGGTGGTCCGAATCGGTAGGAAGTGGGCGGACTTGGTCAATCCGTCCACTATCACCCAAATGGCATCGAAACCACCCCGTGCTCTAGGTAATCCCACGACAAAGTCCATCGTGATCCGCTCCCATTTCCACTCGGGCACCGGGCAGACTCGAAGCTTGCCCAGCACCGATGCTCGGCCTTCACCTGTTGGCAAGTCAAACACTGAGCCACATATCTGCCAATGTCTCTTTTCATTCCATTCCACCAGAACTGTGCTTTCAAGTCCTTATACATTTTTGTTCCACCAGGATGTACTGTATAAGAAGAACAGTGAGCATCTCTCAAGATGTCTGCTCGGATCTCAGAATCCACGGGTACACACAGTCGGTCCCTGTGCCTCAGTACTCCCGAACTGTCCATCCGTGTGAAACCCTCTCGCCCGTCCCCTCCAATCGCTCTCTAATCCTCAACAAGTGTGGGTCTCCACTGTTTCTCTCGGATCCTATCCAGCAGTGGGCCGCAAAACCATAGACATTAGTATTGCGGTAGACCCAGGGACACAACCTCTAAACTCAACCGCCGTAGCTCCTCAAGTAACGGCCTCTGCTGCGTGATCATCAGGCACGAGCCCTGCACTGCCTTCCTGCTCAACGCATCCGCCACCACATTCGCCTTGCCGGGATGATGCGAATGCTAATATCATAGTCCTTCGCAGCTCCAACCACCGGCGTTGCCTCAGGTTCATCTCCTTTTGGGTGAACAGATACTTGAGACTTTTATGATCAGTAAAAATCTCACAGTGCTCGCCATACAAGTAGTGCCGCCACAGCTTCAACGCAAAAACCACTGCGGCGAGCTCCAAATCATGCGTAGGGTAATTCTTCTCGTAATCCTTTAATTGTCGCGAAGCATAAGCAATTACCCTACCATGCTGCATCAACACACACCCTAGTCCACTGTGTGATGCGTCACTGTAGATCACATATCCTTCCCCCATAACTGGAAGGGCAAGGATAGGAGCTGACATCAACCGCTGTCGCAACTCATCGAAGCTCCTCAGACAGTCCTCACTCCAGGTGAACTTAATTCCCTTACGAGTCAATCGAGTGAGGGGTGTGGAAAGCATCGCAAAGCCTCCCACAAACCCACGGTAGTATCCACTAATCCAATGAAGCTCCGCACCCCGCCGTCGCCGTCGTCGGCCTAGGCCAATCCCGAATAGCCTCAATTTTCCTCGGGTCTACTGCCACTCCATCTGCAGAAATCACGTGGCCCAAGAAAGTAACCTCCCGCAACCAGACCTCGCACTTCTTTAACTTGGCATACAACTCCTTCTCTCGCAGGAGCTGTAGCACTATCCTCAAGTGCTCCTCGTGCTCGGCGTCGCTACGGGAGTATATCAGAATGTCGTCGATGAAGACTACCACAAATCGGTCCAAGTACGGCTTAAACACCCGGTTCATCAAATCCATGAACGCGGCAGGGGCATTCATCAATCCAAAAGGCATCACTGTAAACTCGTAATGCCCGTACCGAGTCCTAAAAGCCGTCTTGGAAACATCCTCGGCCCTCACCCTCAGCTGGTGGTAACCTGACTGGAGATCAATCTTCGAGAAGACACAAGATCCTTGCAGCTGATCAAACAAATCATCAATGCGCGGCAAAGGATACTTGTTCTTGATGGTCACTTTATTCAGCTCCCGGTAATCAACACATAACCTGAGTGAACCATCCTTCTTCTTTACAAATAACACCGGCGCTCCCCAAGGCGATACACTGGGTCTCACGTACCCCTTATCCATCAAATCCTGAAGCTGCGCCTTTAGCTCTCTCAGCTCTGCAGGTGCCATCCTATAAGGTACCTTCGAGATTGGTGCAGTTCCCGGGACTACATCAATCACAAACTCGATCTCCCTCTCCGGCGGCATAGTCGTCGTCTCAGGGGGAAATACATCCGGAAACTCGCGAACTACAGGGATGTCCTCGAGTCTCGGTGCCGCCGTAGGTACCTCTGCAACCGTCGCTAGAAAGGCGATGCACCCTCTACTCATCAGCTGTCGAGCCCTCGCTGAAGAAATCCACGCGGCAAACATCGTGCTCCTGCAGCCTCTGAAAGTGAACACCTCCTGGCCTGGCTCGCGGAGCGTCACCGTCCTCTCTCCGCAGTCAATAGTCGCGTAGTACCGCGTCAACCAATCCATGCCAAGCACTATATCGAAGTCGTGTAATTGCCCCAACACTAACAAGTCTGCGGGCAAAATCCACCAGTCTAGCTGCACTGGACACGACCTACAACACTCTACGACCCATACTACATGGTCGGGAACCTGAATCTCCCGGGTCTGAGGCAACAACCCTAACTCTAGACCATGTAATAAAGCAAATGCTCGACTAATAAAAGAATGCGATGAGCCGGTATCAAATAAAGTGCGTGCTCTAGTACCAAAAAGTAAAGTGATACACCGCCACCACACGCCGCCGTGAAGAGTCCTCCACCCGAGCCGCATATACTCGCCGTGGGAGCTCTGCCGCTCGTCTGTCGCGCACGTACGCCCTATCCTCACGACGGTGGCTCGACGGTGTCCCGTACGATTGCTGGGATCCGGTGCGGCTGATCTTGTCGATGGTGCCGAATCTTGTCGCGGGCAAGCTGCCCTAAAGTGTCCTGGCTGTACACATCCAAAACACCGGCCCTCCCGCTGCTCACACAGTCGCGCCGCGTGCGGGCCTCCGCAGATCACGCACTGCTGTGTCCTCTGTGGCTGCCCCGCTGACGGGTATCTCGGCACGCCGACGCCTTCGAGGACCCACGACCACGAAACGTGATCGTGGAGGTCTCGGCGGACGCCACGGCTCGATCCGTCCCCGTCATCGGGAGCGGGCGCTTCGTCCCGACTCGGTCCCGCCCGAATCCTCTCTCGAAGTGTCGTCTCACTCTCTCCTCAAACGGTCGCTCGATAGACGCATCCAGGGTCCTCGACCTCCGCGCCCTAACGAACCTGTACAGATCTGGCCTCAAGCCCTGCTCGAATAGATATACCCGGTGTGCCTCATCTCTCGCTGCGTACGGCACACAGTTCAGGAGCCGCGAAAACTCCCGAACGTACTCCCGAACCGTGCGATCCCCCGCCGGATCTTCTTCAAATCTTCCTCAATCCTCAACTTCGTTTCACACCGTCTGGAAAATATGTGCGGCACAAAGATCCCGCAAAACTCGTCCCAACTCGTCGCGAAGCCACAACTCCCCGGTCGCGCCTCATCCTCGTCCACCGCCTCCCGTGCGTCTCCAACTAAACGGTGGACCCCCAAATGAACTCCGGTCCCGATCCTCCAGACGAACATGTCCTCAAATATCCTTTCCATCGCGCGGATCCAACTCTCCAATACCCAAGGCTCGGCGCACACCCCGTCAAACATCGGTGGGTCGAGGCGGCGGAAACGAAACAAAAGCTCAGTCAACCGCTCCTGCTCCGCCGCAGTCGACGAAACTGGTCCTCTAACCGGCGCCACTGGTGCTGGAGGTATCTCTGCTGGTGGGGGTGTGTCGGTAACTGGTACAGTAGGTGGAGTAGGGGATGGCGGGGTAGGCTGAGCCGGTGCCCCTGACGATGTACTCGATGATGCCACTAGCCTCTCGCACATCCGTCGTAAAACAGCCCGCCGCTCGTCGCCTCTGTCGGTGCGGCTATCCGGGCGCTCAACTTCGACCGGGCACTCGTCTCGTGTCGAGTGCTCGGCTCCACTACAGGAGGTACACCCGTCTCAGGTCGGGTGCCCTGATCCATCTGCTCTGGTATCTGGGGTGGTAGGGGTGGTAGTGGCGGTGGGGCGCGGCCCCGAAGCGGCGGTCGTCCTCTGCGAGGCGGCATAGCTGCACATATAGAAACAAGGTCAGATACAAAACACTCGACCCAATCATCGAAAGTCTCGAAGGCGGTCCCTGCTTCTCCTCGAAATTATGTCGTCTGCAGCCAACATAATTTCTCTGGACCGAAACAGACACTCCTTCAGTCACTCACTCCACTCAAGGATGAGTTAGAACAATCAATCAATGACTTTCGCATTAAATCACGCCTCTCACGTCAAGCCTTCCTAAGGTTAACCAGCTTAGGTTTCTAAGTCCCAACGACCTAATACTAAGCTCTGATACCAACTTGTCACGCCCGGGTTGCATATTCACCGGCACGCTGACAAATCCGCCGTATACAAAAGAATTTCTCCGTATACGAAGCGTAGCTGTACCTGTAAAACATACAATGCTACAAACAGTAGCATAGAGCTGAAGTAAACTATAAACAAACAGGTAGGAAAACAACCACTTTATATACATACAATCATAGATACAGAGTAACGCTACTCGCTTCAGCGAGTTCAACTGTATGTACAAAAGTGTCCAAAACCAAAAACTGTCACTACCTGCAGGAGGGTCCTCTAACTCGGCACTCGACGGGGAAGGTCTCTAGCTCGCGACGCCATTGCCTCGATCCGACTCAGACAGAAAGCAAAGACGGAAGCGGCGAGCGCAATGACCACTGCAACAACAACGGTGGAAGAAAGAGGCGTGAGAACTACTATAAAAACAAGTAGTCCTCGGTGGGTACCGCCTAAACACATCGGTCCACCCACTAAGTCTACAGGGTAAGCAAGAAAGTAAAAGAAGCTGGAAACACTCGACAGCTAACAAACCCTATACTATCCTGCTCTAAACCCCTCTCTGTAGAACAAGTAAAAGCTGACCCAATCTTACGAGGGACTGTGAAAGCACCCGTCCCGCCTGTCGAAGCAACACTACAACTTCCCCAGGGGTAGCTAGCGGAGAGCAACCCACAACGAGGCGCGGCGACACCAACGCAAAAGCACTAAGCCAGACTCCGGAGCGGCACTCGTGGGCGCGAACCAACCGAGTATGCAAGCGTATCTCTGTCGAGCTCAATCTGGCTCTCACAGGCATAGTCAAGTAAACAGGGTCCAAGAACTAACATACCACGTGCCCCTTGGCACAAACTGTAACCACACAGTACACTAGGTCCCCCGTCAAACTCCCGACGGTGCCCAACAACCAGCACGACAAGACTCTGCTGAAAAGTAAGCTCGGCATCCCCAGCGCGAGCGTAAAAACAACTACACTACCCGAGTATCCATCGCACTCCCGCGGCGGTGATACGGCACAGAACGGCTCCTAGAGCTAAATCTGGTAGTGTAGGCTAATGACGATCCAAAACGTGGTTTTCTCCTAAGTCAAATCCAAGTCCACATGTATAATTAAAAGTATACTAATCATGCTTCCTAAATTCAGATTTAAAGTACTACTAATCATGAATTCTAGCGATCACAAGTTAGGCAAAAACCGGAACTTATACATGTCGACTATTTGAATTAGGCGAGATCCGATGAAAACCCACCTCGATAGCAATCTCCTGGCAGCGAAGGAAGGTGGCCCGCGTCCAAAAGACCCTTCGCTGGTCCGCCAAAGATCCGAAGTCCCCCGCTGCGAAGAAGTAACCCAACGTTACACCGTTTCACAGAATTCTGCCGGAAAAACAGCGGCTGAGAAAAGCTTAAATCCAAATAAGCTAACCTTCTCCAATAACAGCAAGTGAGGGCTCAGAAGCTTCGCCTCGGAGTCTAGAATCCACTGGTCCAAGAATCGCCGGATTTCGCCACTTCTACGCGGAGTACGAGCCGAAACACGAAACGTCGACGCTGGAATCTGCAGTTCGGCACATCAGATTCGAATCGGCAAACAGCGGCTCAGTAATTAGGGGTTCCGACAGGGCAAACCTGATCCAAATCCAGCAAGTAAGGTGTCGTTGGAATCGTCTCGCAGTCGCAGATCCACTGCCCCAAATTTCGTCGCGTTTCGACTCTCCCCCACAGAGATATAGTCAAAACTCCGCGGGTCGACGGTCTTTGTCGACGACGACGATAAATCCGAAAATCATGGAATTTAGAAGCAACGGAGGGAAACTCGAGGGGCTACTCACCTCAGGAAAAACCCTAGGCTCGTCGCTGAGTCGAGGGCGGCGGTCCCGCGCGCACGATAGGCTCCCTCGCAGCGTCTCGTCGTCGAAAACTCGCTCGATCCTCTCCGCGGCGCGTCGTCGGCAAGCTCGGTTCCACCTTCGAGCTAGGGGAGCAGCAGGAGCAGCAGCAGCAGCCAAGGAAGGAGAAGAAGAAGGAGAGGAGGAAGATGATCTCCTCTCTCTCTCTTCTCTGCTGCAGATAAAGGGATGGTGAGGGGTGATGTGACAAGGTGGCCAAAAAGTCAAACTGCACCATACTGCACGTTGTACCGGTACAAAATCCCATTTGTACCGGTACAAACGGGCAACCCGAGAGCCCAACTGCGCAGGGCCATACCGGTATAGCCCTGGTGGTTATACCGGTATAGCAACCAATCTTGTACCGGTACAAAATCAGATTTGCGTGCACTCGTAAAACCTGCTATTTGTAGATTTTCGTGACACACGCTGCTCTCAAGTTCCCACAGGGTCCGTGTGGCGTCCATTTGGCGCCAACGCGACTCGGACTTGTCCCGACACTCGTCAGAGCTGTCGACAAGCCTCAGGTGCAATTTTCCAGGTCTCTACATCCTCCCCCACTACGAAAAGTTTCGTCCGCGAAACTCAACCGTACCTCAGCTCTGCTCGTCGAACAGGTAGGGATAGGCTTCCCTCATCGCCGTCTCGGGCTCCCAAGTCGCCTCCCGCTCCTCGTGATTACTCCACTGCACTTTGACATACGGTAAGACCCGATTGCGCAATTCTTTCGCCTCGCGAGCAAGAATCCGCAACGGTCGCTCCTCGTATCGAAGGTCCTCGCCAAGCTCAAGCGGAGTGAAGTCAATCACGTGAGAGGGATCGAATACATATTTCCTCAATGCCGAGACGTGAAATACATCGTGGGTGCCGACTAGTCGCGGGGGTAGAGCAATCTCAGTAGCAATCGGCCCAACTCGCTCCAAAACCTCGAAAGGGCCAATGTAGCGTGGATCGAGCTTTCCACGCACTCCAAATCGCGTATCCCTTTGGACGGCGAGACTTTAAGAAAAACATGATCGCCAATCGAAACTCCAAGTCTCGCCTCCCGGTATCGGCGTAGCTCTGGGCTGTCAAAAGGTGGCGTCGAACTACCTTCACCTTTTCCTCAGCCTCTAGCAGTAACTCAGGCCCCAGCGTCTTCCTTTCACCCACGTCGCTCCAAAACAACGGGGATCGGCATCTGCGTCCATACAACGCCTCAAACGGAGCCATCTGGATGCTCGCTTGATAGCTGTTGTTGTACGCAAACTCAACTAATCTCAAATGCTGATGCCATCCTCCTCCAAAATCCATGACGCATGCTCTCAGCATGTCCTCTAGCGTCTGAATGGTCCTCTCCGACTGACCATCCGTCTGTGGGTGAAACGCTGTGCTAAAGTGAAGCTGTGTACCCAAGGCTGTCTGTAAGCTCCTCCAGAAGTGTGATACAAATCTCGGGTCTCTGTCTGAAACAATCAACACTGGCACGCCATGCAGCTTGACAATCTCATCCAGGTATAGCTGCGCGAGTCTCTCTCTGGACCAGTGGTCCGAATCGGTAGGAAGTGCGTACTTGGTCAATCCGTCCACTATCACCCAAATGGCATCGAAACCACCCCGTGCTCTAGGTAATCCCACGACAAAGTCCATCGTGATCCGCTCCCATTTCCACTCGGCACCGGCAGACTCGAAGCTTGCCAACAGCACCGATGCTCGCCTTCACCTGTTGGCAAGTCAAACACTGAGCCACATATCTGCCAATGTCTCTTTTCATTCCATTCCACCAGAACTGTGCTTTCAAGTCCTTATACATTTTTGTTCCACCAGGATGTACTGTATAAGGAGAACAGTGAGCATCTCTCAAGATGTCTGCTCGGATCTCTGAATCCACGGGTACACACAGTCGGTCCCTGTACCTCAAGATTCCCGAACCGTCCACCGTGAAACCCTCTCGCTCGTCCCTCCAACTCGCTGCTCTCTAATCCTCAACAAGTGTGGGTCTCCACTCTGTTTCTCTCGGATCCTATCCAACAGAGTGGGCTGCAAAACCATAGACATTAGTATTGCAGTAGACCCAGGGGACACAACCTCTAAACTCAACCGCTGTAGCTCCTCAAGTAACGGCCTCTCCTGCGTGATCATCGTGCACGAGCCCCGCATCGCTTCCCGCTCAAAGCATCCGCCACCACATTCGCCTTGCCGGGATGATACTGAATGCTAATATCATAGTCCTTCAGTAGCTCCAACCACCGGCGTTGCCTCAGGTTCAACTCCTTTTGGGTGAACAGATACTTGAGACTTTTATGATCAGTAAAAATCTCACAGTGCTCGCCATACAAGTAGTGCCGCCACAGCTTCAACGCAAAAACCACTGCGGCGAGCTCCAAATCATGCGTAGGGTAATTCTTCTCGTAATCCTTTAATTGTCGCGAAGCATAAGCAATTACCCTACCATGCTGCATCAACACACACCCTAGTCCACTGTGTGATGCGTCACTGTAGATCACATATCCTTCCCCCATAATCGGAAGTGGCAAGGATAGGAGCCGACATCAACCGCCGCAACTCATCGAAGCTCCTCCGACTCCTCACCTGTGTGAACTTAATTCCTTTACGAGTCAATCGAGTGAGGGGTGTGGAAAGCTTCGCAAAGCCTTCCACAAACCGACGGTAGTATCCAGCTAATCCAATGAAGCTCCGCACCTCAGTCGCCGTCGTCGGCCTAGGCCAATCCCGAATAGCCTCAATTTTCCTCGGGTCTACTGCCACTCCATCTGCAGAAATCACGTGGCCCAAGAAAGTAACCTCCCGCAACCAGAACTCGCACTTCTTTAACTTGGCATACAACTCCTTCTCTCGCAGGAGCCGTAGCACTATCCTCAAGTGCTCCTCGTGCTCGCGTCGCTACGGAGTATACCAGAATTTCGTCGATGAAGACTACCACAAATCGGTCCAAGTACGGCTTAAACAGCCGGTTCATCAAATCCATGAACGCGGCAGGGGCATTCGTCAATCCAAAAGGCATCACTGTAAACTCGTAATGCCCGTACCGAGTCCTAAAAGCCGTCTTGGAAACATCCTC
Organism: Aechmea fasciata; assembly: GCA_025177825.1. Taxonomy (NCBI): domain Eukaryota; kingdom Viridiplantae; phylum Streptophyta; class Magnoliopsida; order Poales; family Bromeliaceae; genus Aechmea; species Aechmea fasciata. The sequence continues at coordinate 1,099,959 of CM045923.1, read as the reverse complement.
GGCCCTCACCCTCAGCTGGTGGTAACCTGATTGGAGATCAATCTTCGAGAAGACACAAGATCCTTGCAGCTGATCAAACAAATCATCAATGCGCGGCAAAGGATACTTGTTCTTGATGGTCACTTTATTCACTCTCCCGTAATCAACACATAACCCGAGTGAACCATCCTTCTTCTTTACAAATAACACCGGCGCTCCCCAAGGCGATACACCGGGTCTCACGTACCCCTTTATCCATCAAATCTCGAAGTCGCGCCTTTAGCTCTCTCACTCCGCAGTGCCATCCTATAAGGTACCTTCGAGATTGGTGCGCTTCCGGACTACATCAATCACAAACTCGATCTCCTCTCCGGCGGCATAGTCGTCGTCTCGTGGGAAATACATCCGGAAACTCGCGAACCACAGGGATGTCCTCGAGTCTCGGTGCCGCCGTAGGTACCTCTGCAACCGTCGCTAGAAAGGCGATGCACCCTCTACTCATCAGCTGTCGAGCTCTCGCTGAAGAAATCCACGCGGCAAACATCGTGCTCCTGCAGCCTCTGAAAGTGAACACCTCCTGGCCTGGCTCGCGGAGCGTCACCGTCCTCTCTCCGCAGTCAATAGTCGCGTAGTACCGCGTCAACCAATCCATGCCAAGCACTATGTCGAAGTCGTGTAATTGCCCCAACACTAACAAGTCTGCGGGCAAAATCCACCAGTCTAGCTGCACTGGACACGACCTACAACACTCTACGACCCGTACTACATGGCCGGGAACCTGAATCTCCCGGGTCTGAGGCAACAACCCTAACTCTAGACCATGTAATAAAGCAAATGCTCGACTAATAAAAGAATGCGATGAGCCGGTATCAAATAAAGTGCGTGCTCTAGTACCAGAAAGTAAAGTGATACCTGCCACCACACGGTCGGCTGCTGAAGAGTCCTCCACCCGGGCCGCATATACTCGCGCCGGGAGCTCGCCGCCGTCGCGCTCGTCGTCGCGCACGTACGCCCTATCCTCACGACGGTGGCTCGACGGTGTCCCGTACGATCGCTGGGATCCGGTCTGGCCGATGTCGATGGTGCCGACAATGCCGCTCGCGGCAGCCGCCTAAAGTGTCCCGGTCGTCCACATCCAAAACACGCCCTCCCGTCGCTCACACAGTTGCGCCGCGTGCGGTCCTCCGCAGATCACGCACTGCTGTGTCCTCTGTGGCTGCCCCCGCTGACGGGTATCCCTGGTACGCTGGCGCCCCGAGGACCCACGACTCGAAACGTGATCGTGGAGGTCTCGGGGACGCCTCGACTGTCCCCCGTCATCAGGAGCGGGGCGCTTCCTGTCCTGACTCGGTCCCGGCCCCTGAATCCTCTCTCGAAGTGTCGTCTCACTCCTCTCCTCAAACAGTGCCTGCTCGATAGACGCATCCAGGGTCCTCGACCTCCGCGCCCTAACGAACCCGTACGTATCCGGCCTCAAGCCCCGCTCGAATAGATATACCCGGTGTGCCTCATCTCTCGTCACAGACGCACACGCTCAGAGCCGCGAAACTCCCGAACGTACTCTCGAACCGTGCGATCCCCCCGCGCCGGATCTTCTTCAAATCTTCCTCAATCCCCCGCTTCACACCGTCCGGAAAATATGTGCGGCACAAAGATCCCGCAAAACTCGTCCCAACTCCCGCGAAGCCACAACTCCCCGGTCGCGCTCATCCTCGTCCACCGCCTCCGTGCGTCTCCAACTAAACAAAGGACCCCAAATGAACTCGGTCCCGATCCTCCAGACGAACATGTCCTCAAATATCCTTTCCATCGCGCGGATCCAACTCTCCAATACCCAAGGCTCGGCGCACACCCCGTCAAACATCGGTGGGTCGAGGCGGCGGAATCGAAACAAAAGCTCAGTCAGCCGCTCCTGCTCCGCCGCAGTCGACAAAACTGGTCCTCTAACCGGCGCCACTGGTGCTGGAGGTATCTCTGCTGGTGGGGGTGTGTCGGTAACTGGTACAGTAGGTGGAGTAGGGGATGGCGGGGTAGGCTGAGCCGGTGCCCCTGACGATGTACTCGATGATGCCACTAGCCTCTCGCACATCCGTCGTAAAACAGCCCCCGCCGCTCGTCGCCTCTCGCTGCGGCTATCCGGGCGCTCAACTTCGACCGGGCACTCGTCTCGTGTCGAGTGCTCGGCTCCACTACAGTGAGGTACACCCGTCTCAGTCGGGTGCCCCGATCCATCCGCTTCCGGTATCGGGGTGGTAGGGGTGGTAGTGGCGGGGCGCGGCCCGGCGGCGGTCGTCACTCGCGAGGCGCATAGCCGCACATATAGAAACAAGGTCGATACAAAACACTCGACCCAATCATCGAAAGTCTCGAAGGCGGTCCTCGTTTCTCTCGAAATTATGTCGTCTCAGCTCAACATAATTTCTCTCGGACCGAAACAGACACTCCTCCAGTCACTCACACCACGCAAGGCCGAGTTAGAACAATCAATCAATGACTTTCGCATTAAATCACGCCTCTCACGTCAAGCCTTCCTAAGGTTAACCAGCTTAGGTTTCTAAGTCCCAACGACCTAATACTAAGCTCTGATACCAACTTAATCTGTCACGCCCCGGATTCCTCGTTCCCCGGGGACGCCGACAAATCCGCCGTATACAAAAGAATTTCTCCTGTATACGAAGCGTAGCTGTACCTGTAAAACATACAATGCTACAAACAGTAGCATAGAGCTGAAGTAAACTATAAACAAACAGGTAGGAAAACAACCACTTTATATACATACAATCATAGATACGTAGTAACGCTACTCGCCGCCGAGTTCAACCGTATGTACAAAAGTGTCCAAAACCAAAAACTCGTCACTACCCGCAGTGAGGGTCCTCTAACCGGCACTCGACGGGGAAGGTCTCTAGCTCGCCACGCCTCTTGCCTCGATCCGACTCGCAGAGCAAAGAGCTCGCAATGTAAGGCCCTGCAACAACAGCGGAAGAAAGAGGGCGTGAGAACTACTATAAAAACAAGTAGTCCTCAGTGGGTACCGCCCTAAACACATCGGTCCACCCACTAAGTCTACAGGGTAAGCAAGAAAGTAAAAGAAGCCGGAAACACTCGACAGCTAACAAACCCTATACTATCCTGCTCTAAACCACTCTCTGTAGAACAAGTAAAAGCTGACCCAATCTTACGAGGGACTGTGAAAGCACCCGTCCCGCCTGTCGAAGCAACACTACAACTACCCCAGGGGTAGCTAGCGGAGAGCAACCCACAACGAGGGCGCAGCGACACCAACGCAAAAGCACTAAGCCAGACTCCGGAGCGGCACTCGTGGGCGCGAACCAACCGAGTATGCAAGCGTATCTCCGTCGAGCTCAATCGCTCTCACAGCATAGTCAAGTAAACAGTGGTCCAAGAACGAACATACCACGTGCCCCTTGGCACAAACTGTAACCACACAGTACACTAGGTCCCCCGTCAAACTCCCGACGGTGCCCAACAACCAGCACGACAAGACTCTGCTGAAAAGTAAGCTCGGCATCCCCAGCGCGAGCGTAAAAACAACTACCCTGCCCGAGTATGCATCGCACACCCGCGGCGATGATAGAGCACAGAACGGCTCCTAGAGCTAACTCTGGTAGTGCAGGCTCATGACGATCCAAAACGTGGTTTTCTCCTAAGACAAGTCCAAGTCCACATGTATAAGTAAAAGTATACTAAACATGCTTCCAAATTCGATTTAAAGTACTACTAATCATGAATTCTAGCGATCACAAGTTAGGCAAAACCTAACTTATACATGTCGACTATTTGAATTAGGCGAGATCCGATGAAAACCCACCTCGATAGCAATCTCCGGGCAAAGGAAGGTGGCCCGCGTCCAAAAGACCCTTCGCCGGTCCGCCAAAGATCCGAAGTCCCCCGTCCGCGAAGAAGTAACCCAACGTTACACCGTTTCACGACTCACGGAAAAACAATGCACGAGAAAAGCTTAAATCCAAATAAGCTAACCTTCTCCAATAACAGCAAGTGAGGGCTCGTAAGCTTCGCCTCGAGTCTAGAATCCACTCGGTCCAAGAATCGCCGGATTTCGCCACTTCTACGCGGAGTACGAGCCGAAACACGAAACGTCGACGGAATGCACGATTCGGCACATCAGATTCGAATCGGCAAACAGCGGCTCAGTAATTAGGGGTTCCGACAGGGCAAACCTGATCCAAATCCAGCAAGTAAGGTGTCGTTGGAATCGTCTCGCAGTCGCGGATCCAATGCCCCAAATTTCGTCGCGTTTCGACTCCCCTACACAGAGATATAGTCAAAACTCCGCGGGTCGACGGTCTTTGTCGACGACGGCGGCGATAAATCCGAAAATCAGGGAATTTAGAAGCAACGGGGGGAAACTCGAGGGGCTACTCACCTCAGGAAAACCCTAGGCTCGTCGCTGAGTCGAGGGCGGCGGTCCCGCGCGCACGATAGGCTCCCTCGCAGCGTCTCGTCGTCGAAAACTCGCTCGATCCTCTCCGCGGCGCGTCGTCGGCAAGCTCAGTTCCGCCCTCGAGCTAGGGGAGGCGACGGAGCGGCCGGCGGCGACGGCCAAGGAAGGAGAAGAAGAAGGAGAGGAGGAAGATGATCTCCTCTCTCTCTCTGCTCTGCTGCAGATAAAGGGATGGTGAGGGGTGATGTGACCAGGTGGCCAAAAAGTCAAACTGCACCATACTGCACGTTGTACCAGTACAAAATCCCATTTGTCGGTACAAACGGCAACTTAGAAAACAAGCTGAGGACCATACCGTATAGCCCTGGTGGTTATACCGGTATAGCAACCAATCTTGTACCTGGTACAAAATCGATTTGTCTGAGTCACTCTGAAAACACACTATTTGTAGATTTTCGTGACACGCGCTCTCGAAGTTCCCACGGGGTCCGTGTGGCGTCCATTTGGCGCCAACGCGACTCGGACTTGTCCCGACACTCGTCAGAGCTGTCGACAAGCCTCAGGTGCAATTTTCCAGGTCTCTACAATAGATGTTGAGATACGGATTAATGTGTTTACCAACTTATTTTAGTGAAGTTTTACAACTTTTAATTCGTTGATTATTCATTCTTTTTAATATATATAAAATAGCGGCAAAATATAAATAGATAAATAATATAATTTTTAATGTATTAGGATAAATGAGATATGGCCTAAAGTATCATAAAGGATTTTTCTAAAATTAAGCCTACAAAATCTATATACTGATACTCACTACTACATTAAAGAAAATGTCACATCACGGGACAATTGGGCACCACGTGTGTCACACTCTGAGACCGCCACTTTGGTTGGTTCGAGCGCGCACCCAGACCGCCGAATAGACAGAGCCTCTCCTGTCCACCCAAGGCATAAAACAACATCATATACATAGAGTTTTTGCCTAGGAATAATAACAACATACATAAATTGCACAAGGGCAATTATACAAGAGTAAGAGATAGATCACTTAACTATTACAACTAAAACACTTAAGCTTCACATTCATCATACCAAAATACATAATTTCCACATATGTTACACACATGCATATACAATGACATATACATTTTCATCTCCTAAAGTGAAGCCTCTACAAGTTCTCTCATAATACACAAGTATTGTTCTACTACATAAGGTATAATACTAGCACATGGAAGTCCACTACCTAGCTAGGGCGCAATGCCCTTACCGCGATCCTCGACCGTACTTCTCGTGCTAGGCTCTACATAACAATGGGTTGAAAACTAAAAGAAGTTCTCAGTGAGTTCGGTCGCCGACCCCACCGACTTTCCCATTAGGTCTAATCAGGCATAAGTAGCAAAAGAGAATAGATGATAATATGCTACTGAAACAACTACTATGCCTCTACAATATGAAACTGGGTAAACAAATATACTATTATGCTCAAGATGGTTACCATATCTACCTTTTAATCCAATCATACCAGCTCACCTAGAGTTTGAGCCTACTCACAATACCAGGGCCAACAGATAGGAAGAATTCCGCTTAACCCATCTAGGGCCGTCTGCTGGAAAGAACTCCGCTTAACCCAAACATGACAACTCCGGAGCTCACTGCTTGTAGTATCACGACCCACCACAAGCCAAACAGACAATGCGAGTATGATCCAGTCCTCTCATCCCGAGGACACCCTACTAACCAGGATAACAACATACGAGGAATTACTAATCCCCAGCATCTAATTCCACAAGTGCTATCAACGACAACTAGCCACAAGATACTATCAAACACAATTAGTCAAGATGCCACCAAGTTCATGTCACCAACGTTTCACAATGTTTTCTAGTTCACATATTAGTTCTTTATATTTATAGGATTTTCAATATCGAACAACCCAATCCTTATGTGTCCAATATCCGAGTTTTTGACCCAAGTTGTCTAACTCTACTTTAGGAAGCATGCAGGGAAATTGAAAACACAAACATAATAATAACCCTAAAATGCTTAAATTACATATATATATATATATATATATATATATATATATATATATATATATATATATATATATATATATATATATATATATATATATATGACCAAAACAACAACTCGTACATAGAAAAAAATTCAAAATTGATAGCACTACCCACCTCGATTCAATGCCAATTGCAAGAAAATCTTAGCAATTTAGCTTTCAACATTGATTTAGCAATTTTCGTCGTAACGAATGAAATCACTCATTTTCGACTAGATTTTCCTTATTCGACTATCGAAACATCGCTACTCTTTGAATCGAAGCTATTAGGCGTTCTTCTACATAATCACTTCTCTTTGAGTTAGGCCTAATCCGTAAGCCCCAATATAATTACAACTTAACCCCTCTCATTTAATGAAATTTTCACTCAACCCATAACTTTTGCTTCTAAACTTTCTCAAATATTAGTCTCGTGCACCATTTTCTCCGTACTAAGCCCAATTTGGCCAAAGTTCGGGGAAGTGTCCTGAAATTTAGTACACTACAGCGCGTGTCCCCTCCCAACCGACTAATTAACAATAAAAAATTCCTTCCACTTGCTCTATAAATATTACAAATACAAAACCACTTTTAAAATAATTAATATTATAAAATTAAAAATCTAATTTAATAAATAAGATCTACACTATATAAAAAATCTATATATAAAAAATTATGCGAATTTAAATTTTATAATAGAATATTAAAAATAAAATGCACAAAATTTACTTATGCATCCTGTACACAAAATACTATCTCATCTTTTCCTTCTCTACTACGTAAAACTTTTGCCTACCACTCGATCTACTAATAACTTGTGTACACTAAACCTTATTTTTCAATGATTAATATTATAAAGTTAAAGCTAATTCAATAAATCTATATAACCTCTATTAATCTCCGTATTAAGCATCCACGTGTCAGTTTATGCTTAATCTATTTTGAAAATGAACCGGTGCTTCTCCCTTCGCTGGTTTCTTCTCCCTGAGTGTTCGCCCCTTTCCTGCAACCCGTCGCTTCGCCCCTTTCCCTGAGTCCGATCCCTGCTACCCAGCCGGTTCGCCCCTTCCCGACTCCGATCCCTGCTACCCCGCCGCTTCGCCCCTTCACTGAGTCCGATCCGAGGAAGGAGACGACGACGTCCGTGATCGACTGCTAGAAGCCGGTGGAGGACAAGATCATAGAGATCGTGTCCCTTGAGAAGTTTCTCCAGGATCAACGTCACCGAGGGCAACGCCGGTGCCCTAGGCGACGCCGTCGCCGTCGCCCGAGACAAGTCCCGGATCACCGTCACCTCCGATGACCCTTCTCAAAGTAGTTTCTCACCCTCTCTCTTCTCTCTCTCCTCCTTTTGGCATCTTTCAAGTAGAGTATGATTTAGATTATTTGTTACTTACGATTTGTTGATTAGTTTGGTGATGTGTTACGTGGCGAATTGTAAATTACGATTCTATAAGAGGCTTGCGAAATATAGGATTACAAATTAAGAGTAAGTTTGGTTTGCAACAATCGTTTTACTGTTACGATGTTTTACCATTGACATCCCTAATCGCTTCCTCTTACTCCATAGCTCCCAAAATGAGGCCTCCCGGATGTTCCGCCTGCGAGGAGCTCCGCTACAATGGCACTGGTCGGTGTGGGGGTGGTACGGTTTGATTCAATTTGTCCTTAATCCTAATGCTTTGCCTCTTTTAATTAGTTCAGTTCATTTTTGTTGTCTTTTCTTCTTGATTTTGTGTTTACATTTTTCCTAATAATATCAATCATGTCTTATCTTATATCTTATTATAAAAAATTAATTTATTCTTAACCTAACCGTTTTTATTCATATTGCATTTCTAAATATGAAATGAATTTGTGTAGTTCATTTTCACTTTCTCAATTCCTTTCGGAGTAGAAAGCTATCCTTTTTATTAGTAATAGTGCTTCTTTGACTTTGACTGCTAATTTTCTGTAACAGTATTTTTGATGCTTTGCAAACGATGGACGGAATAATATTTTAGGTGTGCAAAATTTGCACTTCTAGATTTGACATCGATAGTGCTTTGAATAGTAGATATTCAACTGGTTTTCCACAGAGAAGCATTTGCATCCATATGTAGTGCTTGATTGCCTTCATTTACTTTATAGTTAAGCCATTTTCATTCTTTGTAAGTTTAAGGCTACTGTGATTGTGAGTTGTCTATGTAGTGTAGGAAAATTGTTTCTTGACGTTCTATGTGTGAAAACTTTTTCTGCCATAAGTGCAGGGGCAAATTAAAATAGGCAGTATGTGTTGAACAACAGGATTCCATACTAAATTTTCTTAATTCTGATTGATTGATGGAGTCTCATGACTTCTCATTTGGTAGTAAGTAGTAACTATTTTCTACTTATCATCTATTTTAGTTTTTGCGTATATCTTTGCGCATGTAATCTGCTGAGTTTTTCTATAGAGGCGTTTATCTATAGTTACCCTATGATTTGTTATATTGTCCGGAAGCTTCTTTTCTCGTAGCACTCCACAAATTTCGCAATAGAATGAGAATAGGGGACTTGCGGTGACTCTGTTTTTGTATGCTTTTGCGCCTCATTGAGTTTATCACGCTGTATTAGTCCTAAGCACGCACGGTATGACGTATTTGATTCTTATCGCGATACTAATCATCTTATGGCTTGAAGAGGTCTGCATCTTGCTCTACAGTGGATGGCCTAATATTATCTCCATAAAATGAAGTTTAGATGTGATTAACGACCTTCAGAATTTGAAATAATTTTATATATAAGAGAAAATATAAAGGACCGAACTTTTTAATTTGACTATAATATTTTGGTCAGATAAATGCAAACAGGAAGCTAAAATCGAATGACAGAGCATTCAGATGATATATAGAATAGCGTCCTTCTTACCTTTCGACGAGGAACAAACTGTGCTAGGCTGCAATGGATGCATGCTCACCACATATTCATCATCTAATTTTATGCCCAGCACACATAAAGAGAAAGGTATCATTATTACATTGCAGGTCAGGTTCAGGATGATGAAGTTGTTGATAGCAAGATTCTCCCTTATTGCAGCATAGAGAAAAAGAAGGAGAAGACTGTTGGAGAGCTTGAACAAGAGTTTCTCCAAGCACTGCAAGTATTGAAGATGCATATGTTATCACCATAAGTGCGTTCGTTTGCTTATTTTTTTCATGACTCTTTGGCTTGACGAGTGCTCTTCCATTAGGCTTTCTATTACGACAAAAAGACAATCATGTCAAATGAGGAATTCGATAATCTCAAAGAAAAGCTGATGTGGGAAGGAAGCAGCGTGGTCATGCTAAGTAAGTCGTTTTGTTGCTAGATTCTATATTGTCTTTGTATAGAAAAATAATTGCTGCTGATTTGCTCTCTTTTGCATCTAATTAGGTCCGGGTGAGCAAAAACTTTTGGAAGCTTCGATGGCTTATGTGGCTGGGAATCCCATAATGACATTAGAAGGGGAAATTTATGTATAGTTGTTAAGTGTTGCGTTATGCATGTAGGGTTAGTGTATTTGGGCCAATGCGCGCTCCATCCAAGAGATGCATTTTGTGATAAAAATATTTGAGCAGTCGAACGAGGAATTACATATACCAGAGTAATTAGAAATCTAGATCTAGATATAAAGCCTATGTTTTAGTCAGTGTTTCTATTGCTAGCATGCTGTGGGGTGACTAATTTAAATGAAGCTTTTTAATTCTGACTGCCTGTTTTGCTAGCCATTCCTAAATGTTTCGAGATGGGTTTGGAGGTTGTTCTATATAACTTTGTGAGAGAGCTTATTTTGTCAAGCTTTTGATAGGTGCTTTAGCATATTTAATTAGATATGTATAACTATTTTGCAGAGTAAGGACACATTGAGCGGAGCTTCATCTGTGTCCACTGCAGATCCTGTGAAAAAACAGTAGTAGATTGGCATAAAAAGATATTCACTAATAAAATTAGAATGAATTACTAGGATTGTAATTCATTCGAGAAGCTATAAGTTCATCTATCTATCTCTGTTATGAAATGTGTAGAGTTTCCTCATAGTGACATTTTACTGTTCGATTGTTTAAAATTTGGTTTCTATTTGCTTCAGACCATTTGCAGAAGCCCACACTACCTTCTCAGCTTGCTAGCCCAGCATATCCGACATATGGCTTTTAGGGTTCAAGTAAAAAGATAGATATACCGAATAGAAAGGTAATGTTCACTTTTCTGTCCTTTAGTCTGTCCGAATTGCACATCAAATATTTTTTTCTGTTTAATTTGTGAGAATCATTGGAATTGATGTTCTTGAGCTATCCAATTGTTGTTACATCTTAGGTTGGTGTTATCATTGAAAAATTGTTGATAGATCATAGATGAATTATATTTAAAAATATTAATGAATAATAAAAAATATATAATATTAATAGTTCTAATAATTTACTATTGTATCAACTTTCCGCACGCATCGCGCGGGTTACTTAACTAGTATGATTTAAATTATATAAAATTCTATGTATAAAAAAATTATAGAATTTCAATTTTAATAATAGGATTTTACAAGTACGACATATAAGATTTTTATATACGTGTGGTGTATAGAACAATATCTTCTTTATATTCCATTTTTGTTATTTTATTGATTTATTTAAATAATTTAAAAGAAATTTCTAATCTTTGTCAAACATACTTATATAAAGTAATTTAGGAGTCTAACTGGGATACAATTGATAGCACTAAGCGCTTGATACTATCGAATTTTTTACACTTGGATTTAACACTTTGACTATTTTCACTACTTAGATTATACTATTCAACCAACAACTAACTCAACCCTAGGGGCCCGTATCGTTCTGACGGTATATTCTTTTATCCAAGAGCCAAAAATTTAATAGCAATGATAGCTTGATGCTATTAATAGTATTACAGCGTAATTCAGTAATTTAGTTACTAATAAGTTCTAATAAAAATTTATGTCTTTTTATGTATACCAATTTATATTATTTTGTATTTAAATTAATTAAATTATTTTTATTTATATTTATTAATTAATAATTAGACTAATAATAAAATAATATAAAAATATTAATTAAAACACCGGTGTCCCAACTTAAACGTCGTTTCCTCTGCTGCCTTCCTCGCTCGTCGACTCCGCCTTTTGGAATGCGTGACCAGAGATGCCTGTCAGGGTAGTCGAGAGCTCCTCCCCCTCCCAATCCTCCGGTTAGGGTTTCTCCTTCTCTATTCCTCGCTCACTCTCTCTCCCTTCCTCCTTCTTCTATTAGCATGGATTATTTCGTATTTTGCAATTTTCTATGGAAATTATTGCGATTTGATCAGTAGAAGAAGAGCAAGACCGTTTATTGCTCTGTCATTTTAGTGCCGTAGCGATCAAATTTGATCTTTGAGTTGATTTCACTGCGAACTCATCCGCTTCTTTGAAGATTCGGATGATTTGATCTTTTGGCATAAATCTTATGCTGTGAATTTTACCTGGTAATCGTCTCTGATCCACTGTTATCTTTGCAAATCGTGTGTAAATTGGTTAAGTCTCTCTCGGGGGAAGTGCGAAAATATATGGAGACATTCTCAACGATATGCCGATACGAAATAAAACTCTTTAACTGTTTTACTTCTGATTGACATAATAGTGAATTATGCTCCAATCAAGATCATGAACTTGAGGAATCAATTATGGTTGAATTAAATCTCCGAAATCTAGAGACTGCAAACTATGACAAGTATTCAAATATCTCAAACATGGCAACTACTTCAAATAGAAAATATTTTCAAATGTTGCATATTTATATAATGTGTTTATATAAAATGTAAAACTTGTAATCTCAAAGATACTCAATTAATTTATAAATTGAATGTTAGTTTTGTGTGTTCTCGGACAAGATCGACAACCATTTTTTACATATTATAATTTGTTTATGGTGTCTCTCAAAAAAAAGTTGTTAAAATTCTCTCTAAAAAAAATTCTTTATAGTATCTGAGCCATAAGACATGGTCATCTTATTCGATCTAATGGCTACTTCTGCTTCCTCCGTTTCCTCTGTTTCTCCTTCTTCCACTGTAAGTACCATCTTTATTATTGCCAATATTAGCAATTTAGTTCCTGTTAAGCTTGATCGCGGCAACGATTAGCTATGGCGACAACAGTTTCTTCCCATTATTTTTGCCCATGATTTGATAACTTTTAGAGTGAACAAGAAAACTGCTCACTTGGATCCAAGTTACCCTCGTCGAAGGTGTTCTTGCTCAAGTTGTCAGGTTGCAAACCTCTCGTGACGTTTGGGTTGCACTAGAATGTCAGTATGCCTCTCTCTCGTGTGTTTATGTTTCACAGCTTACTACTCAATTTCAAACTATCAAAGAGGGAGGTATGACTTTTGCTGATTTTATAAATAAAATAAAATCTATGTTTGATAACTTGGTGGTAGTTGGTGAACTAGTCTATGACGATGATTTGTTTCATCATATTGTTATGGTTTTTCCGTGAAATATGACCCTATTTGGCTCTTTATTCGCATTAGTCTCTCTGTTTCTATTGTTGAGAAAGCGCGTGCTATTTTAGCCAGCGAAGAACTACTTTTGGAGGAACAACGTCAACGCCATTCCGCCATCACTAATGAACCTTCCTCCATTGCATGCACTGATGCACCAATTCTTTACAAACCAAATTTGGCTCTAATTATGGCTAAGGACAAAATTCCAACAATGGCAGGAAATGTGGATGAGGACGTGGTGGTCATGGCTTAGGTGTAGCCGACCTTCCCACAACAACACAAATGCTAATGGTGGGCACCCGTCCCACTTGCTAGATCTGCAATTTAATTGGTCATATTGCACTTGACCGTCATTAGCGAATGGATTTAGCATATCAGGGGTGTACTCCTCATCACCTTTAAGTAACGGCGGCAGCGACTTCTCCCTCCACAGATCAGATTTAGTATGTAGATACTAGAGTCACCAACAACCTAACCTCTAATCCATCCAATCTTACTATTTGCACTGACTATCATGGAAATAACGAAATATCTGTTGGAAATGGACATGGTTTGCGCATTCTTCGCACTGGTTCATCTAAATACCATACCGTATCTCAACCTTTTCATTTAAACAACTTGTTACATGTTCCTAAAATATCAACCAATTTAGTTTCTGTGAACCAGTATTTTAAAGATTACAATTGCTAGTTCCTATTTGACTGTCATGATTTTTGTGTGAAAGACAAACAATCAGGGAAGATGCTTTGCGAAGGGCCGTGTGAAATGGACTATATGTCTTTCAAACCTTCAAAAATGATTAGAATAAATCAAGCCTTTTTGCTTTTGTTGGCAAAAGAGTTTCTTCTTCAGTGTGGCATTATAGGCTTGGCCATCCATCTACTACCACTCTACATCATTTTCTTGTGCATTCAAATATCTTTGTAAAAGGTTCAATAAAAGAAATAAATGTTTGTAACTCATGTTAACTTGCGAAAAGTCATCGTCTTTTCTTTACTTCTACTTTCTTCTGCTTTGAAACTTTTACATATGGATGTTTGGGGACCTGCTACTACTCTATCTATGAGTGGCTTTAAATATTATTTAATTATTGTTGATGATTTTACTCAATATTCGTGCCTTTTTCCTTTACATTCAAGATTTGATGTTTTCGAAACCTTTATTGATTTCCAACTCAGTATTAAGAATTTACTTGATCCAAAAATCAGAAGCATTGGGGAGGGGGGGGGATGTACGAATACTGATTAAAATACATAAAAATGATATTTCTCATTAATTTTCTTGCCCACATGTATGTAAGCAAAATAGAACTACCTAAAGAAAACACTGCTACATCAATGAAACTGAACTTTCTCTTCTCTTTCATTCCTGCATGCCTTCTAAATATTGGGCAGATGTGTTTTGAACAACTATCTTTCTCATTATTAGGATGCCATCAAAACATTTAAATAATATTTCTCCTTGAAGGAAAAATGTTTGGCCCAAAACGTAACTCTACTCGTTTTAATGCTTTTGGTTTTGTATGTTATCCATGGCTACGCATTTACTCTCAACATAAGTTATTTTGATCATTAAAATGTGTTTTTGTTTGGCTATATTTTGGACCACAAACATTATCGATGTCTTGATCCTTCTCATGCTGTGTTTATCTTTCTCATCATGTATTTTTGTTATGAATCAAAAGTTTCTTAACTTATCTTTCGAATATCCCTCTGTTCAGTATCCAAAGTAGATCTCAAACCAACGGGAATTCTTCATACATGTCTATCTTTCTTATCCTCAAACCTTTCACAAGCATTTGCATCCACCCAATCCAACCAGGAAATCTCGAGCACCTCACTTGAAATACCAAATCAATCTCTATTAGGCAATCTAATTTCCCTAGCCTCACAAATTGCAAACGGCACTTCAATAGAACAGTTGACCACCTATAATACTGTTGCTAATTCCAATTCTCTTTCTATGCAAAATAGATCCAAGTTCTTTATTACTAAGAGAAAGCAATTGTTTGAAATCATTCGCCACCCCTTACCTAAAGCACTACTTGCCATTACTATAGGTGTCAAGCCAACTTGTTTTAGTCAAGCCTTGAAAAGTGCCACGTGGAGAAAAGCGATGGCTAGTAAATTTAATGTATTATAAAAATGCGGTACATGGCCTCTTTCCCCCTTTTCTTTTGGCATGAATGTTGTTGGATGTCGTTAGGTTAAAACGACAAGATGATGATAGCCTTGAAAGATGTATGGCTCATTTGGTAGCCAAAGGTTATCATCAACAAACTGGGCTTGATTACAATAAAACCTTCAATTATGTTGCCAAATCTTCAACCATTAGAGTCATGTTGGCTATTGTTGTTCATTTTGGGTGACCTATACATTAATTAGATGTGCACAATATTTTTTTGCATGGCATTTTACGAGAAGAAGTGTATGTGCAACAACTCTGAGGCTTTATTGATCCTCTTGCTGTCTATAAGCTCCATAAATCAATTTATGGGCTAAAACAGGCACCTCGCACTTGGTTTGAGCACTTCACAACCAATGTTTAAAGAGCGGCTCCTACGCTCGCCAAATCAGCTGCTATAGCAGAGTTGCTATGCTACCACTACGCCATAACATTTAGAGTTAACAACCACTTTAGCAGCGTTGGGTGCGCTAAAGCGGGCACTATAAAGCGATGTCAAAGCGAGCGAAGTGGGCCCAAAAGCTTAAAAGTTGCAAATAGCCCAAAATGTCTTATTAGGTTGGGTATTAAGTTAAATAAAATTATCCAAACCTTGTAAATGGATTATAGGTTTTCTAGTTTTTTGTCCTGAATTAGTTGTCTTTTCTTCAAAATCATATGTATTTTTTTGTAAGGAATAAGACATAAGTAGTTTTTTGTGAAACCCGTTATGGGTTCGTAGCACCCGTTATGTCACACGCTATCCGCTATTCGCTCTCCTCTATGAGACCCTCCAAACACTATATATCCGTTATGCACTATTTACAACCTTGTTCACAACATACTATTGGCATTGGGATTAATAATGCCGATGCTGATACTTCCTTTTTTATTCATATTTCTCATAATAGGATTCTTATTCTTCTTATACATATGAGTGGCACTATTATTACTGTCAGTAATTCAACTTCTATTCATAATCTTATTCATGAACTTGGCCCATAGTTTGCAATGAAAGATCTCGGTCCTCTATTACTTTCTTCGGATTGAGATACATTTTATCTCAATCCAAATACTCAATTGATCATCTTATAAGAGCATATATGGATGGCGCAAAAGCATGCACTTCACCGGTTTTGTCTTATAGTGGCTCTCACTCATTGAAAGAGATCCTCTCTTAAATATGTAATGTGCTATCAAAGTATTGTAGGTGTTCTTAAATATTTATCCATGACGCGATCGGATTTAGCCTTCTCTGTCAATCAGGCTTGTCAATTTATACACGCACCAACTTCTTAATATCTGTGAAACGAATCCTTTGATTTCTCAAAGGAAAAGTGAATCATGGACTAAATATTGGAATAGGAAATCTTGATTTAGGCCTATTCCAATGTCATTCCGATGCCCTTGGGAGATCCTGATGATTATGGTGCTATTAGTGAATTTATTGTTTCTCCTTGTCCGTGTTTAGTATCTTGGTGTGCTAAAAAGTAGTCTGCAGTATCTCATTCTAGTACGGAGGCCGAATATTGCTCTTTAGTTCACACTACTACAAAGCTTTCTTGAGTATGCTGGCTTCTTGAAGATCTTGACATATTTCTCCTATTATTTATTGCGACACCTTTAGTGTTTTTCAACTTGCCTATAATCCTATCTTGCATGCTCTAACTAAACACATCAAAGTTTACTATCATTCTGTAGTAGGAAAGATTCTTCGACAAGATCTTGATGTTCAATGTGTGGCATCACAAGATCAAATTGTTGTCTGCTTTAATAAAGGATTGTCTGCTCATCAATTCAATTTTCTCAAAGACAAGCTTATGATGTGTACACCTTATATTAGCTTAAGGAGGTGTAATAGAGAATCATGCTCCAATCAAGATCATCAAATTAAGGAACTAATTATGGTTGAATTAAATCCCCAAATCAAGAAACTATTGACTATGGCAAGTATTCAACTGATGGACAATTGAGGAAACTCAAGAATGGTAATCTCTCAAATATGGCAATTACTCCACATAGAAAACATTTGAATTCAAAATGTTGCATATTTATAGAATATGTTTATGTGTGGAGTGTAAATATTGTTATCCCAAAAGTAGTGGGATGATATTTTGTACACAATAATTTTATAAATTGAATGTCAATTTTTTTCTTTCCCAATTAAGAACAACAACTATTTTTCATATATTATAATTTATGTATGACACATGTTTTTGGTTTTTACTATTTACGTTATGCGCATAAGTTAAATTGAAGATTTTGTTAAACTTAATGGTGCGTTACTAAATGTAATTTTTTTGATTACTTAATCTTTTATCTTATGGAACTCTGAATTTCATTAAATTATCAATGACTGGACGTTAACAAAGTTGTCAATTTTCATGAATTCCCAATTTATTTTACGAAAATAACTCAAATCAAATTTATTAAAAGTTTAAAGGTTGTTAATGAACAAGAAACGAAGGGAAAAAAAAAGGAAAAAGAAAAATAAAACAAGTTAACCTCTTAGGCCTAGCCACCGCTCAAAATGCTATAACTGGATTAAGAGGTTTAGTCTTATTATACCTTATATATAGGACTATTCCAAATTCTGGGCTGTCACATTCCTTCCCCCTTAAGCCCTGATGTCCTCGTCAGGTTCAAGCACACTCACAGGGACTAGGCGATGTGAGACTCGTTTCACTAGTCTTCTCATTCATATGCTACCTTAACATCTCATTCCCACACCCTAGTTTTAGCCTGTTATTCAGACGCTAGCTCAATTGAGACTCATCTCACACTTGTAGCTGGTGATTGGCTCGGTCACTGTGCTACTGCGTTTGCTTACTTTGAAGTAGAGGCCTCGCACGCCTATAAAAAGACACATGTTGGTTATAGTGGTGCTAGACATTCTCTAGTTGTACATGGGGCAAACTAAACAGCAGTGTGATGACAGTCTTTCTTATGTAAATGATTGGCTATCTCGAGTTGTTAGCCGTGATTAACACTCTTCCTGTTTTATTCTCAGTCATGCTGAGAAAATTTTCTTTATCACCGATCATATGATTAGAACATCTACTCCGCATGTTTTATTCTCCAACGGCTCTTCCTTCTTATCACCTCTAATTATCTCTTCTCCAGCATTAACAGCTTTTGGTTTTTCTGTTTCAATGGCTAAACCTCGTCTACATAAAAATATTCACTAGTCTTTGTTATGATAAAGGAGGCTTGAGCATCCCATTCTTCTTCACTATTATATTCCACTTGATGTTCACTTGATGTTGCCACATTGCCTTATACTTGTTTCTTCACAACCAGCAGTCTCAAGCGAAGTGCTCTCTCTTGCTCCAGTTATAACACATTTATTTCATCACCTATCACTCTTAGAACGTCAGTTGTCTTGGTCCTTGGGGTTGTGGGCTCACTCTGTAGGATGATTTCTGCGGCTGCCTTCCTCTCTCTTTCTACTACTCTTGTTTCCTTCCTCTTTCTTTTTCCTTTATGTTTCTTGCCTCCCGCACTTGCTCTATTTTTTGTTCAAAATAGAGCATTCTGTATATTACTCTAGGAAGTGCATGTCGGTCAAACCGACTCTGGTCAAGTTGGTGAGCCCTTCTTCAACCGACCTTGAGCACTCCAATTGTAGGTGTGAGGCAGTTTTACAGCATTATAGTTATTCTTGGTACACTGACATTCTATATTCTATACATTTTCAGTTTAGTTTTACAATGAAGTAAAAAAGTGGTCTTGTGAAAGAATTTTTTTTAGAAATATTCACTTCTCTCAGGAAATATTTAATCTAATTAAGACGCTGAACAAATATGTATAACTGAACTCATTTTCATATTTGGGAATTTTATTGCTGTTTATAACTTCATATAGTGCTAAAGAAACCTCATTAAAATCATTGTTTGTTTTTATATATTTTAACAAATCACATCGAGAAATATGTACATTTGCTACTTGGTATGACATACATAACATTGACATTGGATTAGTATATTCCTTGTTACTTTTGCTTTTGGATTGTGCATTATTTAGCAACTCCATTCCTTGCTGAGTGAATCAATCTTATGTAATACCATACTGAATATAATAAGTTTGTTCCAGGGCAAGATCCAAATTCTGGTCATGCTTCTCCTCCTAGCTGTTCACTATTGAGTGTTGGAAGGGTGAGTATTTTTATCCTAGTATTTGAAGTAAAAAGACAATGCTTCATACGGCTGTTTGTCATTATTTCTGTGGTATAAATGGGAGCACAGTACACACTTAAAGGTTCTGTTTCTTATCTTCTGGATACTGAATTTGTCATCAACAAGTGTAAATTACTGTCGACATAATGTCAAAGTGGATATCATCCACTTACGACGAAATAAACAGCAAGTGATTGTTTAAATTTTCCTTTACATGATCTACCTACATAAACATGTTATGCAATATTTATGCAAGCTTTATTGGGGTTCTTTTATTAGTATAGTATTCGGCAAAAAAGAGAGCAGTGATCTCTAGTAATTTATCTTATTTTGCTTCTTCTGCTATTTTGTTACATTAATTGTTTTCCAACAGATATCTTCAGTTTCATCTCTTGACAAAGCCTTATCTAATTGACCATTTGTTGTTTGTGAATCATCAACTTGGAGAACAAAGTCTCTCTCTCTCTCTCTCTCTCTCTCTCTCTCTCTCTCTCTCTCTCTCTCTCTCTCTCTCTGTTTGTTTAATTGTATCTCTTTCTCTTCCTCTGAGCATCCATGTGTTTGCCAAAGAATTTTTGTTGCCTTCTTTTCTTCAAACTAGATTTCATTCCTCCTATCAAACTAGATTTCATTGCTCTGACCTACTAGTTGTATAATGGTCTGTGACATTGTTGTGTAGGTTGTAACTGAGCCATAGAATGCAATGGCAAGCATGGTGCTTCAACATTTCTCACAGTTAGATATGATTGAAATTTAAATCGAATTATGTTTATTACTTTGCTTTATACTCCCGCAAAGTTGTTGTCTTCTTAACTAAGTTAGTTGAAAGCTAATGAATGGGGTTGCTGTTATAGCTTATGCATTAGGATGGTCAATATGGAAGGGACCTCATTGTATTTATTTACTTTCTGAATAATCTCCTTGAAGGTATATTGTTAGGTTACAGCCATCTTCCTGAATTCTTGTTTTATACTCATCAAGGAGACAGTGTTGAGGATTGAGATTGAGATTGAGAAGAGGGATATGGTGATCTGGCCGCTCATTATTATTATAGTTTTAAATGGTCCTTTTATTGGACATTCTTCATATTTCGGGACCTCCTCTCTATGAATCTAAATATGGCCAAAATCAATTTTATAAAGATAATTTATATCATGTTTTGTTATTTCTGCGAGATTGTACACTCTTTATCATTATTCTTTCTAGGTTTCCATTATTGTAAATTTCTATACTGTTATATTCGTAAGGGCAGAGTTTCATCCTGCTTCCTTTGAGCTGTTTCATGTAATGAGTTACATGTAATTTGTCAGTGTTTTGCGGGAACTCAGAATGTTTCAAGTTTTCAAAAGGATGAAGCATGGAAGGTCAATGTTCGAATACATGGATGTGATCTTGAACATGGTTATTTGTGTGGTACTATGGAAGCACTCAATGTGCCCTTAGCAGATACACCTGTAAGCAGTTCTTTAATTGTTTTTTAGTCCTTTTCGGGCAAATGCAGAAAATCCGCTAGAATATCATGATTTTTTGCATTATCCCCCTGAACATTTAGAATCTTCAGTTTACTCCAATGATCCATGAGCACGGTGATACGGATCATCCTTCACAACAACAGTGACATAGGATGCAAAATGATGAAATCTTGAAGTTTAACAGGGTAATTATGTAAACACGTAGGCTTTATATCTCAGGGAGGCAAGTGAGATCAGGACTTCTGTTGGGATTTCATCCGATTTAGCCATCCTTTTATACTTGAATAGTATTGCTAGAGCTCTTTGTGTCTTTGGTATCTGATTTTATTATCTAGTTACTCTCAGATATTCATTCTGTGCAGCGTCTTTATGTGTCCATATTCTCAGGTAGTTACATTCTGGGAGGGAGAAATAGTGGATGCTAAGAACTACACATTTTTCACCGGCAAGTGGGAAGCGACGTATGCATCTCTTGTGCTTTCTAATATTTCACAAAAGCTAAACTATGGCTTTCGAGCGGAATTATGGAACTACAAGATCTATTTTAAAACAAGAACATTTATTTATGTTAGTCGACTAATAGTTCATTCTTTTCATTCTACAGGCCAGAGGATGACATAAAACACTGGTCTAAGTTCCAATCTTTTACCCCACTTCTGGTAAAATACATAGAAGTGATTTATACATCTTTTTCTATATGAAAATATCTTATTTATTATTTTCTCTTGTTTTTCCCTGTAGAGTCAGATTGAGGCAGATGGTGGAAAATCTTTGGACCTAAGCAACTATCCCTACATATTTATGGTATATTATTGGTCACTTTTTCTTTCAGGTAATCATTTTAAGTGTTAGCAGCCTTCTTGAAAACACTTTGTAATCCTTCTTTTCCAGAGATGGAAGGAGCAGTACTTTGTCAATGTTGGAATAGACTGTGGATTAACCATTGCAGGTTTCTACTACGTCTGCTTTTCTTGTAGTGATGGCTCCATTAGTGGCTTCTATTACGACCCAAATAGCAGGTATCATAGGACAGTACTTTTTGATCTTTTTTCTCCTTTTGGAGATCATTTAGTCATACTGTTTCTCTTACCAAATATTTGTTGGACTCTGCTGCCTTACACTACGGGGTCATCCATTTCACGGGTTTAATAGTATTCCGTTATTGCCGTATACTTGTTGGAAGGGCATTTTTATTAGGTATTACAAGTTTAGAGGGGTATATAGATTAATTTAAAATTTGGAGGGATATATGAGTTATTTTTTAACTTTAGAAGGGTATACCAGTATTCAACCCTAATTTGTGTAAGGGCCAATTACACTTTTAATTCTTGAAGTTTGGACCAAACACCAAGTTTAGCCCCTATACTTCAAAATTTTGCATAGGTTTACAATTTAATAATCTGCTGATCAAGTCAATTGTCATTATAGCTCTACAGTTTGACAGTGTACGAATCAAAATATGTCTAAAACTGATTGTTTGGAACCCAAAAAGAGAATGCAACTCAAACGCCACATAAAAGGCCAAAAATCGCAGAAAATCTTAATTACAGTTTTAATACATAAAAATTTGCATTTATACTGCATCCAAATTATCGTACATGTAGTTCTATCTTGCCAAAAGCTCTCAAGTGGCAGCTGAGTTATCATCGTCGCTGTGGTCAAACGATTAATATGGATACGTTTTGGTTGGTACGTCGTCTAAGTTACTGAATAGCAAGTGCAAGATTCATGTGAGGGGACAAAATTGGTATTTGGCCCAAGACTTGAAGTATGAAAATGTAATTAATTCTTTGTAAGGGAAGGGAACCATTGATTATGATCTCTTGACCTTTGCTTTGCAGTCCCTTTCAGAAGCTCGAATTGAAGTGTTCCAATGGGCAACAGTTGGGTTTCACCTTTTCCTCATATGAGCTACAGTGACAGCGAACTATGTACGCTCCAGGTGTAGTTCATCATGTGAATGCATTTGAATTTGCGGTTGTGGTGTGTGTAGTATTGAGGACGGCTGTTGATGTGTCGATGTTTATCATATATTTGGAGCGGCGCGAACAATGTATCAGTTGATTGTAATCATAGTGAAAGAGAGAGCCTCTTAAATCTGGAAACCAATATTTTGTTTTTCGTGTAGTTTAATGCTAGCATCAGGATGTATGTTCCTTGCAATCATGTTTTTGACAGCAAATCTCTTCCCCGCGGATTTGGATTTTCAGTTTGCAAAGGAACACCAAAGCTTTACACTGAAGTTGCTTCTTTGAGGCTCAGAATCTCACATCCCTGCCAACAAAGCCACAGCGAATGATCGGTCTCAACAAGCTGCGTGGCTTCGAGCGGTAGGGCTTCTCGGCACTCATCATCTTCAAGCAGTTCCCTCTACACTTTCTCCGTGGAAAGAATCAAAGCATCAGTGGTCATATGGTTCAGGCATAAGTTCCGGAGTGCCTTCGAAGGGAACACCTGCCCAACCTCTCATCATCTCTGCATTAGATAGATAGAGCTGCCTAATCAGGTAAATTGATTACTTCACAGTTTTGGCACAACTTGGATTTTCTCATTATGATTTGATGATTAATACTATGATTTGATTTGATGATTAATACGCATAAATTGAATATGAAGTATCATAACACAGTTCTTTAATTAATTTCGCCAAGGAATTTGGAGAACATCACTAACTTGTTGAATATATTTTCGGTAACCTGTCTGGGTTTTATTTGGCGACAGCCAAATCGGTGAATTGGATGAAATTTAAATCCGCTTTTACGGGGCGCCCTTATTTGGATACTTGTTATTGCACAATTTGTATTTACTTCTTAGGGCAATTGTTTATATACCCCTAAAAAGTTTTCGACTTTTCGATTTATCCCTCTTAGAAGACTATTATTAAAAATATTTTTTACGTTCCAAATTATTTCAAATATACTACTATATAGAGTTAAATCTTGTTAGTGAATTGTTAGCAATAGTCGTTATTTCTATGAAATTACTAATTTGCTCTTTTCAATATATCATTCTACCATATTTGCTCTTAAGCTAGGGACAAAAGAAGTATTTTAATTTTTTATTTTTTTAAATATGCTATTCTATTGTCGCTAATTTTTTTTTATTTGCTCTTAAGTTAGGGACAAAATAAGTATTTCAATTTTTTGTCATTTCAAATATGCTTTTCTACTATCACTAACTTTTCTTATTTGTCGTGACATCAAAGGGAAAAGAGGTATTTGATTAAAAAAATTTTTAACTCTGTTAGACATTTAATTCATGCTTAATCCAAGATAGCTTACTGCTGGGGTATTTTTTTAATATGGGAAGAACATATGAATGGTATATTGAAAGCAAAAAAAAGAAAAAAACAAAAGAGTAAATTAGATATTTTCAAAATTTTGAGAGATATATGGGCAATTATCCTTTACTTTTATTTATTTTAGTTCATTTCATCCAGTGTAAGCAAACCAGATGAAATTTATAAGGTCTGATTTGCTGCCATTTCGGTTTAGAACGATATGAAAGAGAATTTCTCTGTCAAAAAAAGAAAAAAAAAGGAAAAAAAAAGGAAAAACTTTTTACATATGGAAGATCAATTAGAACGCGACTGCGGACAAAACAAGAGAGTGAATACTAGAATTCTATATATCCAACCATATTCGTTCGATCCCAAACATTAATAGATGATCAGCTTAATTATCATAAGAAGATAAGATAGCAAGCTTGGAAGATCAAAAATGGCAGAGACATGAAGAAGAAGTATCGATCATGATTAATTATATACACACAAATCCCTAGCTAGCTAGCTAGCTGATCGATTTAATTAAGAGCTTCCGTTGTAGAAGGATCCGGTGTTGATGGCATCGTCGTTGGCATCTCCGAGCGCGGCCTCGCTCAAGTACTTGTCAGCAAGCTGCACCCTCTTCACATTCTCCTGCTCCTGCACCAGCATGTTCCCGTACTCCATCAGCTTATCAAGCGTCATCTTGGGCTGCTCGAACGTCGGCGGCCCTTCGATCGAGTTGATGAGCTTCTTCCCCACCGTCGCGACGCCGATATCCGTCACCCACTTCCTCACCTCGTCATCGTAAACTCTGGCTCGGAGGGCGCCGAAGAAGTCTGCGTGCGTACGTCACGTACGTTAGTAAAGGTTTTGCAGATCACAATATTGACCATCTGCAGGATATATACTTTTAATAGGATTTGCGCAAGTACTTGCAAGATGCATGGAGGACTTACCGATGGACTGGCCGGGGAAGGCGTCGACGAGCCTGACGATATGCTCGTTCGCGATGTTGTCGGTCCTGAATATACCGCTGCACACGCCGATACGGTCGTCCCTGGTGGGCGCCCAGTAAAACTTCTCCATACGTCCGTCGCGAATCAAGGGGGCGTAAAGCGTAGAGAAGTCGTTTCCGGTGACGATGATGGGCACGCGGGGGTTCTCCTGCTTGTTGTACATCCCGGGAAGCTGCACGTTCGTCGGGTTATCGGCGATGTTCATCAGGGTGGCGTTGACCATCTGGTTGTTGACTGTGTACTGGGTGGTCCCACCGAGCCGGCCGGCGCCAGCATCGAGATCGTTTATGAAGAGGACGCACATCTTACCCTTCTGTATCCTGTCGGCCGCCTCGCGGTACCTCTGCCTGATTAGCTTTGCAGGCTCTCCGGCGTTCCCGCTCTCCAGCTCTCCGGCACTCATCACGATAGGGCTGCAATTCAACAAGTTCTTCAATTAATGTAATTAACCGATCCAGAGAAAAAGAAATTAATGCAGCACCATGCAGCTAGCAGTACTTTTATGATTGCCCAGCATATATATATATATATAGAAACCCTTGCTTGATATATATATATATATATAAACCAAGTTGTTGTAACATGTACAGTAGGAAATTGAGATCAACTTTTAGTTAGATCAAGAAGAAATTATATAATGTTTCCTTTTCCTTATTGAGAAGTTTATATATATTTAGTTTCATTAATTTCTCGAATAACAAAGCCGGCCCGAGCATATGAATAGTAGGACGAATATTGAAATGATCAGCTAACGCGCATCTCTTGTAACAAACGGTCGACGATCGATCAATTCGTAGTAATAATTAATAAGACAGCGCGCAAAATACAAATTATTCAATAAGCTATATATTGCTCCTAATGTTGAATTGTTTGCAGCAATCGCTTAAATATATATATATACGAGCTTTTAACTTAATCTTATAGCTGAACAGAAACAGAAACATAAACTCATGACTCACTCACTTGATACCCATCTTAGCGAAGACGAGCTCGCACTGGAAGGATTTCCCTTGCCCTTTGCCTCCCCAAATACCCAAAATAAGGGGGACCTATATATCAAAATCGACCGCACCTTTAGCCTATGATCTCATCGACACATGCAATTAACATCGACATATAATATATATATATATATATGAAAAAAGAAAACTACAATTAATTATATCTCGATTACTACGTACGACCTTGATGTTAGGCAAGGTCATGAAGTTCTTAGAGATGTGAACAACAAGCTTGTCCATGAATGCGGGAGCTATGTATAGGCCATCAATGGTGTTGTCCAAGTTGTACCTTGTAAAAAAACCCCACAATTAAAGTCAGTTTATATATATATATAATTCTAGATCAAACATATATATATACGGCGATCGAGAAAATAACAATTAATTAAAGGGGATCGAATTTATTATTTATCTTTCTTTAGTTCTATTTCACTTACTCTCTTAGCCCCTGGCTAATGTACTCTTGGGAGCTCATGACAGGGATGTGGGTGCCGGAGTCCATCGGAGCTTGGAAGAGCGTATCGACCAAACCTTTCCCCCTCGTGATATCCTGTTGATCGTCCGATGTGTCGTATGCCAGCCCTCTCCATTTGTCCTTCTCGGTTTGCTTCGATTCATCAATATCGCCGGCCATAACCTTGAAATAAATCCTGGCGGGGACTCTTCCATGGCTTAGGCTTGAGCTTACTTTATTCTTCAAGCCGCTGCCGAAGAAGGCCGAATTCGGCACCTGATGAGATCCCGAACCGGACCCGTGCAGATTCAACTGCATATACAAAGTTGCATCTCAAACCAAAATTTGAAAAAATTGGTGAAAATAATTCATGGAAAAGGTTATTCAAATCCAAAATTTTCTTGTAAACAGCAATAGCAGCTGCTACACGCTATCATTAATGAACCATTAATTTTCTACACCTTTCTGTTAACAGAACATATGTAAGCCCTCCTTTGTTTCTGCTCGTGAGTTCGAATTCTACAGTTGATATTTAACAAGCTAAATCGATCTCCATAATGAAACCACTTTGTACTAATAAAGAAAAGCGGTTTAGAATTTAGGATTAGAGGAATTAATAGGACGAATAACGTGTAATCAATCAAGAGTGATCGAACATCGTGCCTTCTTTGGAAGCGAATAGATCAATAGATGAATTAGTTGATTCTACGGAAAAAAAAAAGCTGTATATATTCAAATCTCTTCAAGTATAATTTCGATAGAAGTAGCAGATAAAAAAAAAACACCAAATTAGAACTTATTCTTCTGGACCTGTTACATCAAAATGCTCCACTAGTTAGAACCACCGGTGAAAACAGGAAAAAGTTAATAAATGAAAAGTCAAATTAAAAAGCGCAACGAAATTTTTATCTTTTTTTTTTTTTGTATAAAAGGAACCTTTATTTTGTTGCACCAATTGAATAGAATCCAATTAAGCACAACTAACAACAGAATGTATAGTTACTTTTATATTTAAAAAGAGAAATAAAAACTTACTTTTTGAGTGAGAACTACAAAGAGTAGTAAACTTCATTTGGTGGCGATTAAATCAAAGTGGGTTCTAATTACTTCTTAGCTATAGATATATATATATATAGAGAGAGAGAGAGAGAGAGAGAGAGAGAGAGAGAGAGAGAGAGAGAGAGAGATATCTAGAGAGAGAGAGAGAGAGATGTGGCGGGAAAATCATAGCTATACCGGGACTCTGTTGACGGCTCCAACGGTCGAGACGGCAGTGGCCATTGAAGAAGCCGAGAAACTGCAGCTGTAGGCAAAAGCAGGTTCTCCACCGCCTGCCCCTTGACCAGAAACGGTGGCGGGGTGGGGCTGAAAATATATGGAGCTAGCGGAGATTGTGGATTCTGATTTCGGATTCGTAACGGCCACAAACTTTGGGATTGGGGTGAGGGCCACGTGGGGCAATCTCCAACGAGCGATCGTGGCCTCATGGGAGTACATGTAGCTACAAAATAGAGGGAGAGTACGCTGGGACCCAGCAGCAGCTATTGATCTATTGTGGGAAAAGGGCCAAAAAAAATATATATGGAGATCAAAATAAGGGGATGGTTTGGATTCAACAATGGTTCTTCACCACTAATTGCTTTTGGGGATCATCACCATATAAATTTCAGCAAGAGATTAGGCAAAACCAAAAAAAAATTAAAAAATGTAAAAAAAATTGGATTGGCTATGAATTAGTGGGAACGAGTTAATTGGTGGAAACGAAATTCAAGTACTTACTTGAGTTGTGAATGATGCAAGTGTTTTTGTCTTTTCAGTTGCTACTTCTTTTGGTTGCTCTTGTGATTGTCATCAAAAAGATGTGGTGGGATTTTCCTCAAAAAAAAAAAAAAAAAAGATGTGGTGGGATAAACTTCTAATAAAAGGCTCTGTGGTGATATATTCACTTACCAATAAAAATTAGTAAGTACTTGTGAAAAATATTTTTGTATTTTAAAAAGTGAATATTTGACTAATAAACGGGCTCAACCTATTTGCATGACGATATATTCAAATGAGATTTGATCTGTAAGAATATAATATGTAAGTAAACATTTTTACGTATTTACAGCGCAATTTAAAAATTTTCAAATAGAAAACTGTTAGTACCGATAAGTAGATCGTCATGCAATTACAAAATCAAGTAATTATTAAATAATGAGCATCAACAAAAGATCTCAACGAGACATTTCAACGTTGCTAAATTACAATTGAAACAGTTGAAATTAAGGTTTTTTGACGAGCGTTTTAACTTCTTCACAAAATATCGAAATTTGCAATAGCAATTTGTACTAGCATATACTGTACCATTATTAGAAGATATTTGTATTTTTGTCATTAACCTAAGTTGAAGTTGGAATAGGTGCTTCCTTCCCTAAGAATCCTACTTGAGAAGTTTCCCATCTCATACGGCTCAGAAATCTTCTTTTTTTTTTTTTTTTGATATCCTATTTTAATCCAGCCTATGCTAACTGAATTTGATTTCTCATAGAGCCAATATATAAAAAGAGATAATTGTCTATATGTCACGCCCCAGGTAGCACTGTTTTCCGGGCACGCCGACAAATCCGCCGTGTCTGAGAAATTTTTCCGTACCCGAAGCATAGTACTGTATAACACACAATGCTACAGCATAGAGTACTATAAACAAACAGGTAGGAAAACGAACTTAAATACATACAACCACAGATACAAAAACTACTTGCACCAGCGAGTTCACAACTGTATGTATATAACACACAAAACCCAAAAATCACTACCTGTGGAAGGGAAAGTCCTCTAACTCCGTAGCACTCAGGAAGGGCTCTAACTCGCGACGCCCTTGCCTCGATCCAACTCGGACGGAGCAGCAGCCGAAACAGGAGGCCCTACAACAACGGTGGAAGAAAAGGGGCGTGAGAACTACTGTAAAAACAGGTAGTCCTCAGTGGGTACCGCCCTAAACAATATCGGTCCACCCACTAAGTCTACAGGGTAAGCAAGAAAGTAAAAGAAGCCGAAACACTCAGCAGCTAAGTAACACTCAGCAGCTAAGTAACACAATACTATCCTGCCCTCAACAACCCTACGTAGAATAAGTAAAAGCGGCCCAATCTTACGAGGGTGATACACCCGTCCACTTTGTCGAAGCAACACTACAACTACCTCGGGGTAGCTAGCGGAGAGCAAGTCCACAACGAGGACGCGGCGACACCAACGCAAAAGCACTAAGCCGGACTCGGAGCGGCACTCGTGGGCGCGAACCAGCCGAGTATGCAAGCGTATCTCTGTCGAGCTCAATCGCTCTCACGGGTATAGTCAAGTAAACGGTCCAACCACCAAAATAGGTCACGTGCCCTTGGCACACTCGTACTAAAACGATGTGCAGGCCTACGTCAACCCCCGACGGTCCCCGACACACCAACAGTCTGAAATCTAGAACAACAAAGCTCGGCATCCCTAGCGCGAGCGTAAAAGTAACAACACTACCCTGGTATCCATCGCACTCAACAGCGACGACACAGTAATCTCGACTCCTAGAGCTAAATCTGGTAGTGAAATACATATGACGATCAAACGTGGTTTTCTCCTAAGTCAAGTCCAAGTCCAACATGTATAATTTAAAAACTTACTAAACATGCTCCCAAAATTCAGATTTAACATACAAGAATTCATGAATTCGGCGATCACAAACTAGTCGAAAACGGGAATTTATACATGTCGACTACTTGAATTAGGTATGATCCGATGAAAACCCACCTTGATGCTCAAATCCTGGCAGTGAAGAAGGTGGCCCGGATCCAACTTGATCCCTCGTGGTCCGCGAAGTCCTCGGTTCTCTGCTGCGAAGAGAAAACCCAATTACGCGATTTCACGAAATCTGTTCGGAAAAACAGCAGCTGAGAAAAGCTTAAATCCAACTAAGCTAACCTTCTCCGAAATCAGCGATTCAGGGCTCAGAAGCTTCGTCTTGAAGTCACGAATCCAACGGTCCAAGTTTCGCTGGATTCCGCCACTCCTACACAGAGTACGGGCCGAAATACGAAACGTCGACGCTGGAAACCTGCAGTTCGGCACCTCAGAAACTGTCGGCAAACAGCGGCTCAGTAAAGATGGGGTCCGACCGGGCAAACCTACTCCAAATCCGGCAAATAAGGACTCTCTGGAATCGTCTCGAAATCGCGGATCCAATGGCTCAGGTTTCGTCGCGTTTCGACACTCCTACACAGAGTACTAGTCAAAACTCCGCGGGTCGACGCTGCAGTCAGCAAGGTGCGAAAATGAAGCAATCCGAAGTAAACGGAGGGATGTCGATGGCCAACTCACCTCTGAAAATGCCCTAGGCTCGTCGCTGAGTCGAGGACGGCGGTCCGCGCGCACGCACAGCTCCTCGCGGCGTCACGTCGCGGAAACGCTCCTCGGTGCGTCGTCGACGAAGATCGGTCTTCACAGAGCTCTTCCAACGCCTTTTGGGTGACTAAGTGATGTAGAAGGAGAAGAGGATTAGCAGCAGCAGCAAGGGGAGAAGAAGAAGAGAAGGGTCCCTCTCTCTCTCCTCTCTGCTGCAAGGTAGGGGTTAAGGGGTGATGTGACAAATGCCCAAAAAGTCAAAGCGGGCCATTCTGCCACACCTTTGTATCGGTACAAACCCCTGCTGTACCGTGCAGACGAGCAACAGAGAGCCCTCTGCGAGGGCTATACTGGGTATAGCCCTGGTGGTTATACCGGTATAGCAATCGATCTTGTACCGGTATAGCCACCAAAGTGTACCAGTACAAGCCACTGAAAAATCTGCTATTTCGCAGATTTTCAGATTTCCTGCAGCTCTCGCGTTCCCACTGAGTCCGTTCGACGTCATTTTGGCGCCAACGCGACTCGGGCTTGTCCCGACACTCATCAGAGCTATCGATAAGCCTCAGTTGAAATTTCAGGTCTCTACACTATATAACTCTCATACATTTGAAAATATTCGATTTATTTATTTTTTTTCTTTTTAAAATATCCTTCATATGTTCCACCGTTATTACAAAATACTCCATGATTATCTCTAAATTAACTTGGATTAAACGTGAGTTAAATATCTACCACAGTTAAAAAAAATTAAAATGACAATTTTGTCCTTAACTTAAGGACAAATAAGAAATGTTGGTGACGGTAGAAGGGTATATTGGAAAAGGCCAAAAGTCAAAATACTTTTTGTACCCTCTGACTTTAAGGACAAATAAGAAAGTCAATGATGGTGGAAGGATATATTTGAAAGAGCAAAATATTAATTTTACATAGATAATAGAGTTAATTAACAAATTTTAACTCTATGGCCATATTAGAAATAGGTTGGAGCCTAGAGCAAGTGGCAAAGGACTTGATGGTTGGTACCCGAGACCCGAGTTCGAATCCTAGTTGATTTACATTTCTAGCTAAGTTTATTTCTTAACGAAATAAACGAAGCGGGTAGCGTGCTACCTATCTCTCAAGAAAAAATAAAAAAAAACAAAAGAAAAATTAGTCTTTTAAGAGGAGTAAATCAAAAAGTCGAAAACTTTTTAGAAGTATATAAGCAATTGCCCCATATAAAAATATTGTGGAGCTAACTTATTTTACTGCTCTTTTTCTTTCATTATTTTGATCGAACATCATCTGCCTGCAAACACAAAGTTACTTCACAGCCCAACCAGAATAGTTAGAATTCTCCGTAAAATTTTTTTTTGCTGAAAAATCATTGAAATTCTCTCAAAATTCATATTAATGATGGATGCTTCTCTTCAAACTTCACGGCAACTTGCATCGTTTTGTTTCTTCTAGATATGTCTATGGGGCACTAATGCAAGCAGCCTTACACTTATGTGAGTCGAACTGGAGATATAGATAACCTTGGATATTGTTGGAGAAAAATCTATTTATGTATAAAATATATTTTTTTAATAAAATAATTTTTAAATTGCAAGATTTAAATAAATATTTTGAAACGCATACGAATATTAATAACCAAATATAATAAAGAATAAAAGTTTAGATGTGGTCTATGAGTCGAGACGTGCTATATATTGTTCTAGAAGTGAGATTTGTCTCTTCACATACCATGCTCTTGCAATTACTTGTAGCTTTACGACTACCATGGTTCAACATGTCGGCACGTCTGCAGGGTGGTGCAATTCAAACCACGTAGACTTTCAGAGATCTAGCAAATAAAGAAATTAAGTGTAATGAAAATCTAAGGTTCAAAATTCAGAGTAGAAGAAGAAGCAGTAGCAAGTAGAAGCTTCAGCCAAAAAAGGAACTTAACCTCTTCTGCATCCTCTCTTGTATATAGATACGAGCCAATGAGTGTAGCTGCCTCAAGCAGCCAATGGAAGGTAAGGTCCAATGGCTATGTCTCGGGTTAGTCGTTGGACCTTATCTAAAATCCTAAAAAGAAAAATAAAATATAAGATGAATTGAACCGCATAACCAAGATCGTGCGTGTGCTTGTGCTTCTTGGATAGCACCACTCACATTATCTCCTAAGGATGATTGAAATATATTAAAAATTACTATATGTCTTGAGTCTTTAATATAGGACTAAACTCACATATAATAATATAAGCACGAGCTTCTGGACATAGCATATTGGATGTTGGGCCACGCAGCAAGCCCACGAGCCATAAAGAAGTTTTAAATCATGTATATCAAATAAATACTAACAATATGAGGTATAATTAGGGATGTTAACCCGGCCGGGTGGCCCCGAGCGGCATGTGGGCCGCCCGCCCTGACGCAGCCTCGAGCCGAGCTACAACACGGCATGGATACTGTAGCACCCGTGCCGAGCTGGCCCAGCCCGAAGCTCTGGGCTGTGCCAGCCTGGCCAACCCGGCCTGCACCCCATGGCCCAAGGCGCCATGGGGTTTGAGCTCCTGGGTAGGAGGGCTCTCTCGAGGAGCTCTTCTCCCAAGATTTGCTAGGCAGACCTTAGGAGGAGGACTTTTGGTCCAATGGACCAAAAAATATTGGTCCATTGGACCAAAAATTTATTTCATTTTTTTAAAAATAAATAATACAAATTTATGTATTTTAAAAAAAAATTAAATATTGAGCTTAGTATAATTATTTTTATAATTTTTTAATATTTTAATCAAAATATTAATTTTAATAAAAATATTTATTATTTATATTTTTTAATTTCATACTAAATTTTTTATAAAAAAATAAAAAAATAAATAAATACTTACCAGAGGCCGGCCAGAAGCACGGCCCGTGCCTTCCAGGCCAAAAGGCCGTGCCGGGGCCATAGAGTAGTCAACTTGGGCCCGGCACGTCCTTGCCCAAAATTAAATCCGGGCCGGACCGGGCTGGACCCTAGCCAGTTTTGGCCCGAAAAATGTGGGGCCCCTAGGTACAATTAACCAATCTAGTTGCCAGTGGTCAATTCTTTTTATATTTTCTGTAAAGCCGGGCTAATTTCTTCAAATCCATGCCTCAATTTTGCACAGGAGAGATAGCGAGACTATAATTTCAAAGAAGAATGAAACAATTTGCAGTGGAGTAAGAAATCTGCAATTGGAACCTTATTTGCAATCTCAATCTCTCTCTCTCTAGATCTCTACAAAAAAAACTCAATCATCATCTACATAGATTACTTCTTGCTTAAAAAGCCCACCAAACACCTTCTTGACCTCTGGTTTTGGATCAGGCTGTAAGGGCGTCTGCCTGACCTGCTTCTGTGTTGGTTGCCTTATAATAACCGCTTTTTGGGGTGGCAACTTTCGTGCTTTTGCCTGGCCCCTAACGGTGGCAATTTGTGCTTTAGGCTTCTCTTCCTCAGGCTTTTGAGCAGCAGAACTATTGAGCTGTGAGCTAAACTTCTGCCAAGAGAAGTCCTTTCCGAATCCCTTCGCTCGATCCATGAGGTTCTCCAGGGAAGTGCCGGCAGCTTCTGCTCTTTCTCTGGCTTCTTGTGCTGGGCTCGCGGATTGCGCTTCTTGCGCCGAGAGCTCCTTCGCCTCTTTCTCGAGCTTCTCGGCAGCTTCTGCGGCCTCGCGAGCTTTCTGAGAAGCCGACAGGGCTTCTTCCTCTTCTGCTTTTGCCTTGGCTAAGGCCTCCTGATACGCTCTCCTTCTTCCATCTTCAGGAACAGCGCTGCACAATGAAGGAAATTGAGTTCGATCAGTAAACATTCATAAAATCTATTATATATGTGTCTGGTTGGCCCGAGTCCCAACTATATATATATAGAGAGCTTCAGGCATTTGTATCGTACTGCGCAGTACGCATATTAGACACCTACGTAGGTGTACCACAGTCCGCACTTTCTTGAAACAAACTATTTCAGCACTTCTAGGCCGCATTGTGAAGAGCCAAATGACGCCTAAATTAATGCTTCTTAATTATGTGCAGTAAGTGCTACTGCTAGCTTGCACACATAATATTAGAAGCGGAGAGAAGATTTCTAGGAACTTCCTTAAAGGAAATTTTTAAACAGAAGTAAATTATGTTGACTGCAGTTTGTGAATAAGTATCGTTCGATTAGACCGCGCGACCAATTATAAAAGTACTTTTCAATTGAAATTCCCTCTGGAAGTGTCAAGCTACTATATATTAAAAAAAATAAAAATAAAAAACACTTTTCTCTCTTCTCAAACAGAAAAAGCCTTGTAGGTAATTCCTATGATGAGTATATATATATATATATATATAGTAATGATAAGCTAATTAAATAGCATGACAAGTGAGAAAAAATAAATAAATAAATTTAAAATGGTGGCTAATTAATCACCCGAAAAGCTCATCTATGGGCTTTGAAGCTGCCGAGGGGCTTGTAGAAACCTGGACAACCTGAGAATTTAACAGAATTCATGAACTCATAGCCTGAAAATTCATCAGCGCGCTCCAATTAAAATAAATTAATAAAGAGCTCATAACTGAAAGTAGGATTTTTGGGTCTTATTTCAAGATTAGATGAAGATCATACGGTATATATGGGAATTAAGGACGACAAACAAGGGAAAAATACCTTATTCTCAGCTACAGCCGTATTGGAGAACACATCGGCCACAAGCGTCGCAATCTGTGATCTAGACACCTGCATGCATGCAGGATATACATGTGCGCAGCTAAGAATACGTATTCGGCCGGTGAGATCAGAATTCAGAACACATTAATTAATTTGCAATACTAAAATTAAGGTTAACGATCGATCGAGTAAGGAGGCTCGATCCTCGACTGTTTCGAGAGAGACCTGATCTCTTTTAGTAACTTTCGCTTACTTTGGAGTTTGCTAATAAAAAATTATTATTATTACGTAACACCATCATGGAGAGGGTTTAATTAGATCAGTTTTGGTATATTAATTAAAAAAATTAAGGAGAGTTATCAGAATAGCATAATTAGCTATTAAGTAGTAGCTTAACCAGCTAACACGTGCATGCATGCATGCATGCGTACAATTACCTTGTACCGGGCGGTGGTTCCGGCGGGCGGCGTGGTCCCCTCCTGGGACAGGACCAATCCGTAGGATCCCTCGGCCGCATAGTCGTCGGTGAGGGAGGCCTTGATGAGGGTGTAGCTCACGTCGGTCTCCGCCACCTTGCTGAGGAACTCCCCCAGCGTCAGCGGCTGCGACTGCGCGAAGAGGTTGGCGAAGAACGAAGTGATGCCGTCCAGCACGTTGTACGTCGACGCATCGCCCCCTGCTACTCCTCCCGTCCCGGCGTCGTAGACCACCGCCACGTGGCCCACCCCCGCCAATTCGGCGGCGCGCACCACCTGGAGGGCGTCGTCGGTGGTGACCTCCGATGCGGCAGCAGCGGCGGCCGAGGGGGACTTCTCGGCGGGGCCCACGGTGACCACCACCTTGGCGGCTGGGCCGATGGCCTTCGCGATCGCCTCCGGGTCGCCGAACGCCGACTCCACCGCGTTCAGCCGCTTCGCCTCC
The DNA here is from genome assembly GCA_025177825.1 of Aechmea fasciata. Taxonomy (NCBI): domain Eukaryota; kingdom Viridiplantae; phylum Streptophyta; class Magnoliopsida; order Poales; family Bromeliaceae; genus Aechmea; species Aechmea fasciata. The sequence continues at coordinate 1,063,533 of CM045923.1, read as the reverse complement.
TCCGGCGAGATGATCTGTCGATCGGAAATTAAACGGGCGCTCAGTGATATTAATTGTTTGCTTACTTATATACGTGCAAATTATAAGTAGCTAGCTAGCTAGATTGGAAAATTACCCTTCACCCCATTTAAGCTTTATTATTATTATTATATATGTAGCTTGAAAAATTATCTTTTACCGCTTATAATTTTTGCTTTTATTTTATTATAGGATAAAAGTTTATTTTGAAATAGCTAAGTACTTTGGATTGGAGTGGATCGAATTAGGTGAAAATTGCTTATTTTCTCTTGTTTGTTTTGTAATTATAGAATTGAAGTTTCATTACTTATTCTGTTTGTTATGCAGAAAATGTATAATATAAAACTATAATTTATATATATATAAATAATAAATAATTTAATAAATAAAAATAATATAATTATATTTTTATATAATTAAATTTAATTTAAAGCAACTAAATTATTTTTTTATACATAAACTATAGCAATACAACAATACAATTATAAAGTAAAAAAATATTAATACTTAATTAATCAATTTTTATCGTGTTTTAATTGTACAAACTAAATAAAAAAATATTAAAATTTAACTAATCAATTTTAATCATATTTTAAGCATTCTAAATGAATAAAAAAATAATTAGTACCATACTTAAATATATTTAAATATAATTATCTTTACCTAATATATTATTTTATTTTTTTCTTCGCCTTTCTTCACCATAATTGACTTCTACCCACGATGAGCCGAAGTCAATTACGTCGTTTCAAATTAACTGGAGTTTCGACCGTAACTTTTTTATGGTGAATTAAACAACAGAAGTGATCATTTATGTCAAAAATGACTTTTTCCATCTCCACTTCCACCCCACTTCCCTCCAAATTAACATGCCCTAAGCCTAAATCATATCAAGATAGAATGCTACATTTTACCGATGAACAACGCCACTAATACACTTCAAAATAGGCTGTACATATTTTTTTAGGGTTTAATGCCACTAATACACTTCAAAATAGACTGTACATCTCATCTTATTTAACGGAACAAGATGTAAATACCATTTCTACCCTTGTGCTGCTCCTTAACTTTAGGGCTAATTTTAATAATGCCCTTCTAGAAACTATTAATTTCACCCATACGCTTCTAAAATTGATAATATCACAAATGCTCTACAATATATTCAAAATTATCATAAATGCCCTCCACTAGTTAATATCCGTTAAAATTATCTGAAATGGAGTTAAATTTTTAAAATATTATTTTTACCTTTTATCTCTTCTCAATAATAAAAACACTAATAGGTATTTCAAGATATTTTTTGTAAATCTAAATTTGACTATTTAATATATAAATATTAAATTAATTTTTAAATGATATATAAAAATTGTATTTTATATAAAGTATGTTTTTATATGATTTTAGTTTTGTTTTTGGCTTCGGGTTTTAGTTCAGATTCGATTTGGATATAGACCAAAATCATAACTAAATTTAAATACGATGAGAGTTCATTTTTATGTACCTAAAACTATATATCCCACTCAGCATCGATAAATAAGCTCATCCCATTCAAAATCGAGTTCAGATAAAATTTTATATCTGTATCATTTCACATTCCTTATCAGTAATACTAATTCGAAATAAATTATAGATTTTATTTTTTTCCTATTTAATAAAAAATAAATCACATACCTATATGAATATGCATACTTTTTTTATCAATTTAAAAAAGAGAGAGTTTTGTTCAAAAGCTTAAAATATTATATTTCAGTTTTTAATTTTGAAAGATTTGATAATCAAATCCAAATGATTTAAAGTTGAGATTAAGTTATATATATTTTTATCAAAATATTAATTAGAATCCTATTTATTGATATTTATTGATTGGTTTGACAATGAAATATAAATTAGTTAAAAAACAAACTTCATATAAATATTTATTGTTTATTTTTTTCTGATTTTTAAAAAATTTGTACTTTTGCCTACTCAAAATTTTATTTTGATGCACTTAAATCCCACCGTTCTGTTAATATTCTATCAATTTGTGACCGAATATGCCAAAATATCTTTGTAAATGGCTAGGAGTAATTTGGTCATCATTCACACTCTTTATAAATGTCATAACTTTCTTAAAATAATTTTGAAGAGTAGGCAAAATATAAATTTTTAAGATTAAAAAAAAATATATTTATAAAATTTTTTTCCATATTTTAGTCGTAAAAATAAAATAATAATATATCTATATACTACTTTTTAAACCGTAAAATGTAGCAAAATAATAACGTGCTAAGCTGTAAGGAGACAAATTGAAATTACCATTTTTGCTAAACCATGAGGTAACACGTACGCTAGTTTTTATTTTTTAGAATTAATTAATTTTAGTTTAATACATAAGAAATTTTATTAAATTCATTAATAATTTTACTAGATTTAATTAATTATTTTAAGTAAATAAAATAAAACTAATCAATAATACTAATAAATTATTTAAATTTAACAAAATTATAAATTTAACTGTACATAAAATCTCATATTAAAAAAATTAGAAATAGAGGCTCCATTTCATTAAAGCTCATAGTTGAGGAGTCTCTGTACAATTTTCACTCCTATAGGATATTGTGCACTGCTTGCAAATGGTGTCCATACAATTTTAGTCCTTCTACGGGCATGGAGGGTGTTCATATAATTAATTTTTGTTCGTCCGTCGGAGAGCTCTAGAATGGATGATCTTAGTACACTTCTGCTGGTTAAACATAACTAATTATCAATCTACTCGTAATTTTTTTTGTTTTTTATCTAGTATTTAATTTAGTCTTTGACTTTCAAGTTTTTATAAAATAACTATCTATATAATATTTCCTAGCAATTTTAATTCTTCGAAAATTGAGTAGTATTATATAAATAAATAAATAAAAAGTAGGCTTAAAAATGAAATGTTGGGCACACGTACGTAGGGGTGTAAACGAGCGAACACGAGCGAGCTCGGGTCGGCTCGTGTTATTCTATTAAGCAGAATTGTTCGTTAAAGTATTGAGGCGAAAAATTAGAAAGTGTTTAAAATCGTTTAATAAGCGAGGCAGAATCTGGCTAAATATAATAAATGACGAAAAAATTAAATTAAATATATTAAAAAAATAAATTTATAAAATTTTATCTATTAAACTTTGATCTAATAGTTAAAACTTTATATACAAATGAATTTTTTTATAATTAAATCGTATTTATATTTTTATTTTTCTTAAAAATTAAATAATAAAAATATATATTACATATAATTATTTATTTATATATAAAAATATAAATTAAATAAATTATATAAATATAAAATATATGTATTATTATTATCACCGAAACGGCGGTGCATTCGTGTTTTCGTTTATTAAGCAGTGAAAAATTATTTCGTGTTAGCTCGTTCTTAAGCGGTGAAAAAGTCATTCGTGTTCGGCTGGATTTCTTAAGCGAGCGATTCGATCTCGGTCATTTCGGCCGAGCAACAACGTGAAATCGCCCGGTGGATCGCGCGTACGGGCCGGAACCTACGTACGCGGGGGAGTGGGTGACCTTGTAGGCGGCGGCGATGCGGGCGAGCTCCTGCGCGGCGGCGAGGTCGGTCACGCCGGCCCGCACGGTGAAGCCGCCCCGGAGAAGGCTGCGGGCGATCCGAGCGCCTGCCTGCCCCGTGGCCCCCGCGACGAACACCGTCTGCGCATCCTTCCGCCGGCGCCCCACGCCGCCCGCGAACAGCGCCGACGTCGACGGCGACCCCACCACCGGCACCAGCGACTTGAAGTCCACCGAGAACGGATTCTTGGGGTTAGGGTTGGGATTTGCGTCCCCCTCCTCCCCGCCCTGCTGCTTCTTCTTCTTGGGCGGCGTCGAGAAGATCCCAAAGGGATTCGGCTTGGGGCCGCGGCCGAGGCGGTAACGGTGGTGGAGCTCCGGCGAGGGGGCGGAGGTGAGTCGAAAGGAGTTGGAGGTGAGGGCGGGAGCCATGGCGGAGCTAGCTGCTTCCCTTCCCTTCCCGGAGAAGGAGTGAGATGGAGAGAAGGAGGGTGTTTTGGGTTCAGTTGGAAAAAAATGTGACTCGTGATGTGGAATAGCCTGGATCGAGAAGGGGATTGGGGATGGCGGGATTTGGCCATTAACGTTGTGCCACGTGTCGGCCGTTTATCCGTGGGAGGGAGTACGAGAGCCAGAGCTCCCAGTCGTGCCGCAGCCTCACGTAAACCATCCATTTTGTGGGACCTTCTTGTGGATCATAGCTTCTGTTAATTAATTCGCAAATTATTAGTAAATTATTAAAAATATTTATAGATTTTTTTAAAAAAAATTTATTTGTAAATTTTAGGTAAATTATTTTCGAATTATTTACGAATTATTAAAAATCTAAATAAAAAACTTATAATTTTTATATTTAAATATAAATTATTTTATATTTTATCTTGAATTTATTTTTAAGGTGAATTTTTTAACGAATTTAAAAATTAAAAAATAAATTTTATGCATATTGTTGGACATGGTAGCGACCAGGTAATACGCGGTACTCAATCAACCTAAATTTTTAAGGGTAAGAATTTTGATGTGCCAGGAAGAATCGAAGAAATTTGAGCAACCACCACGTTTAAGCGAGGAGGTTACAATAGCAGCAGTGGTTACAAACGGTTCTGATCGGCTGAAAGTGGTCCAAAAAAAATAGGAGTAATGACCGATCAGGGATGGAAAATAAGTAATTAACAGTAAATAAGCAAATAACGCCATGAAAAAAGAGGTCTTTTTTAGAATAGAAGACCACCTTTATTTATCTGTAATTTCTTCGCATTTTCTAAGAATAGTCTACTTGTAATCTTTTACTTTTCCGCACTTCTTGTTTTTCTTAGAAGTAGTTTTAAGTTAGATTAAGCGAGTCTGTATGCCCTCGTCGTCCTTTGTGCTAGCTTTACGCATTAATTTCAATATATATAAAGGCATTCGGATCATTAGTCGACCCAAAACGTTGTGCATTCTGTACATTCGGTTCTTCTAGTCGAACCGAGCCTACAGTAAAGATCTTAGAACTCGGCTGATCCAATCCCTCATCAGCTGAATCGTTTGATTCAGTCGAAGGGCGCAAACTTCGAGGATCATTAATCGTAGTCGTTTTACATCCCTGCACTACTCCCGAGAGAGATTTTTGACTAGGTCAAGACTAGGGAATTTGACACCTAGCACATATTATACTCGTACAATAACAAAAGTAGTGAGTGGCAGTTGGTCGATCTCTTTCCTATTTTCAATTTTAGTAAAAAAAAATTTATTTAAATTTTATCAAATAAATCAATAGATCAATCTTTTCAAATAAATTTATAAATTACGCAACCGTTTTAATTCGATATCGTATACATAATCTTGTAAGGCTTGAAAATATAAAAATTTTTAATTTTGATAATCGAGCATGACGATAAAAAAATTAAAACCAACTAAATTTTTTTTTTTTTTTTTTGCTTTTCTTATACATTAGAATACAAAAAGTATTTTTTTTCTTTTTGTATTTTGAAGTTTTATAAAACTATATGCAATGTACAATATGACAAAAAATATTGTATAATTAAAAACTTTAATTAAAAAGAGGGCTCTATCGAATCATTTGATATAATTTAATAAGTCCTTTTTATCAAAAAATTAAAACTTCAGACATTTATTTGCATGAACTAAAGTTCGGAGGTTTTCCTAACGTTTTTACCCTTTTTTATGCTATTGTAGGTAAAATTTAAATAAAAATTTATTTTTAACTGTAGTTTGTTGATAGCAAGTTAATAACTTTGATATCAAAATTCTCCTATACTTTCAATTTACTTATCAATAATTTTCTCACTAGTGGAAGAAAGAAATGCAAATAAAATGACAACACTTAGGGCGTTTTTGGTTCAAAGTCGGAATCGGAATCGAAATCGAATCGAAATAAATTGGAATCGGAATCGGAATGACTCATTACCTAATTCTGTTTGGTTAAATCACTTGAATCGGAATCGTAATAAATCATTCCCATTGTCGGTGTTTGGTTCCGATAGATATAAAAAAGTAATCAAATTAATACATTAATTTATCTTTATAATTAATATATTAATTTAAATGCAAACTAAAATTAAATATTAAAAATTTACATCATAATTTTGAAATAATATCAAAATTTTAAATCTATTTTTTAAAAAAAATAAAACTTTGAAGGTGAGTGTAGAATTCAAAATATAAAACTAAATTTTGATTTATTCAAATTCAAACTTAAAATTACAATTTAAATTTTAATTTGAATCCCTAAATTTAATTTAAGTTTTAAATAAAATTTGAATAAAATTTTATTTAAATTAAAATTTAATTTAAATTCAAATTCATAAGTTAGATTCAAAGTACTTGATTAAATTTTAATTTTTAATTCAAGTTCAAATTAAAATTTAAAATTATATATTTAATTTTTAAGTTTAAACTCATATTTTAATTAAAAAAGTAAAAAAATATTCATTCCTTGGGATTCAACTTTCAATCCTCCTAGGGGATTGAAAAAAGAAGCGATTGAGAGATTCCCATTCCACTCGGGAATTGGAATCGGAATGGGACTCAGCGTACCAAACACCCACAAACGAATTCGCTCATTCCCATTCCCATTCCTAGGTGAAAAATAAGCGAACCAAACACGCCCTTAATGTTAAGGAAGGAGGTTACCGACATAGTTGATGAGCATCTTGAGCTTGCTCCTCCCCTCGAAGGGAAGCTCCGAATGCATCTCCATAGTCAAGGCTTGGCGCATTGCTCCTTGAGCTCCCTCACCATCATCGCTGCCCTCTCCCACCACCCCCATTGCGCATTCGGTGCCAGACCACTGCCACCGCCCCCTACTCACCGCTAGAAAAAAAAAAGCAAAAAAGAAAACTATATACTATACTTTATACTTGAATAATTACTACTCTTAACTATGGTGCAACCCACTATTACTATTACTTTTTGCATCTAAGTCTTATGTAAGTTCATTATATTTCATATTTGAGAGTTTTTCAAGTATGTTAGATTTTTTGTTGTTTAAAAATGTAATGTTTAAAGCTGTTGAATTACAGCTGCTTTTATTTAACTTTAGCTTCAAAAGCTCTAATTTTTTTGGCCAATTTGCATAAAAAATTCACTAGTTTTGCGCTTTTGCAAAAGTAGGTCATATTTTTCAATTTTGCAGATTCGGGCTGGATTTTCAGCCGCCTAACCAAAATGCCCATTTTCTACGTTCGTCGCGTATTCCTTAAGATACGTATTGTAATATCGAAACCTCGGTAGGTTATATCGACTTTAGTCAAATTGACCAAAGTGTGGCGATAGAAATAGTTGGACAAAATCCATTTGACATACTGTGAGACCTCAGGTAGTCCTATATATAAGATATAATAGGTCTAAACTCTTAACCCGGCTTAAGCATTTTGGGTGGTGGCAAGGCCCAAGAGGTTAAGAGAGTTAAGCGTGCTAGGACGGGAGTAGTCCTAGGATGGGTGACCCCCTGGGAAGTTGCGGCGTCATAGATGGTATCAGAGCCAATTACCAGCCGGAAGTGTGAGATGAGTCTCGGCTGAGCCAGGGTCTGGATGATGGGCTAGCGAGACGAGTCTCACATCGCCTGGTACTTGTGAGTCTGAGCCTGACGAGGACGTCAGGGCTTAAGGTGGGGAGATTGTGAGACCTCAGGTAGTCCTATATATAAGATATAATAGGGTTAAACTCTTAACCCGGCTTAAGCATTTTGGGTGGTGGCAAGGCCCAAGAGGTTAAGAGAGTTAAGCGTGCTAGGACGGGAGTAGTCCTAGGATGGGTGACCACTGGGAAGTTGGGGCGTCACACATACCAACAATGTTGGAAGGGTTAAAGTTGAGTTCCAAGTGGCTTAGAAGGGTTTTAGCATTACTCGGTGCAAATTGGAGTCGAAACAATGCAAAACTGCATTCTAGAGCATTGTTAACCGGTGACTGTTCTGGGGTGTCACCGGTACACTGCATTAAACCGAGAACAAGTTGCTCTCGGGTTGGCTACTGTTGAGCTGTTAACCGGTGACTAAATTTGGGTGTCACCGGTATACTGCTGTTAACCAGTGACTAAATCCCGTGTCACCAGTACATTGCACCCCGAACAGCAAGATTGAGTCTGCTGCAAATACAAGTTGTTGGAGGGCTTGGTTACAATTGTAGCAACCTATAAATAACTTCATTCCTCTCCTCTCTTGTTCACAGCCAAAAGAACCCTAAAAGAGCTCTTTCTCTCTCTAAGAAGTCTCTCTTTCTCTCTTGGAGGTGGATCAAGAGGAGGATTTGGAGGACATTTGGAGCTTTAATTTGATGGATCTAGGGCTCTCCAACAAGGTGGACTTTGGAGAGCTAGTGGGCTAAGGTGAGGTTTCATGTAAGAACTAGGCTAGGGCTTGGTTTTATACCCAAGATCTTTTGGTTTGATCTTCTTACAAGATGGGAAACCTAGTAGAGGCCATGGAACTCATGGAAATCCATGTTCTTCATGTGCTCTCATGGTGGAATTCTAGGGTTTGTGCTATATGCCCTAGGAATGGTTTGAATGATCTAGAAATGGTTTTAGAGGGATTCTTAGATGGTTCTAAGTTTGTCTTTGCTTAGTTCTAAGATCAAACCAAAGTATGTTACTATATGGCATTGTTAGGGCACCAAAATTGGAGCTTTTGCCCTAGGTTGGTTTTAAGTTAAATTGACCTTGTAGAAACCAAATTAGGAATATTTTTGACGCGTTGGGAGACTCGGTTCTTCGATCCGATGAGTCTATGCAAAATTATGGGGAAAAAGGCTAATTTGACTTCGTTTTGCCGCAGGCGAGAGAATAGACGGCCAAAAATTACGAAACTCGAACCGGAGCACTCTAGTAACCATACGAAGTGGGTTGTGCTTCATCGAAATGATTAGGTCACTTCCAAGCCAAAGTGAAGTATAAATGTTGTTGATGCATATGTATAGTTGGTAGGTTGAAATTGTTAATAAGAATGCCTAGATCATATTATGCTTGATGTTGTTACCTACCATGAGATGCTATATGAATGCATGAAGTAGAAGCTAAAGAATGCATGTGATAGGGCAAATGAATATATGAGACATATGCTAAATAAATGCATGAGCTAGATGATAAACGAATGTATGATATAGGTGTCATATAAATGCATGATTTAGATGCTAAGAAAGAATGCATAAGACGTATGCTAAGTGAATGTAAGAGCTAAATGCTAAATGAAGAATGCATGATATGTATTTATGCTAATAGAGAATGCATGTGACATGTTGGTTACCAACGAATGATAAAGACCTAGGCATAAGTAAGCATATAAGATATGTATGCCTAAATGTAAATGTGAACTAAGATAGATAAACTCTAACCCGTTTGGTTGGGGGTTAAGGGGTGGAATAACCCCTTAACCCCCATTTTATCCCCAAACACCACCAAAAAGAGGTGGGGTTAGCAAACCCCACCTCAAAAAGTTATCCCGGCTTAGCTAATCCCACCTAACCCCACCAAACCCCAACCAAACACTATTTTTCTATTCATAATAACCCACTATCCTTCTTATCCCACCTACTTCAACCAAACACTATTTTTCACTATCCTCGACTAACTCTAACTTCCAACCAAACACAAAAATACTTTAACCTCACCTTAACCCCAAACTTAACACTATCCCTAGAATAACTAGTTTTTTCTTAACCCCGAACCAAACGGGGGTCTAGAGGAGTAGAGAATTGGACAAGTGTGACATGAATCTTAGGTATAAACAACTAGGAAAATAAGAACATGAGTGGCATTAAACCTAATGTATTAAACATAGGTTGAGTATTGTACCTAGTCAAGTAAACCTAGGTTATGAGTATAGTGGTATTGAACCTAGAGTCGAATGAACCTTGGTAATGAAGAACATTAGACCTAATGTTATAAACCTTAGATTGAGGAATGGTTTGGACCTAGATAGGTCAATACTATAGGATCTAAGACCAACCCTAGAGATATGAATGTGGATTCCGGAATCCGTAGTAATGAAGGCTGCTAGTGCAGCGGATGAGACTTGCGACTGAGCGCAAGTGAATCAGAACTGTGGGTATGTTGGTCCTCCTCCCTCGACAATGATTCAACGGGTATGTTGGTTCTCCTCGCCCAGTAAGTGGAATGGCAAATGTGGATCATAACTGCGGGTATGTTAGTTCTTCTTGCCCGACAGTGATTCAATGGGTATGTTGGTTCTCCTCGCCCGGTATGCCATGAGAATGTGGACCCGGGTATGTTTGTTCTCCTCGCTCGTAGATCCATTGAGCGACTGGTGGTCCGGGGTTCGACGGCATATTCTCACCCTGTAAGTAGACCTATAGTTGAGAGGATTTAATGCTGAGGCGCATGTGATAGTTCCTTCACCTCAAGCCTGACAGGGCGCGGATTATCCGCAGTTGATTAACTCAAGACCGAGTTAAGTGGCATAGTTGGCTAAGGTAATGTAACCTTAGGAAAGAACGGTTAATGCTAAAGAATAGCTAAGAATCAAGAATGGCTAATAATAATATCACGCCCCGGGGCCGATTTTGAAAGCCTTTTTAAATCGATTACCATTTTTGAAATCATAGTTGCGGAAAACGTGTCATTTTTTTTTTCCTTCCACCTGGCCCACGTGACGTACAGACCAGTCACAAATACAAAGTTTCTCTGTCCACTCGGACAAAGTCTCCTTTGTATTTGCACGGCGTACCAACCATATATCAGGATCTCAACCACAACTTATATTCACCAATCAACAGTCAAATTATGCCATGCATTTTCATACAGTTAGCGATCCTTAGAAATGATGCATGACTCTAAACACTCCTTAAGCGCTGAATGATGCAATGCACAATACAACAATCATCCTATTTAAAAATGCTTCCCACCCGGAAGCTTTGTTTATGAACACTTCACCGGAAAGCTGCAAGATCGAAATTAAAGTTTGCTAGAGTGGGAAAATCGGCAAACTCATCAATATTGTTGACGACGATGATATCCGAAATATGTTGAGACTCTATAAAAACTACGCATTTATGATGGAACAGTATGTCATGAGTAACGTAGTTGAGAGAAAGGTTCTTACATGTGATCCCGATGAGATAGACGAGGCGCTTACAAATGAATGGTGCTGTTGATTAGCGGCGAGTCATGAGATGCATCTACGCCTCGGTAGCCAAATTACGAACTAGTTGGCTCATAAGTTGCACTGTTAGTACTCTTTTACACCATTACCTTTTACCCGTTGCACCTCTAAGCACTTTATATTTAATGGTTGTACTACTTCATATTTTTTGCACTACTAACTCGTTAACATGCACCTTTGGGTAATACAATTTCACACCATTATGTTGTAACTGTTGCACCCGAACGCACTTTATATTTAACGGTTGTACTACTACATATTTTTTACACCACTAACTAGTTACAATGCACTGCTTGCTTTTCACTGGTATTGCAAATTCTGTCATCCTATTCTCATCGACGATACGACAAACAGTGACGGAGGTATTTTTATCGCTGATATGAAAGGCGAAATTGATTCCGACGATAGCATCTATATCGTCGCGTTCTCTTCTGATGGATTTCATCGGACATACAACTCCATGAATGTTGTTCCGTTGTGCCAAAGCAACGCAGTAGGACTTACTGCTGAGCAATTCGACGATGATGAGATGGAAGAATACCTCATCGTCACAACGGCGCTACGACGAAGTCGATTGGAACCATCGCAGATGTGAATGATGTCCACGAGGCCGGCTCTACAAAATGCAAGGCAACTTCAAAGGAGCTCTCAAAGCATATGTAATGAAAAGAGGTTTCGAGTACAACCCCATCAAATGCAACGATCTTAAGATAACCACGAGATATCGTGTCGCATATTGCCCGTAGAGAATAAAAGTGCGTCACCTACTAGGACATACACAATGGTGGGTGAAGAAATTTGATTTGAAACACACTTGTAGCCGGGCAATAGGGGGGTTGGGCCACAGGAATTGCGATGAGAAATTTATCGCATCATTTGTTAGGGAGCAGGTTGTGGCAAACGAGAAATACACGTCGAAAATGATTTAACTGAGATTCTGCGGCAGCACAGCATCATAATTTCTTACTGGAAAGCCTACCGGGCTAGGAAAAGGATCCATCAGAAGGTGCGCGGCGATTTCGATGGCTCGTTCGTCGCACATTCGTTGTACATACTAGAGGCGAGGAGTAGTGATGCGGATGCATATTTTCGGCTACTTTATCAGGACGAGGGTCGTTTCCACCAATTTTTCTGGGCATTCGGTGCATCAATTCATGCATTCCGGAAGCACTGCAGGCCGCTACTTGGACTGAATGGTGCGATCTTGGACTAATGTACAAATTTCACACCACTATATAAATCTATTGTACTATTGTAGATTATAACGATGCGAAATAATATAGTTTGCACGATTACGAACTACTATACACGCTTTGCATTTCTTCCAAGTACTTTCCTAATTGGTAAGTTTAGGGGGGCTCTGCTAACGGCGTCATATATCGATGAAAATAACTATATCCTGCCATTAGCGTAGGCAGTTATAGAGGGTGAAAATCGTTATTCCTGCATTTGTTTCTTGAACAATTGCGGGATGGTGCCGTTGGTGAATGCGACGTCGGCAGAGAAAACAATATACATACTATTATTTTCAACAGACAAAAAGGTTTTATTGATATTTTTTCGGATGCAGCTCATGGTTATTGCATGTACCACATATCTACCAATCTCCCGCACGCGCCTAAAAACATTCCTACATGGAGAAAATTTTCGGCGGCGGCGTGTGCTTACACTGTCGCGAAGTTCAATGAAAATATAGAGAAGATGAAGGATTTGAATCCGGAACAGTATAAGTATGTGGTCAAGCTTCCTCAGCATAGATGGGCTACCCATTGCTTCCTTGGAAGGCGTTATTCAATACTCACTTACAACTATGTCGAGATGATAAATAGTATTATACGACATTTAAAGGGCCTTCCAATTACCTACTTAGTAGAGAAAACATGAAAGAAAATGGCGTGGTATTTTTACCAGAGAAAAAATGCTGGGGAGAAGATCACCAGTGTTTTAACGCCGTATGCAAAAAAGATAATAAAGAGCTTGAGGGAAGCGTCCTGCTTTTACATACTAAATCCTTCGACCGATATCCTTTTTCAGGTCTTATTGACTAATTTGCACCATTTTAATAATTATTTGGACTACTTAGCCATTAGTTGCACTAATGTCGAAACGTATTATACGATATCACATAACGTTGCACTGTTGTAATATTTTTATATACTATATTTCTACTCGTTGCACTATTTGTCTCACCCATTCCTCTGGCTTGTGTTTTTCCTTAATAGGTAATTACACCAACCAATATAGAGTTTGTGGATCTTTGTAAAATTACATGTTCCTGCAAGCGCTAGGACATTAATAGCATCCCATGTAATCACTCAATCACTCAATGAGAGCAATTTCATGTAGGCTGCGGGATCCATATGATTTTGTTAATACTAGTTCAAGACCACGACTTATCTTGCAACCTACAACGACTACGTTCTCCCCACAAGAGGCAAAGAGCATTGGCCACCAATATCAAGCGTCGTCGTTCCATCGCGACCGCCAAATGTGTGAATACAACTAGGGAGAAGAAACGTTGCGCAGAGAGAGTCAAGGCGTGTTTGGATCGCTAAATATTAACCCCGGAATCGAAATCGGAATCGGAATCGGAATGATCCATTCCGATTCTAGACGTTTGGTATGCCGTAATCCCATTTCGATTCCGTTTCCATTCTGGAATGGGAATGGGCTAATCCGGATAGAATTGAATCCGGCCTCGTACTCGGGATTGAAAATTGAATCCCGACTTAATTATTTTATACTAAAATAACCTTCATCCTTACGACTTAAAGAGAAAAAAAAAAAAAACCCACCCTCGCCTCTTCGCCGCTCAACTTTCCCTGACCACGCCGCTCCCCAAGCTTCATCCCGTACGTAATACCCCCGCTCCCCAAGCTTCATCGTAATCCCCCCCCTCCCCCAAACACTTTTCTCTCTAATCTCTCTTTTATCTTCTTTTTCTTTTTTTTTAATTCTCAAAAGTCACATGTACTTTGGACTTTCTCTTTATTTGATATCAAATAAAATATGATGCTACAATGTCAAGAGGAAAAAAAATCTAGATTTTGATAAAATAGAAAATTCTTATATAATAAGATGTTGGTACAAAATTATAAGATTTTGTAAGTTGCTCATATTTATATTTTAAATAGAGTATTCAAAATAGTTAAAAATAATTAAAATATATTATAAAGGTAAAATTGGTATATTAATTTGATTTCGTTTCGATAACTATCTCGAACCAAACAACGACAATGGAAATAATTCATTTCGATTCCGATTCGGGTAGCGAACCAAACGAGAATGAGGTAATGAGTCATTTCGATTCCGATTCATTGTTCCCGTTAGTTTAGATTTCGATTCCGACTTCGAACCAAACACACCCTTAATTTCTAACGGCCTAGTAAAGAAGCGATGCGAAAATTGCCAAAAGTGGGGGCACAACAAACGGTCATGCAAGAACCCTTCTATGGCAAGAGAAAAGCAGCCTCTGGAGTTCCCATAGCGTGAGATGACATTTGCAGGCGCAACGCAGGAAAGCATGGCAAATCCTCCATCCATATTGTAATAGTTCAACATTCTTTGATAACTACTGTAACGAAGACGATAATAGTTCAAGATTCTTTGATAAATAGTGTAAAGAAGATGACAATAGTTCAACATTCTTTGTAACTAGTGTAACGAAGACGATAACAGTTCAACATTCTTTCAACGGTGCCACTTGGCTATCTTACTTAACGATATACAAACTTACACTAATTTGATCAAATATGTGCAAATACTTGTTATATTACACTATTACAAATAAATTTCGATTCATTTATTTATAACTAAAAACTGAAAATATTTACACCGAATGTTCAAATGTGGAAAAAAAATGTTGAATAAATTAAAGAATTGTTAATCAAATCATTGCGAGTAAAAATGCCGCAAAATTCTGCGCTATTTTGCTGCGTTTCTTCGTCACATTCTTCTGTGAGAAGTTTATGTTCCACCCCTTTTGCAGGTATTTTTGGTATGCCAAAAAGAAGATTGAGTAGTCATTTTACTAATCTTATATCGGGACATCTTCCATATTGATCTTTTTCCAGTCAACAGGATGGGTGTCGCGGCGGCGAAACAAATCGAAAAAATTTTCTTCCAAAAATTTCCTACGAAATTACACTGTATAAGAAAATGTTGCACTAATTAGAGAAGATAATAGAATAATCCTGACACAATATTAAACTATTAAGACAATACTTACCACTTTTTCAAATCCAGTATTGTATTTAGTGTTTTTAATCGATGATAAGTGGAGTTACTTCCCTTCTTGGAAATCAACCATCAACAAGTGCTAGTGCTCGAAGTTGAAGAGTGGGATGAACCAATACTTTGCGTCACTAATCGCCCCCTCGGTCAATACTTTGCGTCACTAATCACCCCCTCGGTCAAATGCTTCAAAAATATATCTTCGCAAAAATCTGTACCCATGGTCTGATAAAGAAAGCTCGTGGAGCATATATACCTCTGGCCTTCCGCCTCCTCCAGTAGATGCTAGTAGGAGTCAATAACATCGGAGTTGATGAAGGCCATGTGACTTGTAAGATCAACGAAGTCACTCCGTTCGATGTCAATGCTTTTCGAAGGCACTCTTATCATTTGTGTGTTGCTTATAAGAAAATTTTCAATTAGCTTCTGATCCTCCTATGGTAGCACTCCCTTGCCATAGTACTTTAAATTTTTGGACGATGTAGCTTTTGCTACCTTTAGTTTTTTGCCTTTCTTTGTTTTGGATGTATCTTGCGAGTGAGGGATCTCGATGATCAATGGGAGTTGTTCACAATCAAAGAGTGTAACATTTAGGGAACTACATCATTGCTGCACTTATTTATACTATTATAAGCAATATCGCATTACTTAAAAGTATCGTTGCAAGATTCACATATCTCTATAATGCTGGATTCCAGCTTGGCAAACTTCGCGTCTTGTGTAGCCCGCCCTTGTCGCCGACGAATCATGAGCCAGGCGTCTCTTCGACTTGCGAGATTCCGCCGGAGGGGGGGAGGGAGGGGCTTATTGATAAAAACATTCGTCTATTCAGAGGAATTTAAAATAGTATAACAATCATGGAATTATTACACAAATAGAAGAAATATTGCATTAATTAAAAAGTATCGGTATAACATTCAGTTAAACTTTTAGTTGTGCGAGCCGTCTTTCAGCGCATCCACAGGATTCGCCAATGCCTTAGCGGGATTCACCCTTGCTGCCGCCACCGTCGCCGTCGCTGCATCAGGTTCTATTGCCTCCATCGGTACCGCCGCCACCATTGGTACCGTCGCTACCACCGGTTCCACCGAAGGAGCCCTCTCCGCCCCCGGTTTTGCCGAAGGAGCCCTCTCTGCCTCCAGTTCCGCTGCTGCCTCCGGTTCCGCCGCTGTTTCCTGTTCCGCCTCCTCCGGTTCCAATGCCGCCACCAGTTCCCTCGCCGCCTCCAGTTCCACCGCCGCCACCGGTTCCCCCGCCTCGCCGAACTTCGACACTTCCGGCAATGAGGGTTCCGGCACTTTTGGTGTAGTACATTGAATTTTAGTAAATTGCGAGGTTCTAGTATAAGAATAGTGTTATGATCTATTTTAGATGTTTTGAGGGTCGCTAGTAGTGTATCGACTCACTACTTGTAAATTGTGAGTGCGAGAAAGAATTCCTGACACTAAAATCTACAAACTGGAGGTTTTGGATGCTGAGTGTCGGTACCAAAGTTGGGTACCTAAACCCTACAGAGTACCACATTGAGCTGCTCTCGGGTTTGGAGAGGCGGGTCAAGTACCGTCTTGAGTCAATTAGCACCGTCTTGGACTAAATCGCTACGTATCAAATTGGTACCGGTACACAGCATAAAACCCGACTATTTGATGCTCGAGTTATGTGAGAAGAGGCACCGGATACCGGTACTCTACTTTGAGTACCGGTACTCAATGTTGCTGAATGCATTTTTGAGGTTTGTAAATTGTAAGACAGGTGTTGCTAACTTTTATTTTTTGACACTCTGTTAGGAGCACCCAGAGGATTTAGATGGTAGGAGGGTTAGTACTTGCACGCTTTCGTGTCTTTTTTGCTATTTTTAATCTTTTTACTTTCAAGAGGTGCTGGCGATGATTTTGGTGTTGATAGAAGAGCCGGATTGCTCATGTATGCTGGCCACGGAGGTGGCAAACTGTACACCACGACCTCCAGACGGCCAATTGCCGCCATCATCTCTTTATACCCCCTCGAAGGTTCCTCATTCCTGGGGCGTTGGCGACGTGAAACATTAACCACGACCCCTAGCAGTCGTTGTTCTTTCGGGAAGAGGTCGAGCCTGCGCCGGCACCTAGTGAAGTTAAAATCCTCCTTCACTCTCGATGATCCCCGTGAACACCAAGTCCATCTAATCGTATTCTACCTCTGGACACGAAAAAATATTGCACGGCTGGAAGGCAGAGGACATCTGTACCTAGTGTGCTCGTATATCCATACCTGATTATAAAGATAAAATTACACTACTAATCAGCACAATATTACACTATAGTTCACAAAATTACACGATTGACAACTGCCACATATTTCTTTTGCACGATTACTTGCACAATATACATTTACTGGGAGAAGCGGGTGCATCGAAGAACGTATCCCACCCACTTCGCATTAGCTTGCAATTTAATGGCAGTGGAATATAGGTCGTCGATGATAAGCCGATGTATTGCTTTTGGCCAATTGTAGTGTCCCAGAGCGGGGAGATCATCGACAAGAGCCACCAGACCTTTGGAAAAGAGATTATTGGTATTTATGAAAAGAATGCAACAAAAAAAATAGAGAATAAGTAATTTCACGAAGTTTGCAATGTCGTCTTCGTCCTCGTGACATCTCCTTCAATACTACCTTCAGGTTCTTGCGGTCGACCTTTTTCTCCTCAAGATAACGATTCTGAATATCCGACTCAACTTTCAGGTTTATGTCTAATACTTGGCCCGACAGGGATAATCCAAGCAGAACTGCCACCTCCTGGGGTGTGAAGCGGCCTATTTCGAATTCTACACCCTCCTTCCAATGTCGATGGATGAACTCAAGTATGGGCGCATCTGAGGTGATATCGGAAAAGTATAAGATATTGCCAAAAATCGTACTGTGGATGACGGCAAGATAATAGGGCTTCACGACCGACGTGTAATTCGTCTTGTATGTTTCAACGAAACATTGCGAATTCACAATGAATCTATCACCGGGTCGTCGGCAGCTGTCATGATACGCCTTCCGAGCGTCGAGATGATGAATCGATGAAGCTGCGACAACTTCGACGCCATTGCAAGCAACGTAGTTTGAGAGTGTAGCGGCCGATGGGATTCGAAGCGGACGATGGTGGTTACAAACAGTTAAGCGGTTGATAGGGTAAATGGGAGCTATAAGGCGGTGTAAAGTGTTAGAATAGGGTAATGGGAGCAAACGTCTGTAGATAGTTAGTGGGATGCTTGTTTGGCACAACTTATTCACCATACAGCGTAAGAATTCAAAAATGTCCTGACACGTTAGCACACCAAACAGCCAACAACGACAATGTGTGTTGAGAATCGCAAGACGATTGTTCTATTTAAACAAATCTTACTCTATTTTGAACTACCTTACTCGATTAAATCAAAAATTGAAATAAAATTCTTCGACGAAAAGTGCTGAAATTCTGGACAATTTTGAATTAAAGTGGGGTGACCTAACAGGGAAAAAGCCGAACATCTTTTCTTCTTCGTCGACTTGTTTTACACGTGGGAAATAATTGTTCGTATAGTGCTGTTTACTACATTGTTGCACTAATATAAAGTATGCACTGCACAGTTATAGTGTTGTTGCACTATTTTACTTCCATTTGCATTAATATTTTCGTCACCGATTGTGCATTCTTCCAAATCTCAGAGAACTGAATAGCAAACACTAGGTTTGGCGAATAGCGTGGCAAATTAGGTTCGCATACCGATTTAGACCGAATATTGCATTTCTCGCGCAGGTCACATTTATGCTAGCGTCAGAAGCCGTACAGTAATGTATACATTCTACTCAATTATGTGAGGCGAAGAGATACCGGCGGACATATCAAAGTTTGTTTAGGAAGGAGAAGTGGCTCTTCAAACGTCTTTTTGTTTTTTTAAATATGAGTTCTTCATATGCATTCGCCATTGCATATCTACAAATAAAAATGACGTAAAGGCAACAAGGTTATGGCGACACTACCTGGTCAAGGAGGTGATGACGACGAACGTCGTTCCTCCTAAACACAGTTGATGCGGCTGTTGGGGATGTGGCTCGGGTCTTCCTCGTCACCGGTTATTGCGGCGGCATCGACGCCGGGGTGCGGAGCTCTTCGTCTTTAGGTTTGTTCTGTCATGGCTTCTGCCGAAACAAACGCGACGACGAAGAGATGCAGATGCCGCGACCACAGCGACTGGAGACTAGGAATACGACGACCCTCCTCCTCCGCTGCCGCATCTGTCACGCCCCGGGTAGCAATATTTCCCGGGCACGCCGACAGATCCGCCGTGTACAAGAAATTTTCCTTGTACACGAAGCGTAGCTGTACCTGTATAACATACAATACTACAAAAGTAGCATAGAGCTGAAATGCTATAAATACAAACAGGTAGTAAAATAAGATCTGCATACATACAAGTTCCCAAAATACAACTACTCGCTCCAGCGAGCTCACAAGTGTATGTACAAAAGAACAACCCAAAAAGTCACTACCTGCAGTAGAGGAAGACGGCTAACTCGGCACCGGTCGGGAAGGGCTCTAATTCGCGACGCCACACCACGGTCCACCTCGGAGGAGCGGCGACGCCGAAGGCCCTGCAACAAGGGTGGAGGAGAAGGGGCGTGAGAACTACTGTAAAAACAGGTAGTCCTCAGTGGGTGCCGCCCTAAACAACATCGGTCCACCCACTAAGTCTACAAAGTACACAGGAAAGTAGAAAGAGAAGTTGGAACCACTCTACAGCTATAAGTCACAACTCTGTAAGCTCGAACACTATCAACCAGTAGTACCAACCAAAACTTGACCCAATTTTTTTCCAGGGACTGTGAAACACCCGTCCCGCCTGTCGAAGCAACACTACAACTACCCCCAGGTAGCTAGCGGAGAGCAACCCACACGAGGGCGCAGCGACACCAACGCAAAAGCACAAAGCCAGACTCCGGAGCGGCACTCGTGGGCGCGAACCAACCGAGTATGCAAGCGTATCTCTGTCGAGCTCAATCTGGCTCTCACAGGCATAGTCAAGTAACTGTGTCTAACCACTAACACACCACGTGCCCCTGGCACACACACTGAAACTGAACATAGCTCGGCATCCACAGCGCGAGCGTCAACTAGCTACACTACTCTGGGTATCCGACGCACTCCCCCGGGGTCGATACAATGCAACACGGCTCCTAGAGCTAAATCTGGTAGTGTAATATATGACGATTGATCGTAGTTTTCTCCTAAGTCAAGTCCAAGTCCAAACATGTATAAAAATACTACTTGTGAACATGCTCCAAAATTCAGATGTAATCCTAGCTGATATTCATGAATTCGAGCTAAGGTCTAAACATTAAAACAGAATTATACATGCGACTACTTAAACTTAGGAATGACCGATGGATGCCCACCTCTCGTGGCGAATCCCTGGCGACAAGGAGTGCCCTGGGTCCCTCGATCACCTCCGCGATCCGTCACCGACCAAAAGACAACTGCTGCGAAGAGATAAATCAAAAACTCGATTTCTTCGAAATCTGTCCGGAAAAGCTATGCGGCTGAGAAAAGCTTAAAGTTAACTAAGCTAACCTTGTCCAAATTCAGCGAGCAAGGGCTTGAAATCTTCGCCTCGCAGTCAGGAATCCAACGACTCCAGTTTCGCTGGATTCCGCCTCTCCTACGCTGAGTTCTAGGCGAAGCACCGACGTCGACGCTGGAAATCAGCAAATCAGATTGTCGTATTCTCGCTCGCGGGACAGCGGCTCAGTAAAACGGCACTTCGACTGGGCTAACCTGCTCCAAATCCAGCGAGTAAGGTATCACTGGAATCGCCTCGAAGTCGCGGATCCAATGCCCCAGATTTCGTCGCGATCCGAGTTCCCTACACGGAGAAAAAGGCAAAACACCGCGGAGTGTCGCTGCAGTCAGCAGCAGTTCGAGGAGGAAAACAGCAAGGGAGAAAACTGGGATTTCGACTGAGCTAACCTTCACCAAAAATTCCAAATAAATGCTCGTTGGATTCCTCTCGTCGACACGGTTCCAACGAGTCTAGGCACAGCGAAATCCGTCGCTTCTACGTCGCGTACGACCCAAAATACGGCGAGTCGACGTCGAATTCCTGCACAGTCCGGACTTAGCTCGAAAATCATTGAAATGGAAGCAATGGAGGTGCTCTAGATGGATCACTCACCTCTGAAAATCCTGTAGAATCGCCGTAGTGTCGAAGATGGCGAAATCCCGAGCTCGCCTAGCTCCCTCGCAGTGCCTCGGCGTCGGAAATGCACTCGAAAAGCTCCTCGGCGCGACGACGACGAAGTTTGCACTTCACCCGAGCTCTCCTCCACTTTCTTTGGTTGAGCTAGATGAAGAAGGAATGAAGGAGAAGAACATGGAGCTGAAGAAGGAGTTGTGAAGACTCCCCTCTCTCTCCTAACGTGTTATGTAGCTGGGAGGTGTAGGTGATAAAAACAAGGTGGCGGCACTATACCGGTATATCTCTGGTGGCTATACCGGTATAGCCATCATTCTTGTACCGGTACAAACCAAGATTTGTACCGGTATAGCTCACTGAAAATCCACTATTTCGCAGATTTTCAGGATTCAAGCTGCTATCGCGTTCCCACAAGGCCCGTTTGGCGTCCCATTGGCGCCAACGCGCCCCGGACTTGTCCCGACGCTCGCTTGAGCCGTCGACAAGTTCCAGCAGAAAATCCAGGTCACTACAGCATCGCTTGCGTTTAGGGGGGACATGTTCGTCGCCTTCCCCTTCTTGACCAAAAGTAGCGTCCAGGAGGTACAGGCGACGAGGGAGAGAACTGAATGAGAGTTTGAGGACGAGGCGACTCGCTTGGAAGGGTACCATTCAACAACGATGCGTTAAAATTGAAGAGCTGCTTCCAGGTTCTTAAATTCTTGCATCTCTTTATTGTTATTGATCGATTTTAATATTTTACTGAATGTGCTGTCTGTTTTCGAACATGGTTGAGCGCAAATCCAAAGGACTCGAAGAAAATGAAGCACTCGAGATAATGAGAATCAACCTTAACGACTCGTTGCTGGATCGTATCCTTTCTAGCAAGCTACCTCCTCCTTGCAATCTCTTTCGGCGATCTCCTGATGCTGCCTAAACCTGTTAAACGAAGAGTAGCGTCGGTTTCGTGTGCGTGGAATTGCAAAAAAGCTTACAGATGAATACGTACTCTTGTAAAAGAAAATAATTATTTCGAGGTATTTGTTACAGTGGATGTAATAGAACGTGATATTGTATGCAAATTGTGTCTTATTTCATTGTAAGATTTTTCAAAGACAATGTAATATTTGGTAAAACATTAATAAAGAGCGCCTTTTCAATTGTTAATGACGACTTGCACTAATGCATCTACATATTGCATCAATTTAGATTGGGTTGCACTATTAAGTTTACAAATACTGAATTAAGCCAGTGTTGCACTCTTATGTTGCACTGGTTGGAAATGCATTGCAGTGTTACGGTGTTACACTCTTCTTATTCTTTTTTCTTCTGTTTTCTACTCTTTAAGAAGTAGTACTGGTTCTCCCTAACACTCAGCGATGACGATGAAGAAACATAAGCCGGACGTAAAAACACCGGACTCGCACTGCTTAGTGATTGGTTAAACTATTTATCAAAATGTTGTACTATTTTGGTCGTCGTTACACCATTTACAGATTTCTTTGCTGTAATACCGTCATATAAGCACCAATTGAAAAGTAAAAATTTGCACTGATTACAGATTAATACACTACCAAAGAATGTAGCACTATTGACGTCATAGTAGAATCATTTTCAAACTTATTTACATAATTGATAGACTACTTTTCCTATTAATCTCATGCTGTCACCATTTAGGGAGAAAAATTTACACTGGTTATGAACTTGTTGTAGCATTTCCTCTGGTTAAAAATTTACATTAATGACAAATATTATACCATTAATTTTAATTATTACATCTAATTTAAAATTTTTTTTCCTCTGGTTATAGATTCGTTGCACCATTTTCTTTAAACTATTGCATTACTTAGGGATATGTTACACTACTTAGAGCATTTTTTCTCACTACTACTTTCGCGGTAGCACAATATACAGATAACAATATACTCTTTTGTAGACATGGTTAAAACTATTGCACTAATTAGGTAGATGTTACACCGCGGAACCACCTCCTCTGTCCTCCCTCCTCCACTTCCAGACTCTAATAAAGCCATGTCCCTCGATCTTCTACTTCTCCTTTGTAAACGAGTGTTGGAATAAATTCCTTTATACTTTTTACGGTTTGGGAAGAAAATTGCTTGTTGCCTTAGAATGAGTGGGAGGTTGCCATGGTGAGGAAGCAGATTGAAGGCAAACGTCGCTCATCACTTTGGCAAAGATTGCACTGGTGCGAGCCGAAGGATGCACTGTTAGAAGGGCTGTTGCACTATTTCTCCTCGCGTTGGTCCAGGGCGTTGCACTATTATCTTTATTGCAGGCCGCATAGTTCTGGTATTTTAGCTTCAGAAAATTTATTTTCTTAAAGTCAAACAGCAAACAGCGGGACTGACGAATAGCGGGGAGGATTTGGTCCGGGTTCTGAAAAAGAAAGAGGTTGCGTAAAGTGCAAGGGGCGCATTTAATGCCCACTAGAACCGTACATCAGGGTATACGTATCTCAGGGAATACACGAGCAATGGATGCAGACGAGGGGTATTTTGGTCAGGCGGCTGAAAATTCGGCCCGAATTTGCAAAATCGAAAAATATGGCTTACTTTTGCAAAAAGTGCAGAACTAGTGGATTTTTTTTATGCAAATTGGTCAATTTTTTTTATTGCCTTTTCCTTTGTTTGCCTATCAAAATTGAAAAAGATAGTCCACTTTTGCAAAAACGCAAAACTAGTGGATGTTTTATGCAAATTGGCCAATTTTTTTTTATTGCATTTTTCTTTGTTTGCCTATTATATGTAGGGGTGGAAACGAGCCGAGCTCGAGCGAGCTTACCTCAGCTCAAGCTTGGCTTGAAATTAATTTCGAGCCTAAATTTAGGCTCAAGCTCGGCTTGAAATTAATTCAAGCCGAGCTCGAGCAACTTCGAAATGAGCGAGCTCGAGCCCTAAACGAGCAAATTTGAAATTTTAACATCGTGCAATCTATAATTTAATTTTTATAAAACATTATCTCAAATTTGATACAAAAAATATCCAATAGTTCAACATCTAAAATAAATGCATAAAATAAGATATTATAATATTATAAAAATTAAGAAAAATAATTAAGTGAAAAGAGAGAGAGAGAGAGAGCAATTAGAGTAGAATTTCTTGATTTAATTTTGTGGGCCCAATAATCTAAATTCTATATAGATATAATTAAAATACATAATATACATTATTTTATATAATTAAAGTATATATTATATATAATTATATATAGAGAGAGTTAATGCTTATATTGTTTTGAGTATAGATTCATTTATACTCATCGGTTTTCGATCGTTGGATTTATTCTTTTAACTATTTCAATCCTGTGACCACTATCATCCTAATCGCACATCCAACGATTGAAAATTTATAAGTATAAAGAGATCTATACTTATAAGAGTATAATAGCCCTATACTATATTATAATATTATACATATATTTAAACTATTATATTATATTAATACTGAATTGTCATATTAGCGTAGATTAAGGATGGATCAATATGATAAGATGATAGTAGCTTAGGGTTCAAGATGTGGCTAGTTGAATAGTATGATCTAACAGATGAAATTGGCCAAAGGGGTAGATCCAACGGAAGAAACTTGAGAATATCAAATACTTGGTACTATCGGTAGTACAGTAGCTGAACTCTACATATATAGATAAATCTAACGATAGAAAACTCTATTGCACAAAATGCTCAGTACTATCAATAGTATAGATAGTATAGTAGCTGGAATATATATAGAGAGAGAGTCTGGCTACTATATTATTGATAGTACAAAATGCTTAGTGTTATCGAATTTTGTACAGTTAGATCTAACCCTCTGACCATTTTCACCCATTAGATTATACTATTCAACTAATCTCCCACTCAATTCTAGAGAATCACTATCATCCTAACTACACATCTCATCATCCAATGACTGAAAATCTAACAGCAAGTGGTTGGCACTATTAATGATATTGTAGACTATATATATATATTCGAGCTTTCGAGCTTTTCGAGCCTAATTCGAACGAGCCTAGTAATACTCAAGCTCGGCTTGAAATTAATTTCGAGCCGAGATTTAGGCTCAAGCTCAGCTTGGAATTAATTCGAGCCGAGCTCGAGCGAGCCAAATATCGAGCCGAACGCGAGTCGAACACGAGCCGGCTCGCTCGTTTGCAAGCCCTAATTATATGTAAGTTAATTGAGTTGCTTTAGACCATCTCTATTTAGGAATGTATGCAATGTTACAGTATTGGCACTCCTTTTTTTTTTTTCCTTTTGCAAACTTATGAAACATCTTTAGATTTTTTACTATTATCTATCTTCTGAGTCATGATGAAGAAAAGATTTTGTTGATATATTATTTCGTCAACATGTGCGAGTCCATTTGCACTAGTATGTATTTAAAAATTGAAAACTTTTTGGATAGATATTGTAATACTATTTTAAAAGTTTGCAAGGTCGTTTATATTTCGACACCATATCCATACAGAGTAGACTCTATCCGTGTGACAGTCTATGCGTCCACTATGTATAGCTTCTGCCCAGGGCGTGAAGCACTGCGTCCCTTTACCACATTCTTCTTACAAAACCACTGGCTCAAAAAACTTAAGCTCAGTTATTTTGTTTGTCCTAATCAAGCTTATATGCCTCTACATTAAGCTATAATTATCCGATGTGGGATTCTTATTAGGGTGTCCCCATCCCGTAGTTGTTAGGAAAAATCACCCCTCCGAGAAAGAGAAATATGAGCATTTTCGTAAGATTTTTGAAAATTCTATTTGAACAATCTAGTTTCACAAAAATACAAAATAATAATTTTTGTTAATGCAAAAAACTCTTAATAATAATTTTTACCTATCAATTTTTTTTCTGCTCAAAAGAACTCAAAAAAGGAAAAGTCCCCGGAAAAAAAAAATAAAAAAAAAAAAAAAGGAAAAAAAAAAAAGAGCAATCCGGTATCCGGATAAGGCGGAGAAGGCAACGGCACACTCTACCAGCCTGCCACTAGCGTCGTTTTTGGCGGAGAGAGCATCGCACTGCACCACTATCCACTCCATGGCCTCTCTCAGTATCAGTAGTAGTTACGGTCTGCTGCTCCTCCGCCCCAAACCCTACCGCCCCTCCTCTCCTCCCCTCTCCTCCGCCACCAAATCCCCCCGGCGGTGCTCTTCGCCTCGCGGCGCCTTCGACCTCCCACTCGCTCCGGTCAGTCCTCGCCCCCCCTCTTCTTCTTCTTCATCTTCCTGCTCCCGTTCTCTCGGTTGTCCAGTCAGTCTCCACTCCCCAACGAGTCTCGTGTTATGATTTTGGGTAGGGAAAGGGGGAGAAGACTGCTACACCTTCGTGCTCAATTTCGTGGCCTCTTCCAGCGGCCGGGGGCAGCCTGGGCCAAGCCACCGCCGCGGCCGCTCTCCTCGCGGCCTCTCTCTTCTTGGCCGACCCTGCATTGGCATTCAAGGTAATTAAATTTAGGGCCTGATACCTATTACTGCACTATTTGTTTAAATCCCAATTGTTAGCCTCTATCTTGTTTAATATAAAATATTAGTTGAAAAACAAGTGGTTATTTTACATGGTATTATAACAAGAGTTTCCATGGTCAAGTCTTTGAAGGCCAATAGTTCTTATTTAATTCCTCTCCCATTCAGTTAGTTAAAGTTCACGTCTTAAGGGGGCCTATAAAAATCTTTTGAGTTTAGACGTCGTCCTCTAGCAACTTAAGCTTGAATTTTCGAGAAAAAACAATTTGTTTTACACCCTTTACACATCTAATTGCCACATTTGATAATTTTGGGGTGGCTATTGAATTCAAGTATGATAGGGAGGTGCTTTACTTTTAAATGAAGTATTTGGAAAATGTTTTAAAAGGAATCATTTCTCTGTAATGTGTTAAGGTGAGCGATGCTCTAAATCATCTTTTACTTTGCATGAAAAGGAAATGAAAAGCAGTGTTTTCCTTTTGTTTTTAGCCAAATTTACTTGGAAGATGGAAAAAAACAGACCAATCTAGGAAAAAAATTACATCTATGTTTAAACAATATGCCGAGTAGAAAACTATGTAAAGACGTTTAGACGAATCAGAATACTAGCCTAATTCAAATTGGCTATGACCAGACTCAAACTAAAACTCAAATTGAAATACATGAAATTGACCAAATAAAATAAAAGTGACTCGATCTAAATGAGTAGGGCCTGTTCTGCATAAGGTGACAGGCTAGGTTGTGGAGCAGATGTGGTGGAACTTAAGTTGAATTTGTTGGGGAAAAAAAATAGGGATGTAAAAGAAGCTATTGAGTGCTTAGATCTGGAAGAGCATGTTTTGTGCATGGTAACTGACATTTTCCTGTGAAGCTCTCGACAGCATGTCGATCGCACATGTAATGAGGAACCTTTACTTAAATTACTGACAGTTTTCTAGCACATGGTAAATTATGCTCAATAAACAAACACTACGATTAATTTAAACGGTGCTGGCTACATGAGCCAAGCAACGATAACTTTTCCATTGATGACTATAATCTAAACATATATGTTGTATGGATCAGGAAAACTTATGCTCAATATAGGAATGTAAATGTTAGAAACGTAAAAAGCCAAATACTTTGAGCATAGCATAATCAAGTTTTTGATGAAATAGCTTCATGAATGGTGATCAGTTGATGCAATTTCATTGCATAATGTTCGAATTTTGAATTTGAATTTTAAATTTGAGTTTTAACTTTCATATTTTAAATTTTAATTTTTTTTTGGATGAGTCTAGGTCAGCTACTATGATTAGTTGGCTGGTTTTGACATTTTTAAATTTTAAAATTAGAACGATATCCGCTAGAAATTAGCATACTATAACTAATAATTAACAGTTAGGTTAATAGTCTTTAAATAAAGCCTTTTTGGCTTAGAGTTGTATTTCGAATCTAACTTATGAATTTGAATCAAGTATTTCGAATCTAACTTATGAATTTGAATTTAAATTAAATTTTAATTTATATAAAGTTTTATTTAAATTTTATTTAAAACTTAAATTAAATTTATGGATTCAAATTTAAATTTAAATTGTAATTTTAAATTTGAATTTGAATAAATCGAAATTTAGTTTTATATTTTGAATTATCCACTCAACTTCAAAGTTTAATTTTTTTAAAAAAATAGATTTAAAAATTTGACATTATTTCAAAATTTTGATGTAAATTTTTAATATTTAATTTTCAATTTGAATTTAAATTAATATATTATAAAGATAAAGTTAGTATATTAATTTGATTACATTTTTTATATCTACCTGAACCAAATACTGACAATGGGAATGATTTATTTCGATTCCGATTTAGCTAATGAACCAAACAGAATTAGTTAATGAGTCATTCCGATTCCGATTTCAGCTTATTTCGATTTCGATTCTGATTCTGATTCCGACTTCGAACCAAACACACCCTTAATGTTTATGAAGAAGAAAATACAAAGAGAATACGAATTCTTCTTATTCCTTCAATGATGAATTACAAAGATATATATACATAAATGTTTCTATAATGAGATATTTAATAAGGAAAGATCTCTAAGGAAAGATGTCTAAAACTATGCTAGCTAAATAGGAATATAATATATACAATTTTGACTTTCCATAACACCCGACTTTCCATAACACTCCCCCTCAAGTTGGAGCATAGATATTAATTATGCTCAACTTGTTACAAATATAGTCAACCCGAGCCCCATTCAAAGCTTTTGTAAAAATATTCCCCAACTGGTCTCCTGTCTTGATATACACTGTCGAAATGATCTTCTGTTGTATCTTTTCACGAATAAAGTGACAATCAATCTCAATATGTTTGGTTCGCTCATGAAATACAGGATTAGAGGTAATATGGAGAGCAGCTTGATTATCACACTATATTTTAATAGGTTGTGGATTCTTAAGACCAACCTCATCCAATAGTTGTTGTATCCACATTATTTCACACACAGATTGTGCCATAGCGCCGTATTCCGATTCAGCACTAGAACGGGAGACAACACTCTGCTTCTTACTTCTCCACGACACCAAGTTACCTCCAACAAAAACACAATAACCTGTAGTCAATCTCCTATCAATCTTTGAACCCGCCCAATCTGCATCTGAAAAGCATTCAATATTTGAATGTCCATGGTTCTTGTACAAGATACCACGTCCTGGAGCTCCCTTCAGATAGCACAAAATTTGTCCCAAAGCTTCCCAATGAGTAATAGTCGGGGAAGACATAAACTGACTTAACACACTGACAGAGTATGCAATATCTGGCCGAGTCACTGTAAGATAGTTTAATTTGCCAACTAATCTTCTATACCTCTCTGAATCTTCAAACAATTCACCATCATTAGCTGTAAGTTGGAGATTAGGAGCCATTGGTGCACTGCAAGGTTTAGCTCCCAATTTTTCTATTTCTGCTAGTAAGTCAAGCACATATTTCTTTTGAGATAAGAAGATGCCTCTTTTGCATTTTGTAACTTTAATACCCAAAAAATACTTCAACACCCCTAAGTCCTTTGTCTGAAATTGGGTTTGAAGAAACAACTTGAGAGATGAGATTCCTGCGGTGTCATTTCCAGTGATGACAATATCATCTACATACACTACTAATATAATTAGATCAGTCTTAGAATGTCTATAAAACACAGAATGATCACATTTACTTTTTTTCATGCCAAACTCCTAGATTACTTCACTGAATCTTCCAAACCAAGCTCGAGGACTTTGCTTCAAGCCATATAAAGACTTTCGAAGTCTACAAACTCGACCCGACTCCCCCTGAGCAACAAAACCAGGTGGTTGCTCTATATATATCTCTTCTTGAAGATCATCGTGGAGAAAAGCATTTTTAATGTCCAGCTGGTGTAAAACCCAATTCGATGTGGCCGCCAACGAAATAAATAAGCGAATAGAAGCAAGTTTAGCCACAGGAGAAAAAGTGTCGGAATAATTAACCCCATAAGTCTGAGCATAGCCTTTGGCAACAAGGCGGTGTCACGCCCCGGGTTGAAAGATCCCCCGGGCACGCCGACAAATCCGCGGTGTACAAGAAATTTTCCCTGTACACGAAGCGTAGCTGTACCTGTATAACATACAATACTACAAACAGTAGCAGAGAGCTGAAAATACTATAAACAAACAGGTAGGAAAAGAAACACGAGTTCAATATACATATAACAACCACAGATGCCAGAAACTACTCGCTCCAGCGAGTTCACAACTGTATGTACATAACTCCCAAAACACAACAACAATCACTACCTGCAGGAGGGAAATCTGCTAACTCAGCACCGGTCAGGAAGGGCTCTAGCTCGCGACGCCCTTGCCACGATCCGCGCCAGTGGGAGCAGCGGTCGAAGACGAAGGCCCTGCAACCACGGTAGAAGAAAAGGGGCGTGAGAACTACTGTAAAACAGGTAGTCCTCAGTGGGTGCCGCCCTAAACAACATCGGTCCACCCACTAAGTCTACGGGGTAAGCAGGAGTAGAAGAAGAGTAAGCCGGAAACACTCCACAGCCACAAGTCACTAAACTATTCTACTCTAATACTAACCACCTGTAGTACATGCCAATGCTGACCCAATCTCACCAGGGACTGTGATACACCCGTCCCGCCTAGCGAGGTAACACTATGGCTCAAGAGCATCTGGCGGAGAAAGCTCTCTCGAGACTGGGAATACCCTTGTCTCGCCTATCAAGGTTACACCATATCTCAAGAGCAACTGGCGGAGAAAACTCTCTCTAGACTGTGAACACACCCGTCTCGCTCAACTAGGCTCTACTCACGTCACAACCTCACTGAAAGTAAAACAAAGGGGTCACTGACTGTCTCACCCGGGCTGCCCAGACGGACCCACCCTGCCTGTATCTAGCTACGCCGTACACCACCCCGAAGGTGGCCGGCTCAAGAACTGTCCCAAACAGCAACTGCGAATCACATCGCACTGAAACCTCATTCCGGAATGGCATTCGCGGGGCGCGACCCACGCGAGTATACATGTGTCTCTGTCATATTCATTCTAGCTCTCACAGGCAAAAGTCAAGTAAACTGGGTCTAACCACTAGTACACCACGTGCCCTTGGCACAGTCTGTAACCGAACAGTAAACTGGGCCCACCGTCAACCCCCGACGGTCCCCGACAACAACCACAGTCTGAACTCTACTGTAACTAAGCTCGGCATCCACAGCACGAGCGTAAAAGTAAGCTACACTACCCTGGGTATCCATCGCACTCCCCAGGCAACGATACGACACCACACGGCTCCTAGAGCTAAATCTGGTAGTGTAACATATGACGATCAACCATGGTTTTCTCCTAAGTCAAATCCAAGTCCAACAAGTATGAAATATTACTCGCTAAGCATGCTCCAAAATTCAGATATTCAACATACTAATCCGTGAATTTGAGCTAAGGATACATCAATATACAACTATACATGTCGACTATTTGAACTTAAGCATAATCCGATGAAAACCCACCTCTCAAGCGATCTCCTGGCAGTGAAGTGAGTGGCCCAGATCCAACTCGATCCTCCGCTGGTCCGTCGAAGTCCGCCGGTCCTCCTGCTGCGAGGTGGTAAACCCAAACACACTCAAATCCCCGAAATCTGTCCGAAAAACAGCAGCAGAGTAAAGCTTAAATCCGACTAAGCTAATCTTCTCCAAATTCAGCGATTCAGGGCTCTAAAGCTTCGTCTTGAAGTCACGAATCCAACGGTCCAAGTTTCGCTGGAATCCGTCCCTCCTACGCCGAGGATGGGCCAAAATACGAAACGTCGACGCCGAAACCCGCAATTCAAAGACTCTCCGAATCAACTCGAAAACAAAGACTCAAGAATACAGGGGTTTCGACTGGGCAAACCTGCTCCAAAAATTGTGATCTTGGGCTCAGAATCTTCGTCTCGAAGTCGCGAATCCAGCAAACCAAGTTTTACCGCGATCCGTTACTCCCTCGTCGCGTACGGGCCAAAATACCGAAGGTCGCCGCTGGAAAACTGCACTTCAGCACTTTAAAGTCTGCTCGACGAACAGCAGCCCAGTAAAGATGGAGTTCGACTGGGCAAACCTTCTCCAAATCGAGCGATTAAGGACTCTCTGGAATCGTCTCGACGTCCCGGATCCAATGGCTCAAGTTTCGTCGAATTCCGACTCTCCTACACAGAGAACAAGCCAAAACACTGAACGTCGACGCCGAAAAACTGCAGGAACAACAGCAGCTCGAAAATCAAGGAAGTTTGATGCAACGAAGGGGTCTCGATGGGCTACTCACCTCAGGAAACGCCCTAACACTGTCGCTGAGTTGATGACGACGGCCTCCCGCGCTCGCCTGGCTCCCTCGCAGCGTCACGACGTCGAAAACCCGCGGAAGCCACACCTCGGCGCGTCGTCGACGTAGTTCGGGCTCCTCGCTTGAGCTCCTCCACCTTCTCTGGTTGCTAGGGGAAGGAGAAGAAGAGTAGCAGCAGCAGCAGCAAGGGAAGAAGAAGGAGAAGAAGGTGAAGCCCCCTTCTCACTGCTTCTCTCTGCTGTAAAAAGGGATGGGCAAAAGGGGTGATGTGACCAAAAGTCAACATGCACCATACCTCTTTGTACCGGTACAAAACCCCCTCGTACCGGTACAAACAGGCAACCTGGGAGCCTATATGCGCAGGGCTATACCGGTATAGCCCTGGTGGTTATACCGGTGTAGCACACGATGTTGTACCGGTACAAACCCAGATTTGTACTGGTACAGCTCACTGAAAATCAGCTAATTCGCTGATTTTCAGATTTCTCGCTACTCTCGCGTTCCCACAGGGCCCGTTTGGCGTCCACTTCGCGCCAACGTGACCCGGACTTGTCCCGACACTTATCAGAGCTGTCGACAAGCCTCAACTAAAATTTCAGGTCTCTACAGGCGGGCTTTTAGGCGAGCTACAGAACCATCTGGATTCATTTTCACAGTGAATACCCATTTGCAACCAATAGCTCGCTTATCGGCAGGTAAGGGTACCAGTTCCCAAGTACCATTGGCGTCTAAAGCCATCATTTCCTCTTCCATTGCAGCACGCCAGCCAGGATGAGACAAAGCTTCCACAACAGATTTAGGAACAGAAACAGACTCCGGAGAGGTAATGAAGCAACGGGAAGAGGATGACAAACGATCATAAGAAACGAACGATGAAATAGGATAGGTACACTTACGTTTGCCTTTGCGAAGAGCAATCGGAAGATTAGAGTCAGAGGCAAGGTCGGTGATAGTAGTGACTGGATCTTCCGACGAAGAAGCTGGTGGAGGATCTGAGTAAGGAGTCACCAATCTCCTAGAATAGATATGAACAATAGGAGGTCGAACGGTTGCCGATGGAGCAGGAATAGTTGTTGCAGGACTTGACACTTGTCTGACAGTATAAACAAGTAGATCATCTTCCTCCCCATCACTTTCATAGTAGATGAGAGAGGAAAGAATGGAGTAGATTCAAAATATGTAACATCGGCAGACACAATATATCGATCGAGAGTAGGAGGGACGCACCGATACCCCTTTTGCAGACGAGAGTACCCAAGGAAGATGCACTTAAGAGGCTTTGGATCCAATTTAGTTACCTGTGGACGAACATCTCGCACAAAACACGTACTACCAAAGAGACGAGGTTCAATAGGAAATAAAGATTTAGATGAAAACAAAATAGTATAAGGAATATCACTATCCAAGACAGACGAAGGCATGCGATTAATCAGAAAACAAGCCGTGGAAACTGCATCAGCCCAAAATTGTTTAGGAACTTTCATTTGAAAAAGAAGAGCACGAGCTACCTCAAGGAGATGCCGGTTTTTTCTTTCAACAACCCCATTTTGGAATGGAGTGTCAACACATAAGGATTGATGAAGGATGCCATTCTATGTCATATAACTGTGAAAATTTTCTAAAAATTATTCTTTGGCATTGTCACTTAGCAATATACGCACAGAAGCATTAAATTGTGTTTTGATTGCAGCACATAAAGCACAAAAAATTGAGAATAGTTCTGAACGATTTTTCATTAAATATAACGAAGTAACATGAGAATAATCATCAACAAAGGTAACGAAATACTTAAACCCTGATTTGGAAATAGTAGGACATGGACCCCAAATATCAGAATGAACTAACTCAAAAGGGGACGGCGCCCGTTTATTGACTCTAGACACAGAAAGTAAACGATGATGCTTAGAAAACTGACATGACTCACACTCTAGACTGGACACAGACTGAAACTGCGGAAACAATTTCTTCAAGGTGGATAACGAAGGATGTCCCCACCGACAATGGACTTCAAAAGGAGTTAAATTACTGGAGCAAGCAAGAGACCTCGGCACCTGGTTGTCAAGGATATAGAGACCTCCAGACTCATGTCCTCTACCAATATCTGCTTCGTCGTAAGATCCTAAAACAAACAATGATCGAAAAAAAATGAGACACAACAATTTAAATCTCGGGTGAGTTTACTGACAGATAGTAAATTGAAAAAAAACTAGGGTAAATATAAAACAGATGACAAAAAAATTGATGATGTTGGGTTTGTAATGCCAGAACCCATGACACAAGAGGTAGATCCATCAACTAAAGTAACTGTAGAAGATGTTATATGAGACTAAAAGGCAGATAAAAGACTAGAGTTACCTGTCATATGGTCTGTGGCACAAGAATCAATGACCCATTTGGAATGGGAAGACAATTTACCTGACTCAGTGAGTGCAGTGATAGGGGAACTGCTGGACTTTAAGGATGCCTGATATTGGGAGAATTGTGCAAATTCTTCAGCAGACACCAAAACAGTTTTCTCTGAGGATGGGGTTGTATACTCCCCCGGCTACCATGTTGGCCATCTGAGATCGTTGGTTCTTATTTTGAAATTTCAAACATGTGCGTTTTGTATGACCAGATTCATGGCAGTAATAACAAACAACTCTAGGATCTCGATTAGAGGCAGTCTCTCCATGATGATGATTACCTTTATTGGCAGTAATCCCTTTATTGCCCCCTCTACTATAATGCCGTCCATTATCATTGCGACTCACGAACGCGCTATTAATAGGTTGAGAAAATTGAGGATTTTCTGTACGAAGCACTCGGGTGAAAGTATCATGCAAAGAGGAGAGCTCAGAGCTAGAAAGAATCTGAGATTTAGCTGTCTCAAATTTTGGGGGTAAACCAGCAAGAAAACTCATAACTGCCATTTGTTCGCGTTGAACCTGCTGCACTTTTACGTCGGGACTAAAGGGTAGCAAAACATTAAGTTCTTTATAAATACGTTTAAAGTCCATAAAATAGGCCGTGAGAGACCTATCCTGCTTCTCAGATCGGTAAAATGATTTACAAACATCATATATGCGGGAGAGATTCCCTTTGCTAGAGTATAGAAAATCTAAATAATCCATCAATTCTTTCACAAACTCACAATGATTAATTAGACAACTTACCTCACTTTGAATGGAGTTCCTGAGTTGTAAGAACAACCGAGCATCTTCCCTCAACCAAGCTTGCTTTGTATCATCGTCAGGTGGATCGCTAGTTAGATGATCATCTTTATCAATGCTTCGTAGATAAACACGAACTGTCTTGCTCCATTCCAAATAATTGGAGCCAGTGAGTTTGTGTTCTGTGATTTTGGTCATTACCGGGATCACATCGGCAATCACAGATTTTGGCTCACTCTTAGCATTCACAGTTTTAGACATGGCGTCTTGGATAATGAGACCAAGTCACAAAGCAGCTCGCAGGGCTGCACTTTACACCTAACTGCGAGGCAAATAAAACAACCCTAGGTATGTCACCTAAGGATCAAAACAAGAACCAGATGCACGAACCATATATTGCAGCAGTAGGATCGACACTGTAGCAAGCACTGTAGCACCAATACTGTAGCAGCAATGTAGAGCCATACTGTAGCAGTACTGTAGTACTGTACTGTAGCGATGACTGTAGTAGTATGTAGTCGTAGAGAAAAGAAAAGAAAAAGAACGAGCTACGCCGATGAGATCCGGTGAGGGACAACACTGGATCGCTATACCCTAGAATTAGGGTTTGGCTTTGATACCATGAAGAAGAAAATATAAAGAGAATACGAATTCTTCTTATTCCTTCAATGATGAATTACAAAGATATATATACATAAATGTTTCTATAATGAGATATTTAATAAGAAAAGATCTCTAAGAAAAGATGTCTAAAACTATGCTAGCTAAATAGGAATATAATATATACAATTTTGACTTTCCATAACACCCGACTTTCCACAACAATCGTTAAGAGTATCAAATCTGATTTAATTTAGAATTACCCGACCTAATCTAAATCAAGTCTAGAAAATAGAATTTTGGTTTTGTATTAGATATATTAGAATATATCTGATAAGATTCAATTTAGGCAATTGTAGATTACCTAAATTAATCTAACCTAATTTATATAATCAAATATAGAAATAACTAATCTAATCTTGTCACGCCTCGGATTACCACGTTTTTCCGGGCACGCCAACAGACCTGTTGTTTACAAAGGAATTTTTCCTATATACGAAGCGATAGCTGTACCTGTAAACAAAAACAAGCTACAACCACAAGATAAGAGTTGCTAAACTGAAAATAGCATATATATAAAAACCTTGAGGGGTTCCTGTACATACAAAATGTCTACTACACCACTCACTCCAGTGAGTAACCCGACAACATCACCGTATGTACAAAGAAAGCCCAAAACTATCTCTGGAAGGTACTCCTTTAGCACTGCAGCAAGGCTGGAAGGGATCTAGCTTGCGACTCCCTTTCCACGTTCAGAATCAGCGACAGCAGCAGCCGCGGACGAAAGCACTTCAAAAAGGGGTCAATAACTGGGTGTGAGCACTATTGCAAAAAGGAGTAGTCCTCAGTGGGTACCGTCACCGACCTCAATGGCTCACTAAGTCTACAGAAAAGTATGTAAGAGATAGTAAGGAAAGCTGGAAACCCTACAGCTATATGCCACTATACTATCGCTAACCAACACTAGTTATCTGTAAATATAAACGAAAATATTATCTCTGACCCAATCTCACTAGGGACTGAATACACCCGTCCTGCCTGTCGAAACTACACCGAACACCACCGCGAGGGCTGTTGGTGGAGAGCAAGTCCAAACCGGACAACAACGACATCAACGCAAAGCAAAAAGCTAGACTCCGGAGCGGCACTCGTGGGCGCGACTCAACTGAGTATGCAAGTGTGTTTCTGCCGAGCTCAATTAGGCTTTCACAGGCTGTAGTCAATGCAAATGGGTCTAACTAGTCTAACAACCAAAGTTCACGTGCCCTTGGCACAATCTGAGGCAAAACACAAAAATCTGAGTCCACCGTCAACCGTGACGACACCCGACAGTGCGAAACAGTCTACATAAAATTGTAAAATAAACTCGACATTCCATCACAAGCGTAAATTCATCCTACACTAATCTGGGTATCCCTCGCGTACAAACAGTGGTGATACAGATTAATATCAGCTCTTAAAACTAAATATGGTAATTTTCAGAAAGTGACAGTGTAGGATCTATATGTTTTCTCATAAGTCAATTCCAAGTCCAACATGAATATAATTGTCACGCCCCCGCCCCGAAAACCGCTACCGATTTGGTCCGGTTCGGGCGCGCCGAGCGGACGCCGGACGGACAGCACCTCCCCTGCCCGCCCAAGGCTTAACAACAGGTTGTGTACAAGAATCTACCCAGGAAATTTAAATTCTAAACATACACAACCAAAAAAGGCACAACCAGGCCAACAACGACAAGAGCAAGTAATCCACGTGTATACCCAAGTGAAATAAAGAGAGAACTACTTAGCTATTACATCACATTAGCCTTCAATTTACAAATTT
Source organism: Aechmea fasciata (assembly GCA_025177825.1). Lineage (NCBI taxonomy): Eukaryota > Viridiplantae > Streptophyta > Magnoliopsida > Poales > Bromeliaceae > Aechmea > Aechmea fasciata. The sequence goes on along the minus strand of CM045923.1, from coordinate 1,025,074 downwards.
CATCATTTTCTTCCAAAAAGAATACATGATCATCTTTCCAAAATACATAGCTCTCCAAAGGTAACGCATCTAGATACACTGGTACTCTAATGCATAAAGGAAGCTACTATACTACCAAGATCCTCACTGATTGGGGGCGATGCCCTTGCCGCGATCCTCGCCCGACGAACCTGCACCTAGTACTGGAAATAGAGTGGGGTGAGAACTATCTTCCATAGTTCCCAGTGGGCTCGGCCACCGACTCCACCGATCTCCCTACTAGGTCCAAGTGGACACAAGTAACAACTAGATATATAGATAGATATCTGAAAGTTGTAAATGCATAATAGGAAAACTATGCTACTATGCCCATAATCATTTGAACGAATGCATGTATCATATAGTAAAAGGTTTACTAACATGCTAACAAGTTCTTTCCATGCTCAATAACCAAGTGTTCAATGACATTGTTATTTTACCATTTACCCAATCTGTGGCAAAATCCTGAGGTTTGCCTACGCCTCACATATAAATCCCTTTTTGGGTAGGGGCTCCACGTGCACTCAAACCCGGGATCGTCTGTGGACCTCCACGTGGTCCCGATCGTGCGATACTCCGGAGTACTCGACGACATGGATGGCTAAACCACCCCAAATACAGACCGTGAGCTTGATCTATCCTCTCCACGTCAGGATACACTACAACTAGGGTCAATAATTCTCTCGGAACTCCACTATTTCGACCAATATTCACATGATGATTTAGGTGTTCTAAATTCATTGTTCACAAGGCATTTTCTAGAGAATTCATCCATCCCTATGTCCAAAGACCTCTAGTGTCAAGTACACTACTTTAATGCCACTCGTCATGTTCTTTACATTATATGCCACTCGATCTATGTCACTAAGTAATCATCGAGTCTATCTCTTTCTTTAGCACTATAGAATCCAATGTCTCGACCCAATCCTCACCTATCTATTCACCTAGCATTCCAAATACACTAGGTTATCATTTAGAAAGCGTAAGGAAACGTCTAACATGCAATTCTACGATGTTATATGCAAGAGATGAAATTTATATATTTCTAAGACATAGAAAAGAGTTCGAAGTTTTCGGTAAGGTAGCCCTCACCTTTTAATACTTTTCCAAGCTCTTGAGGTCCTAAGAACACTCCTTGGCCTTTGCTCGCTTGAAGTCTCGGCCCCCTAGGTAGTAACGACACCCAATCAAACTTGTTTTGTCTTTAGCTTTTCAACCGTTCGAAGAAACGCGAATCCGTCTTCGCCAACGCGTTTAGACACCTAACAATTAGGTTTATACACGCTCAATTTAGATCAAACCCTTAGGTTTACAAATATCCTATTTTGAACCCTAGCAAGTAATTAACCTCCAATATTTCCAAATTAAATGGAGAAACATGCTAGTAATGCTCTAGAGGTTATTAGAATGCTAAGTATTAAGGATTTAATCAATTTCTAAGCATTTTACCCAAATTGTGAACGCGAGACGAAAATACGCCGCTCGAACGGGCGCACGAAAGCTCGATCCGTCGTTTCCAACGCGTTCACGAGATCGCTCTCCGCCTACGCCGCGAATTTGGGAGAAAATGGGCAAGAGGATTGGAAGCTATTTAGAGAGAGAAAGAGAGGGTTTTCTCTCCTCCACAATGTGTGCGTGTGAATGAGTGTGTGTGTGCTCGGTTTGGGGAGGCAGGAAGAAGCTAGTTGCTTCTTAATTAAGTAACACCAACACTATTCACTCCAAAATTTTCAGCTGAAGCTTAGATATTTTCGCCTGTCCTTCGGAATGTCCGATTGAGCTCAAATTTGACAGTTATGTTCGGTTTTACTTAACTTAACGAAAGAAATTTTAATCTTTCAGTTTCGACCCCGTTTGGTCACCGAAAGCTCTACCGAACCGTAATCGCTATCAGATAGCATTCGGATTTTATTTCTCCTCTTCTGGGTGTCAGAATGACACGAAACTTTAAATCTAGCCTTGTAAAAATAATCCTGACATATCCCCCAGTTTTCGTAATTTTCTGACACTGTGCATTTTCTGTTAATTTATCTGCCTCGTTTCTCACAGAAAATTCTAAATCTTCTGTTTTCGGTCCGATTTCAGCACCGGTCATTTCAGACTTATATTTTACTTCTGTAAGTCCAATAAAAATAGTATTTCACACTATTTTTATTTATATATATTTTTTAAACTAAGAATCCGGTACATTACATTCCACCGCAACTTCATAATTTTAGAAGTTCGGTACCTTACAATAATACTAGCTTAACTCCAAATTCAGATTTTATGCTCTAATCCGTGAATTCGAGTACTCGCAAGAAAATAAACCAATGAAACATGTCGACGATGCTAAAACTTAGGAGAAATTTCAATGATTTCGGTAAACATTAACCTACCTCGACACGTTCGTCCAACAACGGCAAGAAGTTGAAAGAAGGGAATCCACGTGCTCGCCGGGCCTTCCAACGATGCAACCGCGACGCCTGCGCTCTCGAACGGCTCTCCGGCGCAACGTCGAAGTCTACCCGAGCTCGAGCCGCGACTCCACAACGAGCGACGTCCAAGACTAGAGAGAGAGAGAGGAAGCAGCAACCAAAAACTCATTCTCTGTCTCTCTACACATATATAAAGAGGTGGGATAAGGTTGGGATTAATGACACCTCAAACGACGATTCAAAAAAACAGGTAGATACCGGTACCGTTGATCTGATCGGCCTCTCAACCCGCACGCTCGCACATGTCGGTACCGGCCCGATGCGATGCGGTACTCGAGCTCGATCTGGGTACTCAGCAGTCGTCACCGTACTCGACGTCGATTGGGGCAACCCCAGAGTATTCTGTTATGTAATTCCACTGGGGTACCGGCAGGGGTGTAAACGAGCCGAACACGAGCGAGCTGGGGTCGGCTCGTGTTCGGCTCGTTATTAAACGAGCCGAACACGAGCTGGCTCATTAAAGTATCGAGCCGAAAAATTCGGCTCGTGTCCGAACACGAGCCGGCTCACGAGCTGGCCAACGAACAATAAATAAAAAAAATTAGATTAAATATATTAAAAAAATAAATTTATAAAATCTTATCCATTAGACTTTGATCTAATAGTTAAAATTTTATATTCAAATGAGTCTTTTTATAATTAAGCTCGCATTTATATTTTTATTTTGCTAAAAATTAAATAATAAAAATATATATTATATATAATTATTTATTTATATATAAAAATATAAATTAAATAAATTATATAAATATAAAATATATGTATTAGAAACATTATCGAGCCGAACACGAGCGAGCCGACTCGTGTTCGGCTCGTTTATTAAACGAGATGAAAATTTCACTCGTGTTCGGTTCGTTTACTAAACGAGCAAGCCGATCTCGAGCTCATTTCGAGCCGAACACAAGCGAGCTTACGAACAGTAATGGATTGCCACCCTAGGTACTTCTTCTCTGCAGTGCAGATTTCAAGACCGAAATCCTGCACTTAGCGGATTTTAGTGTCGAACTCCACTCTCGCCTCGCGTTGAGTCCGTTTTGTATCTATTTCGTACCAAACGACTCCCACTTGTTCCGACACTCTTCGGATGTGTCAACAACCCTCGGATGCGACATCGCACCGCCGCTAAGCACCAGGGATACTAAAAATTTAATATAGAATCTAATATAATCTAGTTTGTATTTATGAATATTATATGATAATAACATAATATAGGCACTGTTGCGGGGCATTGCCGGAGGTAGCCAATGAGACGGCAGACGTGGACCAAGAGCGCTTAGATGTCAAGGGCTAGTTGGACCAGGACCACCAACCTCAGGTTGGCTAAGTTAAAATGTAACTAACTCAGGTTTAGGTTAAGTTAAAAAGTAATAGGGGCCGAGATGCTAACGGCTAGTTGGACCAGGACCACCAACCTCAGGTTAAGACTTAAGGCTAAGTTAAAATGTAACTAACTCAGGTTTAGGTTAAGTTAAAAAGTAATAGGGGCCGAGATGCTAACGGCTAGTTGGACCAGGACCACTAACCTCAGGTTAAGGCCAAGTTAAAATGTAACCAACTCAGGTTAAGGTTTAAGTTAAAATGTAAGAAACCCAAAATAAACAATAAAAGATAAAAATTGAAGTGCGGCCTAACTGAACTTGGAAGCCAAGACCATGCGTGGCCCGGCCCAGCTTTTGCTATTGCTGTGCGTGCGTTCTTGTGATTAGTGGATAACACTCACTCTCTTTATCACCTAAGCAAGTTACTCGGAGATGGTGGAGTATATAAAACGTTACTACATCTCATGAGTTTTTCATCTAGGACTAAACTCATATAATAGTAAGTGATGCTCAAGCTCTCAGGCAAAGTCCATTTAATTTTGGGCCACCCAAGAGGCCCATGAGCCAAAATGAAGTTTATAAATTACATTTAAATTAAATAAGTCCTAACCGCCCATATGCTAACATACACATATGAGTCTTAAAAATTCTTTCTTAAGAAGGCTACGTGGCTCAACCATAGGACACCTTTTGTTTCTCCTTTAGTATGGAGGTATCAATATCAAGCTTCTCATGAACATAGCACGCAAATAACATAAGGTTTGAGAGTAGGAGCATAAGGTTTGAGAGTAGGAGCATAAGAAAAAAGATCTCATAGCCACAGTAGAATGCAAGAGGAAAGCTACGGAAAAAGAGGGAAAAAAATATAGAAGCGAAGTCAATAAAAATGAGTAAAGATGAGGACAAAATAAAACATAAACAAAAGGATTGGTGTGGTCGTAGAACTTGAGATTGAGATGAAGAGGAAACTTTCGGAGATCATCTAGGAGCATTATACCTTGTGGTAAAAGTAAATACCTCTCTCATACTCATCTCGAGGATTTGCTTCAGTTATATAGCATGGCTAAGATCAGGCTCACCGATTTTGCCTATGTATAATATAATTCTATCTCATCACTAACAAATATATATATCTAACTTTTATACCACAAAATTGATTCTTTTTTACCATATAATGAAAGCTAGGGATAATATCTAATATACAGTTTAAAACTTCAAAAATATCTAATATACCACTGGTGACTAAAGTGCCCTCATTGATTTTCAAAAATTCCTTCAAATATCCCCTAACCCCTGCTAGGGTTTAACAATGAGAATTGGGGTTTAGAAGGGTATTTTGGTAATTTTAGGATAAATTTGAAAATTTTGAATAGTAACTAGGGGTAAATAAGGAAAAGCCCCTAAAAGCTATGCTCTTTGGGAACTTAGTTTTGTTAATTTTTCATTGTTTGAATGTAATATTCATCAAATTATTTGGTTTCATTTCGGATGAATACAAATTATAATGTTAGCATGTCAACAAACAAAAAAAGGGAAAATAAAATATGGGAAAACGTGTAGGCTTTTTTATTTTCCTTTTTGTTTGGTAATCTAGCCAAATTCTATTCTGATTTGTTCCCCTTCTTTTGAATGGAAGGGTGGAGGGCCATACGGAGCTGAAGTGACACGTGGGCAGGATCTCACCGGGAAAGATTTTAGCGGCAAGACTCTCATCAAGCAAGACTTCAAAACGGTTTTCATTTTTTTTGTTTATTATTTTATATTTTCCTTACTTCTTAGTGCAATATGAATTTAAATTATCCTACATTTCCGCCATCTAATAGGTTTTGTGTTTCCTCATGGCAGTCTATTTTAAGGCAGGCCAATTTCAAGGGAACGAAGTTAGTTGGGGCGAGCTTCTTTGATGCAGACTTGACAGGTTTGCTCTTCAGTTAGTAGACTATGGATTTTTTTCATAAACACTTACAATTGAAGAGACTATTTATTGAGAAAATTGCATCCATTATTAAGGATGAGTCAGTTGTAACTGCATTTTGAAAAAAAGTAATACCACATTGACATTATTTGGATGGCTAAATGAGGAGGCTTTTATTGCTCATAAAGAAATGTTTTGAATAAATCTTTTAGATATTGATTTCAAATTTTCAGTTTTTCAGTTATATATGGCTAGTAGTCAGACCTCGTCGAAATTATATTTTGCAGGTGCTGATCTCTCTGATGCCGATCTTAGAGGTGCAGACTTTTCCTTAGCAAATGTGACAAAGGTGATTTACTCTATAAAATTTCGTATCCCTGATTGCTATTTGCTCCTCTTATTTTTTTTTCTCTTTCTTAGCTCTTACATTTTTTTTAACTCTCTTTTATTTTTTATTTTTTACATTGTTTTGTCTTATTTTGTTACTATATGCTTGTCATGATCTTAGAAAGATGAAAAAAATTGCTAAGTTTTGGATAATATATTTTGTCTCTAATGCAAGTCTAGAAATGCTGAAATGACAGGTAAAACAAAACAAAACAAAACAAAACAAAACGTATAGTCATTAAGTGAATGATGCAAATTACATGGGTTTTATTTTCCTTTTCCATGATAATTAAGTGTGCTCTATTACCTTGAAATAAATATAGAGCTAGGCTGGTATACTATCGGTAGCACGGAGGCCTCTGTGCTACCCAGTTGTTTTCAATGATGATGCTTCCAAATCGACGATCGGCTTCGTTAGACTTGATCTTTACTATTGAAAGTGTTTGGAAACTAAATTTCATAATTTTTTGACACCATTTGGCTAGTGATCAAAAGGTCTCAAAATTAACAATTTTAATAGTTGATGTGATGCGTTTGTGAATTTAACGATGTAAAACAACAATCCAAATCTAATGAAATTTTTATGAAAAATTCTTTTCACTATTTAGAGTAAGATTAGTACATTTGATCTTAAATTCAAGTCTTTTATCATAATATATATATCCGGCTGCTATGCTATCAATAGCACAAAGCACTCGGTGCTACCATGTTTTCCACCGTTAGATCCACCCCTTTGATGATTTTCATCCGTTAGATCATACTATTCAACCAACCACCCACTTAACCCTAGGGGGCCCACATCATCCTAACCGCACATCTCTCAATCCAACGGTGGAAAACTTGGTAGCACCAATAACTTGGTGCTATTAATAGCATAGTAGCCTAGTTCTATATATATATATATATATATATATATAGAATTAGTGATGCAGACCGAGAGGTTGCCAAAATTGAATTTTCAAGTTTGCTTTTGTTTAAAGGTGAAACTAGATTCAATTTATTAATTCCGATGAACTTTAAGCAAGAAAGTAACAATTTCAGCAAGACAGAAATTAAAATCGAATTGAAGTAATACTAAGATGATGATAAACCGTCAATAGATGAGATAATAACAACCAACTGAAAATACATATAATAGTTCCAAAAGGTAAATTCGGCTTTATCGGACTTAAAGCTTTAGGTTTGGTTGTTTGGCAAATATGGTTGGTAATGGTGGAAGGCTAGATAAAAAGGGGATCATAGGATATCAGGAAATGAGAGATACAAAAAGTGCACCGTTCCCACGATTGCGGGGGATCCACGATCGACGAGGAGGGCGGTACACCACGGGTAGAACTTCGGCAACGGGGAGGAAGATGAGGTAGTGACTCGGAAGAAGAGGAGGGGTAGAAGTAGAAGCCGATCTTGTCACGAGGAAGAAGCGACAACGATCAAGTTGAGGAAGAAGACGATCTCGGCGCGAGGAAGAAGCGTCGATAATCTAATCGAGAAGTAGAACACCAAGGATAAAGAGTAAGAGTAGAATTTTCTATTCATCCAAATATATCTCCTTAGGCTTCAAAAACCATGTATTTATAGTGTTGAGAGCCCTTTGATAATAAATCATTGTCTTTTCGTTTTCAATACAACACGGTCACCCAAGAGTCAAGCATAGAAAACGAAGCAATTTTGGGAATTTCAAAGGTCTTTGTTTTTGGGAAATTTCAAAGGTCTTCTCGGGAAAGTTTCTTTGTTTATTGGAGAAAAGGGTTTGGGTTAACCAAATCAACTAAAACTAAATGATTTAAGTCCGAATCAAACACGAACCTACAAAATAAAAAAAAATTGCATTCAAAAATAAAATGAGGTTTATTTGCTGCATCAGTTCCCCTCGAGTTGGGAAAATCTCGACTTCGTCGAGATGGCATCCTGATATCTCTGATATAAGTCCTCTCGAAATTGGCGCAACTCTGCCTCAGAAATCCAACTGCTATCGGACAACGGTTGTCCACGCCAACGCACCAAGTATCGGCGATGAGTACCACGTCGCGTCCCTGACTCGCGCACATCCAGAATATCCTCCACGCCATCTAATGGAGTTTCAATGTCGGAGCGAGATGTCAAGCCATCAATATCGACAGCAGAGGGCGACTCTCCATGGTACTTGTATAGCTCACTGACATTGAAGATCGGGGACGTCGGTACTTCCGGAGGTAGATCAATTAGATAAGCATTTTCCCCTAATTTTTTCAGAATTTTGAATGGCCCGTACTTTTTCCTGTTCAACTTGTTATAGCCTCCAGCTGAGAACCTTTCTTTTCTAAAATAGATTAAGACGTTATCTCCTTCATTAAAAGTCATACCTCGGCGATGTTTATTCGCTGACTCCTTGTACTTGACAGTGGAATCCGCAACCTCTGATGAACTTGTTGTTGCACCTCTTGAATCTGTTTTAGGTAATAGTCGGCATCTGCACTAACTCTACCAGGGTAAGGTATTGGTGCTCGGTCAAGAAAGTGGGCTATAGGACAGCCATATAAAGCTTCAAAAGGAGATTTTCCAATGGTTCGGTTTATAGAACTGTTATAAGTAAATTCAGCTTGAGGTAAAATCAAATTCCATTGTGTTGGTTTTTCTCCAGCTAAACATCTTAAGAGATTACCCAAAGATCGATTTACTATTTCCGTCTGCCCGTCAGTTTGTGGATGGTATGGGTTGCTGAAATTCAGTTTGCTTCCTGCCATTGACATTAAAGTTCTCCAAAAATGACTAACAAATTTTGTATCTCGATCAGAGGTAATTGATTTAGGAATGCCATGTAAACGTACAATTTCATTGAAAAATAATTTTGCAATATGTGATGCATAAGAAGTTTTCTTGCAAGGAATAAAATGAGCCATTTTTGTAAAACAATCAGCAACCACAAAATCTGAATCAACTTGGCGTGCAGTCTTGGGTAGACCTAGGACAAAGTCCATGCTAATATCCTCCCAGGGCACAGTAGGAATGGGCAGGGGAGTATACAAGCCAGTATTTTGAGTTTGTCCTTTAAATGATTGACAAGTCTTACACCGCTGAACAAACCTTTCAACGTCCTTACACATGTTAGGCCAATAATACCTCTCTTGAACTAATTCCAAAGTTTTGTCTCTTCCGAAATGTCCCCCTAGCCCGCTACTATGCAAGTTCTGAATCAAGGACTCTCTTAACGATCCCTGGGGAATGCACAACTTGGACTTTCTAAAAAGATATCCGCCGTCCAAACAGTAATCAGAAGGTGAATCATTGTCGGGAGATAGGCACTTTTTTAGGATAGGACCGAAATTAGGGTCACTTTCCGAGTCTTCTCCAATTGCAGTTTGTTGTTGCATAGTTAATCTTTCCAATAGTTGTTGAATGCTATTCATTTGATTTTGCATGCTTTTCATGGAATCTTGTTGTCTCTCATATGCTTCTCTCCAATCACGAGGATTTTCACTATTGCCAGCCATTACCAAGTTGATCAAAAAGTGGTGCTCTTTTTTCTTTTTTTTTTTGAAATATTTTGGCCCAAAGTTGAATACCAAAAAAGTTGTTTAGATCAAAACAGATGCTCCCACTAAAAGAACTTGCTCTGATACCAATTGATGCAGACCGAGAGGTTGCCAAAATTGAATTTTCAAGTTTGCTTTTGTTTAAAGGTGAAACTAGATTCAATTTATTAATTTCGATGAACTTTAAGCAAGAAAGCAACAATTTCAGCAAGACAGAAATTAAAATCGAATTGAAGTAATACTAAGATGATGATAAACCTTCAATAGATGAGAAAATAACAACCAACTGAAAATACATATAATAGTTCCAAAAGGTAAATTCGGCTTTATCGGACTTAAAGCTTTAGGCTTGGTTGTTTGGCAAATATGGTTGGTAATGGTGGAAGGCTAGATAAAAAGGGGATAATAGGATATCAGGAAATGAGAGATACAAAAAGTGCACCGTTCACACGATTGCGGGGGATCCACGATCGACGAGAGGCGAAGACACTACCGGTATAACCCGAACGGGGAAGAAGATGAGGTAGTGACTCGGAAGAAGAGGAGGGGTAGAAGTAGGAGCCGATCTTGTCACGAGGAAGAAGCGACAACGATCAAGTTGAGGAAGAAGACGATCTCAGCGCGAGGAAGAAGCGTTGATGATCTCATCGGGAAGTAGAACACCAAGGATAAAGAGTAAGAGTAGAATTTTCTATTCATCCAAATATATCCCCTTAGGCTTCAAGAACCATGTATTTATAGTGTTGAGAGCCTTTTGATAATAAATCGTTGTCTTTTCGTTTTCAACACAACACGTTCACCCAAGAGTCAAGCATAGAAAACGAAGCACTTTTGGGAATTTCAAAGGTCTTTGTTTTTGGAAAATTTCAAAGGTCTTCTTGGGAAAGTTTATTTGTTTATTGGAGAAAAGGGTTTGGGTTAACCAAATCAACTAAAACTAAATGATTTAAGTCCGAATCAAATACGAACCTACAAAATAAAAGAAAATTGCATTCAAAAATAAAATGAGGTTTATTTGCTGCATCAATTAGACTACAATACTATCTATAGTCTTGTTTTCGATTTTAGGATGTTCAAATTAACGATCCACACCGTTAAATATGATCTAGGGTATATGGAGTTCTTAGAAAGAAACTTTTAGTTTTTTTCGACATCGTTTACTTAGCTACCGTTTGGTTCGGGGTTAAGAAAAAACTAGTTATTCTGGGTATAGTGTTAAGTTCAGGGTTAAGGTGGGGTTAGAGTATTTTTGTGTTTGGTTGGGGGTTGGAGTTAGTCCAGGATAGTGAAAAATAGTGTTTGGTTAGAGTTGGTGGGATAAGAAAGATAGTGAGTTATTATGAATAAAAAATAGTGTTTGGTTGGGGTTTGGTGGGGTTAGCTAAGCCGGGATAACCCATTTGAGGTGGGGTTAGCTAACCCCACCTATTTTTGAGAGTGTTTGGAGATAATATGGGGGTTAAGGGGTTATTCCATCCCTTAACCCCCAACCAAACGGAGGCTTAGTAAATAAATTATGTCAAAATAGACGGTGGAAATTGAATAATCTTTAAAATTTTAGCATGGGATTTTTAAATTCAAGATCAAGAATGTTAACCTTAATCTAGATAGTTTAAAGTATTTCCTATCAAAATTTGAAGAAATTTAGATTCTTCTACACTGTTAAACTCCAAACTCGCCATAGTAGCCATTGAAAATTGACAATTTTGAATTGGTTTGATCATAAAATAAACTATGTCAAAAAAATGTAAAATTTTATTTCTAAAAACTTTAAATACCCTAGATCAGTTTTAACGGTGTGGATCGTTGTTTTGAACACCCTAAGATCGAAAACGAGACTAGTATCGGAGCCCCGGTACTATAGATAGTATAGGAGACTAGCTCTCTCTCTCTCTCTCTCTATATATATATATATATCTCTCTCTCTCTCTGTATATATATATATATATATATATATATATATATATATATATATATATATATATATTATGAGTATAAACCCGTTTGTACTCGTAAGTTTCGAATTAGAGCTATCTCTTTGACCATTTTCACCTATATATATATATATATATATATATATATATATATAGTTGAGCTAGAATACTATCGATAGCAAACGGGCTCCATTGCCACCCATTTGTTTTCGATGATGGAGACTCCAAATCAACGATCAGCACCGTTGGATATGATCTATACCACTTGAAGTGTTTAAAAATCAAATTTCATACATTTTCTGCCGCTCGTTTATCTAGTTCTTCTTGATCATCTCTTGTTTTCTTTTTTGCTATTTTTGAAGATTCTAACTCAATTTTCATTGCATGTTGTATTTCCTGAGGGACTTTAGGGCAGTTCGCTACTTCAGAAAAACCACCAGCGATATGTTTCTTTAGGTGAGACTCCACCTATTCGAACCATATTACAGTAATTCACTTTCAATGAAATCTATTTTCATCAATCATTTGTTCATGTTGCCAACCATAATCTTCTGTTCTTTTAGGTGGCGTTATGATGATATAGAATTATTGACATAGAGACAAATAAAATAAAATCTATTCCAAAAAAATAAGGAAAATAACTACATGATGAAAAAAGAATCATATCTATCAACTTTGAAATTTCTTTTGTTTTTATTTTTTGATAAATTTAAAAAAATTATACGAGATAAAATTATAGAATATTTTATTTTTTAAAAAAACTTTTCAAGATTTGTATATTGATTCGATTATGAAGCATATAATGGCTAGAATAACCAAAATAAGACCGCAACTACATTCATAATTTTTTCTTTTAAAAAACATTTTATAAAATACAAAGTTAGAAAAACAGTTTTCTAACTATTATAATTTTTAAAATTATTTTAAAATTACTTATATTATTTTTTTAAATTATTGCAGGTTATAATTTTCAAAATACAAAGATATCTTTTTTTCTTTTTTTCTTTCGATTGTATTCTTGTCTTTCTTTTATAAGATACAAAAAAATAATTTTTAAAGTTATTTTAAATATTTTTTTAATTTTTTAAAAAAACATTTTTTTATTAATTTTTTTTTTGAAAAATTGTTAGATAATAGAAAAAATAGCAATAAATTAAATGACACATAAATTAAATAAACTTAAATATCAATTGATTTAATTTAGTTTTTGATTTTATCATTATTTTATATCTTCTAATGCAAAAATATTAATTTTATCAATATTTTAAAGAATGAAAAAAAAAAGATGGGGCGCGGGGGTCGAGGGGAGAAAGAAAGGAAAGAAAGAAGGAAAGAAAGATGATTCACAATTATTGACATACAAACAAATAAAATAAAATCTATTCTAGGAAAATAAGAAAGAGAACGATATGATGAAGAAAAAAAAATCATATCTATTAACTTTGAAAATTCTTTTGTTTTTTTTTTACAATTAAAAAAATTATAAAGTAGAAAATTTTATTTTTTCTAAAATTTTTTCAAGATCTATATATTGATTCGATTATGAAGCATATAATGACTAGAACAACCAGAATAGGATCGCAATTACATCTATATATATATATATTTTTTATTCTTTTTAAAAATATCTGATCAAAATTTGTTTAGAAGATCGATTTTTGTTCCCCTGATTCACCGAAAGTTTTGCGGTGTGATAAATTTTGACAAAATATTTTGCGAAAAAAAATTGGATGTCTGTGGTGGAAGCGAAGCACTTGGACCGATAGGCGGTATGGATCGGATATGTTATGTCACGCCCCGGGTTGGATGGGGTGCCCGGGCTCGTCGACAAATCCGCCGTACACAAGAAATTTTTCTTGTATACGAAGCGTAGCTGTACCTGTATATTAAACAATACCACAAATAGTTGTATAGAGCTGAAAAGACTAAAGAAACAACAGGTAGAAGAGAAACACGAGTCTATATACATACAAAATGTTGTGATACAAAAGAGTACTACTCGCTCCAGCGAGTTAGCACAAAAGTATGTACAGCACTCCCCGACCCAACACAAAACCACTACCTGTATCCGGGATCCGCTATCAGCACTAGAAGGACAGGGCTCTAACTCGCGACGCCCACCTCGATCCGTCTCGGGAGGCGACGGCGAAGCAGAAGGCCCTCTCCACTTTCTCTCACGTGCAATCATCATGGGGTAGGTGGGTGATGTTACCAAAGTGAGCAAAGTCAAATCGCCCTCTCGCCTACCTGCCATTACAAGCATCCATTTGTCAGGGTACCAACAGCAACCCGTGAGCGATCGGCACGGCACTATCTCGGTATAGTCACGATGGCTTTACTGGTATAGCCATCAATATTGTACCGGTACAAACCCAGTTTTGTACCGGTATAAATTGACAGAAAACCTGCTATTTCGCAAATTTTCAGATTCAAGCTGCTCTCGCGTTCCTACTAGGTCCGTTCGGCGTCCATTTCGCGCCAACGCGACTCGGACTTGTCCCAACACTCCTTAGAGCGGTCGACAAGCCTCCACTGTAACCATCCAGGTCACTACATCCTCCCCCCACGACTAGTCGGGATCCACGATGTGTTCCACGTCTCGGCTTTGAGAAAATATGTTTTCGATCCTTCTCACGTGATCGACTTCACTCCGCTCGAGCTGAAAAGACTAAAGAAACAACAGGTAGAAGAGAAACACGAGTCTATATACATACAAAATGTTGTGATACAAAAGAGTACTACTCGCTCCAGCGAGTTAAACACAAATGTATGTACAAAACTCCCAGACCCAAAACAAAACCACTACCTGTATCCGGGCTCGAAGGACAGGGCTCTAACTCGCGACGCCTTTGCCTCGATCCGTCTCAGGAGGAGCAGCAGCCGAAACCGAAGGCCCCTCTCCACTTTCTCTCACGTGCAATCATCATGGGGTAGGTGGGTGATGTTACCAAAGTGAGCAAAGTCAAATATGCCCTACTTTACCCATGCCGTACAAGCATCCGTTTGTCACCGTACCAATGAACAACCGTGAGCTTGATCGGCGCGGCACTATCTGGTATAGTCCTGATGGCTTTACCGGTATAGCCATCAATATTGTACCGGTACAAACCCAGTTTTGTACCGGTATAAATTGACAGAAAACCTGCTAAGCTGCTCTCGCGTTTCTACTAGGTCCGTTCGGCGTCCATTTCGCGCCAACGCGACTCGGACTTGTCCCAACACTCCTCAGAGCGGTCGACAAGCCTCCACTGTAACCATCCAGGTCACTACATGTTAATTAAAAATTTGCTCCTATATCGATGAATAAGAAGTTAAATCATAAATTTTTTTGACTTACCTAATAGGTAAATCTACGATTTGTGGTACTGTACTTCCATTTTAAGCGACGAAAAAAAGAAGAGGGATGAGAAGTAGCAGGCATGGAAGAAAGGGACATCTTTACATCAAATGAAAAAACGAATCTTTTGTAAGAATAATTACTTTATGAAGAGACAACTATTCACTAATCTCATTCCCACTATTACAATCTACACTAAGCGCTACCATCACACACGTGTCAGCACACTTGATATTCACGAAATAAACTTTCGGGCCTACTTCCGGGCGCCCGAAACAGGACCCGAAATGACTTCAGCATTGTATTCAAAATAGCACTAAGAATCTGGGCACCCTAAACCACTTCTGGGCGCTCTAAACTGTCGGATCGTTGGTGCTAACTATTAATCCCTAAAATTCACTTAAAGCGTACAGATATAGCGCCCACGAGTATCAATTGAGACTCGGCCCACCCGACCTCATGCCACTTCGAACATGATTCGGACTACCCAGCCTCACGCCATTTCGAATATGACTCGGCCCAACATAGCCTCCGTATAGGGCGGGATCTTTGGCCCATTTAAGCCAACAATCCCATAAATCCGTACACATTTACGGTATGCGGGAATCGAATACGTGACCTCTGTCTGCGATACCACTTGTCGGATCGTTGGCGCTAACCATTAATCCCAAAACTTTGAGGCGTTAGAAATACGCAACCAATTCACTTAAAGCGTACAGGTACAGCGCCTACAGATCTCAATTGTGACTCGGCCCATCCGGCCTCACGCCACTTCGAACATGACTCGGCCTACCCAGCCTCACGTCATTTCTAACATGACTCGACCTAACATGGCCTCCCGCCATAGGGCAGAATGCTGGCCCATATTAAGCCAACATAAATAGCCAAAACTTAAAAGTTTTGGTTTATTTGAGTGCGTCTAGTCCGTTTTCGCGTCCATTTCTCGCCAAAACAACCTTGACTCGCTGACACTCTACGAGACGTGTCGACGGTCGCCAATCTTTGTAGTCGTTTCGTTAGTTACGCCCCAGGGACACTGCAACTAGTCAAATGACGTCGAAAAAAAATGAAATTTAGTTTCCAAATACTTTCAATAGCGTAGATCATGTATAACGGAGAAAATTGTTGATACAGAAGTCGCATTATCGAAAACAACTTGATAGCACGGAGGCCTCTATGCTACCGATAGTATAGTAGCCGGACTCTCTCTCTCTCTTTCTCTCCTATATATATATATATATATATATATATATATATATATATATATATATATATATATATATATATATATATATATATATATATATATATATATATATAGAGTAGGGCTACTATACTCTTATGAGTAGTAGACCACTTACTACTAAGTTGTTTTTGATGATGGGGCCTCAGAATCGACGATCCACTCTGTTAAATATGATCTAGAGTATTTAAAACTTGTAGAAAATAAATTTCGTAATTTTTCGATATCATTTACCTTACGATCAAAAGCTCACAAAATTGACAAATTTTAACTAGGTATGGGATACTTGCTTGTTTAACGGTGTAAAAGAATTGAAATAGATTGAATTTTTGATAGAAAATTCTATTCATTACCTAGATAAAGATCAATAACTCCGATCTTAAATCGAAGGATCCGATCATCTATTTTTAGGACGTCGTTCTATTTCGGCCGTTCGTTTATGCCCATTTGATGGACTTTATTATGATTTCAAAAAATTACAAAATTTATTTTCTAGAAGTTTTAAATACTCTAGATCATATTTAACGAAGTGGATCGTCGATTCGGAGGCCCATTATCAAAAACAACTTATGAGTAGTAAGGGTCTACTACTCGTAGAGTATAGTAATACTCTATATATATATATAGAGAGAGAGAGAGAGTCAAAATTTGGTATGCTATTAATAGCACAACGAACTTGGTGCTAGTAAGTTTTCTACCCTTGGATTAACCCCTTTGATTAATTTTACGCGTTAGATTATACTATTCAACCAACCACCGCTCAACCCTAGGGGGCCCACATCATCCTAACCACACATCTTTTAATCCAATGGTAAAAAACTTGGTAGCACTAATGTCTTTGTGCTATTAATAGTATTCACCTAGTTCTATATATATATATATATATATATATATATATATATATATATATATATATATATATATATATAGAATTGAGCTAGAATACTTTTAGAAGTATTAGCCCCATGATGCTATTAGGTTTTTAGCCATTGGATCTACTTGATTATTAATAGCCCTTGGATTAAACACTATTCTACCTACCACCACCTACCATCATCATCTCAACCTCACATCTCTCCATCCTACGGCTAAAAACTCAATAGCACCGCCCACATAGTGCTATTGATAGTATTCTAGCTCAACTCTCTCTCTCTCTCTATATATATATATGGAAAATGCTATCTGTACACCCCTGTACATCCTACAATTACCTAATCTGACGGCCCAAAATGCCCCACTAAATTCACTCCCTCTCTTTCATCTCTCTCTCTCTCTCTCTCTCTCTCTCACTACAAATTATTTTTCTATAATTTAGCTCATTTTTACTCTATCACCTTGTGATTTGAAAATTTTCAAGTTACTTTCTTGCGATTTAATTTTTATTTTACAAAAAAAAATTATATAAAATAGAATGACAGAATAAGATTTTTTTTTTTTTAAAACAACATAGTAGCAAAATAAAAAATGTGGTAAATTATAATAGGATAAACTATAAAGTAAAACCTGTTTTGCGTGCTTAGGGTTTAGGGTTTAGGGTTTACGGTTTAGAATGTTGTATAATGCGAGCTGATAAGAGTGTTCACAACCTATTGATTGTGAATTCTATTATGCAAGCTTGTGGTCTAGAATGTTCTATTAGGGCAGCTTATATTAGTGTTCAGAATTCATGTGGCAGTCAGCAGTTTTATTAGGGTTTAGGATTGAGAATGTTCATTTTTTATACTTCCCAACATGTATGAGTTGCAATCGTACTCTTATAGTGTGGTTCGGTACAGCTATCCTCTTGGTTAGAACACCCATATATATGACAATGTTATAGCATACATCATATAAAAATAGCCCTATCTATAGCTGTACCGAGGTGCACATGCCAACCTAATTTCGCACATCATAGTTAGAAACAGAACACTTATACTGCGGTTGGGTACAACTCTCTCCTTGTTTGGAACATCCATATATATGACAGTGCTAAATAGAGCACATAAAAAATGCTAAGAGCTATAATTCTATCGAGGTGCATCTATAGTGGTGTAGGGCAAATCTATATATGTGATAGTGATAGGACCACATTTATCTGCCAATCTACTTTTGTACATCATAGACAGAAACGGAACACTTATACAGCGGTTTGGTACGGCTACGCCTGGAACATCCATATATATGACAGTATTAAATAAATCTCATAAAAAAATGTAAAGAGTTATAACTGTACCGAGGTGCATTTATAATGGTGTAGGGCACATTAATATATGTGGTAGTGATAGGACCACCATTATCTGCGAATCATGGTTTTGCACATCATAGACATATACGGAACACTTATATTGCGGTTGGGTACAGCTATCGCCTTGGTTGGAACATTCATATATACTGTACCAACTATATCGCATCTTTTATCACGTGTTTTAATCTTATCCTAATAGCCACAATGCGAAGCCGAAACAGAGAGTTGGGAAAGGGGTTTAAGGAACAAATTTTCAAGGGATAAACCCGCAAATCCATTCCCACATATTTTTTTCGTCCAACAAGCTACAAGTAGCAATTTACAACTAGGGATCCGAGAAACCCTAACAACCACAATCCGGCGCCGAAGAAGAGAGGTGACGGGGGGTGAAAGACGAGGGTTTTCACCTCTTCGAAGAAGAGGGGCGAATCCATCGTCGGCGGCGTGAGCGAGATGGTGTTGGGAGAGGCCGAGGGAGTCGCGGAGGTCGAGTATGGCGTCGAAGAGGACCTCGCCGGAGGCGACCCGGCTCACGTCGGGGCCGAGGGCTAGGGCTTTGAGGGACTCGAGCGCTCTCGGTGGCCAAAATAGGGCCAAGGAGGAGGAGGGGCAATGGAAAGGAGATGAGAGGAGAGAGATGAAAAAGGGGGGAAAGGGTAGAAACAAGATAATGGGAGTGAGGATATCACTGCATTTTTGGTTTTTTTACAAGCTGTGGAATATCAGCCGTTGGATTATAAGTTGTAAGATGTTGGAGTTGTACCGGTAGCACTACTCATATATATATATAGGGTCCGGCTACTATACTATTATGAGTACGATCGCTCTCGTACTCATAAGTTGTTTTCGATGATAGAGCTTCCAAATCAACGATCTACACCGTTAAACGTTATTTACAACATTTAAAACTTCTAGAAATCAAATTTTACAATTTTTCGACATCATTTACCTTACGATCAAAAGGTCACAAATTTGACAATTTTTAACGGCCGGTATAGGATACTTGTTAGTTTAACGGTGTAAAAGGATCGGAATTTGTGGAGTTTTTGATAGAAAATTCTATTCACTACATAGATAAAAATCAATAACTCTGATCTTGAATTGAAGGATCCGATCATCCTTTTTTAGAACGTCGTTCGATTTTGACCGTTCATTTTATGCCTACTTGATGGACTTTATTATGATTTCGAAAATTTATGAAATTTATTTTATAGAAGTTTCAAATATTCTAGATCATATTTAACGGAGTGGATCGTCGATTCGAAAGCTCCATCATAAAAAACAACTTATGAGTAGTAAGGCTCCAATACTCATAATAGTATAGTAGCCATGGCCTATATATATATATATATATATATATATATATATAGAGTTGAGCTAGAATACTCTCAAAAGTATTAAAGTGATGGTGCTTGTGAGTTTTTAACCATTGGATGGAGAGATGTAGGGTTGAGATGATGGTGGTAGGTGGTGGTAGGTGGAATAGTGTTTGATCCAAGGGGTATTAGTAAACAAAAAGTAGATCCAAGGGCTAGAAACTCAAAAGCACCAAGGAGTTTGTGCTTTTGAGAGTATTCTAGCTCAACTCTATATATATATATATAGTAGGGCTACTATACTATTATGAGTAGTAGAGCCCTATTACTCATAAGTTGTTTTCGATGATAGAGCTTCCGAATCGACGATCCACTCCGTTAAATATGATCTAGAGTATTTAAAACTTCTAGAAAATAAATTTTGTAATTTTTAAAATCATAATAAAGTCCATCAAATGGGCATAAAATGAAGCGAAATCGAACGATGTCCTAAAAATAGATGATCGGATCCTTCAATTTAAGATCGGAGTTATTGATCTTTATCTAGGTAGTGAATAGAATTTTCTATCAAAAATTCAACCTATTTCAATTCTTTTACACCGTTAAACTACCAAGTATCCCATATCGGTTAAAAATTGTCAATTTTGTGAGCTTTTGATCGTAAGGTAAATGATTTCGAAAAATTACGAAATTTATTTTCCAAAAGTTTTAAATACTCTAGATCATATTTAACGGAGTGGATCGTCGATTCGGAAGCTCTATCATTGAAAACAACTTATGAGTAGTAGGGCTCTACTACTCATAATAGTATAGCAGCCCTACTCTCTATATATATATATATATATATATATATGGTTTTAGTTTGGATTATATTTACTATTCTTTGTTCACAGATTAAGTAGAATGTTTGCTGCATTGCCTTACTCGATATGGTAATTAAGTTAACCTTAGATCCTATAATTTCTTATTTCTTTTCATCATCTGGGAATTCTTTAAATGCAATTCTTGCCCATACATCTTTGATTGTTCACTTAATTCATTCTCCCCCTATTATTTATTTTTAATGTTTGTGTATTTCAACATTCTCAATATATTGATGTAACAGAAAGACAATTAGACAAAAAAAAAAAAAAAAAAAGATGAAAAAAATATTGAAGATGTGACCATTTGCCAACTATTGAATCAAGTTATTCTGTAATTCTATTCTCAAAATCATGCCAAGTTTGAGCTGTAAATCAAGTAAAAGATAGAGGAACTTCGAGTTGTGGAAAAAAATGACTTAAACATGCAACAGAATCATGGAAACAGTATCATCATCCCGAATTTTAAATTATTTAGAGGAATGAGCAATTATTTAGCTAATCTATTAGATGGGATGTACAGTACACTTCGTCGAGTCATGCTATGTGGAGCAACTGTTGTTATCTTATAACAGTTGGAGGGGACGTGATGGCACTTTATTGATCAGGAACATTATCTGGGATTGATCAAAATTGGCGGAAAAGAGTCATAAAGCTGATCCCAAATTAATTAAAGGTGACCACTATGTGGGCCTGACAATTCAACCCTGTTTAACTCCGTCAATCAATACCATATTTTAATTCCTATGTTCATCTATGAAATCCATTTTGTTAGCTGTATCGCTTATGCTTTTAGTACTAACACTTCTCTTTGCTGGGCAAAAACAAACTCTGTTGTACATAGTTATTCTGCAGTTTTCTTGAACTTCTCACCGTTTGTCTTTGAATATTTCTGTTTTTAACTTATTACATGTTTTTTCAGGCTAATCTGCAAAATGCAAATCTGGAAGGTGCACTAACCACAGGCAACACATCTTTCAAGGGTTCAAACATATATGGGGCAGGTATTTAAATTTTTTTGAAGTCTTTCATTCTTTAATCATCTCAAATAGGATTAATCGCAATTCTTATCTACCCAGTAACTCATACTTGATATGCTTTTTTTCTCACACTTTCACTATGTTTGTAATGTTATGCTATTATTTCCACAATCTACATTAGAACCACTCCGAAGTCTTTAAGTTCAATTGCTATAGAACATGTTGTAGCATCAAATTCTGTTGTCTCTTCTCGTATTAGTTTGTGTCTTTGAAAGAAATGGGTTTTGAACGAAATTGGTTTTTGGGTACTCGGAAGAAGGGGGCAATTTCTTGTATACCCTGAAAAGTTTCCGACTTTCTTATTTGCCCTTCTTAGAAGGTTAATATTAAAGATATTCTTTTAACGTTCCAAGTTATTGCAGATATACCAAGTTAAATTAGGTGCAAGATAGGTATTTTGACTTTTTAAAAATCCGGTAGAAATTTAATCCGAGTTTAATCCGAGATGATTTGACGAGTACTGAAGGCGGGGTTATATTTGAATAACAGAGGAATATATGATGAGTACAATTTGAAACAAAAAAGAGTGAGGGCGCGCATATTGGATATTTCAAAAGCTTTGAGGAGTATACTAGATATTATCCCCGGAAGAAAAGGGATGATGCGATAGTAAATTAGTGTGAAAAACAAAAGAGAATACTTTGGAGCTTGCAAAAAGTGTTTATGTTTTCTTTTTTATTTTTCCCCTCTTGAGCTTGGGCTTGGGCTTGGGCTTGAGCTTGCATGCTGCCAGCTCGTCTGTTGCAAGGTATCATTCTTGTTGTTGTTGCAGACTTTACTGATGTTCCACTAAGAGAGGACCAACGGGAATATCTTTGCAAAGTAGCAGACGGGTAAAATTCTTGTCAGATACACGTTTCATGCCCTAATGCCTTTTCTTTCGGGTTCTTTCTGTTTTTGAGCTTGAAATTGTGCCAGGGTGAACCCAACCACTGGAAATGCAACGAGGGACACTTTGCTTTGCAGTTGACGCAGAGAAGATTCAGCGATCGTGAAAAGAACCAGGAATGTGTTGGCGACTAAAGAGTTAACAGAGTTTTGTATTTATGTAACATTGCGGAGCAAATTGTATTTATGTAACATTCCGGAGCAAATTGTTGAACGCACATTATTAAATATATATGTTTTGAAGAGAAGGCTCGTGGGCACTTTGTTTAAAGAGTATCATCAAGGTACATGAATATAGGGTTTACGTCAAACTATCCGTTTCTAGCTAGAGAGTGTGCTCCAGTATTATGCGCTTCATGGAGATGTGAGCCGCCTTTTGCACTCAAGACTCTGGACAATACATATATATATATATATATGGAGCTTGCAGAAAATGGAATACCAATTTGAAGAGAGCGTGAAGAATTTGGACATGATTTTACCTCAGCTGTGGAGTGGAGTCTCAGAAGAATTAATAATTCTGCAACATCATTGGGGTGAACGTTATTATTATTATTATTATTATTATTATTTTTCAGCAAAGGTGACGCCAATCCTACGGTGTCCGGAATCTGGCGAAGCATCCGTGGAACATTCCATATCATGAGGTTCAATGTGGTCTCTTGGAGTAGTGTTAGAACAATCATCCTAGAGGGAATTAATGATGCTGCTGACGGTATTGCTACCAGTAGTAGCAAATAAACCAGCATGTAATGAAAAAGCAGGCAGTATCACGGGAAGGGAGGGAGGAAGCCCGCCCGGTGAAATATACAAGGCGAGCATCAAACTTGAAAAGGTAATAAATGGGTGGACAGCGCCATACTGGACGAACCGAATCGCAAATCAGAAGCAGCTGTGCAATAGTTTCGTCCGTCGTCATCGTATCGTTTGCGCATCGAACACTTTCGGAGTCCCAGAAGATAACTAACTCTATTCTGAAAAGCGGAATTAGTAGGGGAGAGCATCAACCTCTTTTGCGCATCGAACACTTTCGGAGTCCCAAAAGATAACTACGTACCTCTATTCCGAAAAGCGGAATTAGTAGGGAGAGGCATCAACCAGGACCCTCCGAAGGAATGTTTTGGTATGCATGCGAAAGGAGCAATGGTCACACTCTAGTAAAACAAATTTGTCACTAAGAAACAGACAAGTAAAAGGCTTCGAGTGGAGGAACTCTACTATTTTTAGCAGTCACACCATACTATCAATATCTAGTCAATCATATTTCTTCTTTTAAAAAAATATATATAATAAAAATATTTTTAAAAAAATCATGATGTGGTGGATGAACTCCATAGAAGCAATTAGATTGGTTTGGAAATGCCACATCAGCAATGTGACAGATGTACTTTGATAAGGCTGATTGGATTCCTCATCAGCCGAATTACTTGTTCAGTCGAATGGCGCAAACTTCGAGGATCATCTTTCGCAGCCGTTCCACACCCCGACGTGCTTCTCGAGAAAAATCTTTGACCAGGTAAGGGTCGGACGATCGGCCCCCCAACATGATGATAAGTAGAGGAAAAGGTGAAAAATGATGGCTTTGAACAGGCGGAAGTTTGGACTGTCTATTCATAGACAGCTGCTTCCTACTGCTCTTATCCTTCGTCGTTGCACAAATGTTCCTCCTACGGTAATCTATTGCTCCTATTGCTATCCTGTGCTTATGAGCATTTTTGCCGACTTAATTGAGTCTTACCTTTTTGGGGTTTTCGTCAGGACTGCTTAATTTTTTTCTTTTTCTTTTTTCCTTTATTCTTAGTAGATTGCAAGAATTATTTAGCGTTGAAAAGCAGCTACTTAGTTTGCATGTTGACAATTTGAATCTATAAGGACTTTTTTTGAAAATGACCCTGTGAAATTTTATATTTGCCGAAATAACCCTGTGAAAATTTTATTTGTGAAACTAACCCTGCTCGCGCCAGCTCGGCGGCCACGTAGGAATTTGCTATGAAGGCGGTGAATCGTTCACCGTCTTCTGGGCGCCTCATGAAGACGGTGAACGATTCACCGTCTTCTCTAGCGTCCCGCTCCGCCTTCGCCCAAAAACCCGCCGAGACCCGCCGCGCGATTGCCACGAAGAAGCGGTAAACGAATTACCGCCTTCACAATGTCCCAAGTGAAGGCGGTGATTCGTTAACCGTCTTCTCTCAATACCCCAGAGAAGGCGGTAATTCGTTTACCGCCTTCTCAAGGTCCCAGAGAAGGCGATGAATCGTTCACCGCCTTCTGTGCGCGCAGGCTGTGAAGTCGGGACATAGAGAAGGCGGTGAACGGTGAATGGTTCACGCGCTTCTATAAGCACTAAAGACGGTGAATCGTTCACCGTCTTTAGTGCTTCTGAGAAGGCGGTGAACCATTCACCGCCTTCTATGTACACTGGACTTAGCCAAATTTCAAAAAACCAATTCCAAAACCGGCGACGACGAGCAATAGAATCCAACAAGAAACCAATATAATTTCATCGATATCAACTAGCTCAACTTTGACGCAATATTTTCCAATAAGACATAGAATCCAACAAGAAACATACCATCCCGAGTGGATTAACAAGAGAAACTCAACAGGAAGAAAATTTCGTCAAAAATCCAATCAAAATCGAACAAAATACAAGGTGTTCATACAAAAAATCCAACGAGTCACAATATCATCGAGAAAGTTCAACTTTGACGCAATATTTTCCATTAAGACATAAAATCCAACAAGGAACATAAAATCATGAGTGGATTAAGAAGAGAAACTCAACAGGAAAAAAATTTCGTCACATATCCAAACAAAATGCAACAAAATACAAGGTTTTAATACAAGAAATTTAACGAGATATACAATTTCACCTAGAAAGTTCAACTTTGACGCAATATTTTCTAATAAGACATAGAATCCAACAATAAACCTATCATCACGAGTGGATTAACAAGATAAACTAAACAAGAAATAAAATTTCGTCAAAAAACCCCAGAAATATACAAATATCATGTAAAATAAGTATTATTAAAACAATACAAACTTATAAGCGAACTAAAGAAAAAATATACAATCATCAATCTCAACCTCTCGATCTGCCTCGCCCTCGCCCTCGCCCTCGACGTCCTCGGCCACGCCCTCGACGTCCTCGGCCACGCCCTCCACGCCCACCCTCTACCACGATATCAGGAATAGGTACCTCATCAAGCGCCTCGATACCGGCCTTCTCGTCGAGCTCTGCAATCATAATGCCCTACGGATGATCCGGTGCGCACGAGGCTCGTCGTCGTCGGTAGTGGCCGGTGTAGATGTACGCCGGTGTGATGATGACGCGGGGGACGTCGAGAATAGACGAATCTCGGGTTATCTCTAGAGGTGGCGGCGGCAACAAGGACAAGTCCAACGGCGTAGCGGTAATCTCTCAGGGGCGGGTGGCATATCAGGGGAGGTGGGCATATCGGCATCATCAGGAGGAGATGGGGATCGTGATACTCGCAGGCCCGATGGTCCAGCAGATATCGAAGCATCACGGTGATGATGACCGATGTCGATGCTCCTCCATAATCTCGACCTCGACATCGGGGGCCGGCGATGCGGTATGGTAGGAATGTACTCCAGTACACTCTCAAGATCCATATCCATGTCTATCGTTGCCTGTACCCAACCATCTACGGAAGGTGGATCATCAACCAATCGTCTCATCCTGGCCTGTGTCAGGCGTATAGCGTCCACCTGCATTTGACATAATATATTAAACTTAGGCAATCTATATTATACATAAGAGTTAATAAAATATTGAATTGCCCGATTGATCGTACCAAAGCTCTCTCGGT
This sequence comes from Aechmea fasciata, assembly GCA_025177825.1. Taxonomy (NCBI): domain Eukaryota; kingdom Viridiplantae; phylum Streptophyta; class Magnoliopsida; order Poales; family Bromeliaceae; genus Aechmea; species Aechmea fasciata. The sequence goes on along the minus strand of CM045923.1, from coordinate 998,768 downwards.
CTGGCCACGAGGCTGGTAAGTCAACGGTGGACGCTGAACAGGACGAGAAATCCATCGTCTAGTGATCTGCCGGTACCAGTCCATATAAATCGATGCCGCCTGCACCGGGTCATCACCGACAATCGGATGCTGCTCTATAATGCCCTCTAGTCTATGCCCCCATCTCTCGATGTGTGCAGTATGAAAGCGTGCCCAATCCTCATCATTCCGCCCCTGTGAAGTAATACGCCGGATGGCCTCCACATGAATCGGTATATGCTGTAGGAGACCAAACTGCCGCAAGACTCGATCCGGCACGTGAAGCTCGACGATATGAAATGATATCGATGTCGTCTAGCTCGCCAAACCTCATCCACTGTACACGAATGGTGGCGACACGGCTATAATCTCGTACGTAATACGGCGCCACGTCATCTGTGAATAAGACAAAATAACTCAGATGAATGAATTAATACGGTATTATATCTTAAACTGTTTGACAATATCGTACCTGAGTCTCTCTCTGCTGATCCAACTCATCTCGATAGAACTCAATATCCGCCGTCCTAACGTTTGCTCGAAAGCGTAACCCGCCGGCGTTCGCCCACCTAATATTTTAAAAGTATGCGTGATAGTTAAAAAAATGTATACATAGAGCGTGTAAATTCTGTTGAAAATGTAAATGTCATACCGGCACCCCATAGGGTGATCAGCCATGTCAGCATCAAATCGAACGCCAGTAGGTCGGCCGACGTGCAGATGGTCCCACGCTCAGATCTATAAATAAATAAATGACAATTGTTAGATACTAATGATAATAGGAGATGCAATGTCATACCAGTTAATATATATTACTAATTATACATGGACTAAGGTCGCGAAGCAACAGCATTCGACTTTTCCATTGATTGCAGCTGAGCCGAGAGCCCGATATAGATACGCCAGGCATGCTGCTCCCCATGCTAAACCGCCGCATACATCAAAATCGGCCAAAAGTGGAAGCCACTTCAGATGAACTCTGCTACCGGTGGGGTTTGAAAAAAGATTACAACCAATCTGATACAGTATGTATGCGCATGCAGTGTGTGCAAGTAATCCCGCCGGAGCATCTGCTGGAATATGATGAAACTGCTGGTATATCCAATCAAACCGAATCTGCCCAGCTCTGATATCATCTGGAACGGCCCCTAACAATGCCTGGCAAATCTCCTCCCATGGATACACTGCCGTCTCCGTCACCGGCTCTCCATCGACCCGAAGACCAGCAATAACCGCTACGTCCTGAAGTGTAATCGTCATCTCCCGTGGCGGAAGTGGAAGGTGCAGGTCTCCGTCTCCATCTTTCGCCAACGCTCCTAACAAGGCACAGTCGGCGTAGACGTCGACTCGAGATATATAATAAAAACCGGCTGGCGGAGCGGTCAAAGCACGGCGTCGTCGATAGCTCCCAATCGTTTAGTTTGCGCCCATGCTCGTGAGCGCAGCTGCGCGATATCCCTACAGTGACAACAACGTTAGTTAGAACAGTGCTGATATATGATAAGAATAACCATGTAAAAAATAAATTTTCGTGCTCACCTGAGTAGTGATGAATGATGACCTATGGATATGCTGCTCGGTCAGGACCGTCCCATCAACTGGTCCCGCGTCCTCTAGCTCTGCCATCTGCACTTACAAGAAATTTTAATTAGTAACATATTAAAAACCACACAATGAATATTGAATTATTGCAAAATTAATAAATACAGTAAGATAGGTATCAATCCTACGTCGGCGTCTCGATGTTGATGCTCTCTCGGTGTTCTGAGGACACGTATTTCTATAATGGCCTCTCTGCTTACAGATACCACATGTGGTTCGTCGGCCACTCGTTTCGTCCATTATATTCCGAATACGTGTTGATCGTGAGTCGACACTTTCTTCCTTCGCACAGGAGGCGGTACAATGGGTGGGCCCTGGGGTCGTGGCCAGTAGCGTCTGTCTGGAACTAGATGGAACAACGGTGCATATGACTGGCGATAACACTCTACAGTATACCAATGGGAACAAAGACTGATAATCTAAACTAATTTGCGAATTACTGCAAACTGCTAAAATATGCGAGCACGGTATGCCGTTAGCTTGAATTCGCCGCAATCACAGTCCGTCTCTGCTCCATTCATGTCTACACTGTAATTGGAGTGTCCTGTTTGTACTTCGAACCTTAATGGCCCGAATCGGTAAACCATATGTCCCGCGCCATCATCATATTCAATGTAATCCTAGTTTGTATTTTAGGTGTGATTGTGGCCGTCATACTTTCACCGTTTTCACGACGCTTTACGAAATAGCTATTCGCTTGTAAAAGTCCCGCGACAAATGCGGGTTATCGGCGAGCACATGAGCCCTTAAGTACCCCATTTAAACTCTCCGACATATTCGTGGTCATCAACCCGAAGCGGCGGCCACCATCAAATGCCCAAGCCCAATACTCTTTGTAAACTTCGAGTTCGTCGACCCACTTCCACGCATCCTCATCTAGCGCTTTTAACTCTTCTTTCAGCTTATAATACTCTACCGGTGTTGGAGCACATCCAATGCTATAAAATTTGTCTAATATTGAATTATTTTTAAAATGTTTATTCATATTTGCTTTCATGTGTCGAAGACACCACCGGTGTACATGGCCCTGTCTCGGAGGATATATCTCAGCCACTATTTTCTTTAACCCACTAAATCGGTCAGATATAAAACAAACCGCTCGATTGCGTGTAACATAATGCTGCAAGTTTTGTAAAAACCACCGCCAACTTGCACCGTTTTCTCCTTCGCAGATTGCAAACGCTAAAGGAAAAATGCTATCATTTGCATCGACTCCAGTGGCTATCAATGCGTGGCCTTCGTATTTGCCATATAAGTGAGTAGCATCAATACTCACGGCCGTGACAATGTGCGAATCCACTAATAGAAGGACCAAATGACCAAAATAATCGACCAAACTAGAATATTCCCGACTACACCTATGATCAAGCCGCCAATAAGTTCCACGATTACTACTCTTCAACATTGTAAGATACCTGGGCACGTACGTATGTATCGCTCCCAACTCCCATAGATGATCTGCAGTGCTTTGCTCATTGCTAGCCAAGCCTTCCAATAAATAATTTCAACATGCAAAGTGGCTCGCACTGTTTCCTGCACTTCTTTTGGCGTCATATTAAGTCTTGCCTTCATTTGGGGGAGAATCAATTGGTATATTAGATTTGAAGTGCAGTTACGGTGCACCGCATTTAGAATGGGAATAACACAAGTGTGTGGCCCAGCATATGTCTTCACTCTGAAATATGTTGCATCTTTAGGGACCGAAGCGTGCAATCTCCAAGGACATCCCTCAACTGTGCATTTTACAGTATAAGTTGATTTAGTGGATTTTACAACCTTCATTTGAACATTATGAGTAATATGCCATCGATCGAGAGCGTCCACTAAAGATGCCTTTTCATAAAACGTTAGACGAAGCCAAGTCCCGTCAATGCTTGGTAGATCATTATTGGTACGTCTACTATCAAACTCAGACGAATTGACAACATACTCTTGTATCCAATTGTTATCTGTTGGATATAGCTCCGGGTGGTTAATGAAATCAAGTTCTTCGTCTGGATTGTTTACATATTCGTTGCTTACATGCAGGTCATCATTCAAACTGCATATCGCATTCGCCAATCAATTTAATCCACCATCGTGATCATCTTCAATGTCGTCAGCTAGATCATTCCAATCCTCGTCCTCATGAATGGATTCATCATCCTCATTACCATCATCGTCATTACCATAATCCTCATTACCACCAAAAGGATTATGAATAGGGACATCATTCCAATCCTCATCGCCGTTATCATCTCTTTCCTCGACTATATTATCAAGAACTTCATTCCAATTAGCATAGGAAGTAGATAGCCTCCAATAGCGCACGAATGTTTACTACAAGACGGAGACATTTCACTTACTATCAATTAACAAAAGTAAAGCGAAATTTTCTTTACCCCCAATCGTAATTGTCAGTTGGTGTATGAAATATCGCGATTTCGTCACGTGAAGTCTCGGGTTGCGCACGAGACGTCGAGGGTTGCGCGTGTGACGTCGAGGGTTGCGCGCGTGACGTCGAGGGTTGCGCGCGTGACGTCGAGGGTTGCGCACGTGAGGTCGACGGTGGCGCATTTTGAGAATGACTATGTCTGCAGTAATAATGATTGGCATTTTCCGAATTCTACATATTTAAAGCAAATATTCACGCAATGTTCAGTTATTACTGACCTTGTGATTAAATGCGCTCGATCACAACCAACTTGGTCACCAATTGGAGCATCCAGAACACCCACATCGATAGCATTATGTAGCAGGCTTGTGTAATAACCTTGCGACTGATATTGGGTCTCGGACGGATATAACTCTTTCTCGATATATAACGACACACATCCATAATGTTCAAACAATCCAATTAAACCCTCCAATGATTCATCATCTACTATATCATGATCAATATATTCATTCGGTCCCATAGGGCATCGAATTTTGTATTTAAGACAACAGTCTTCTCTATTACAATTTACTAAACGATACATCCGCCTATCAAAATTCGTATAGGTCGTATCTGAATGAATCGCGATCAATTTCTTTCGACCACCGAAATACCGAGGACCATTTTCCTCCATAACTAACTCTCCATCCCAATGAACACTAAGAGACATCCGACGACTAGCCATTTTAACTACACAGGAAAAAAAAATCACCAAGCAGTAAAGGGGTTATGATTGACGGAACCGTCGACAATCGTGTTTAACGGAACCGTCGATGATCAAGTTTAACGGGACCGTCGACGATCAAGTTAAACGGAACCGTCGACCATCATGTTTAACGGAACCGTCGAAAAACAAGTTTAACGGAGCCGTCGACGATCAAGATTGACGGAACCGTCGACAATCATGTTTAACGGAATCGTCGACAATCATGTTTAACGCAACCGTCGACAATCGACATTCAAGTTTAACGCAACTGTCGACAATCGACATTCAAGTTTAGGGTTTAGGGTTTAGGGTATAGGGTTTAGGGTTTAGAGTTTAGGGTTAAGGTTAAGGTTTACGGTTTAGGATTTAGGATTTAGGATTTAGGGTTAGGGATAGGGTATAGGTTTAGGTTTAGGTTTAGGGTTAGGGTTAGGGTTAGGGTTAGGGTTAGGCAGGGACGAAGCCATGTTGGGGCTGAGGGGGGCCATGGCCCCTCCCCAAATTTTTACAATTTGCATAATAGTCATTTTTTATATAGAAAATTTTTTAAAAAATATAAATATAATTTTATATTATTTATTGAGTAAAATAATATAAATAAAATAACTAAAAGTTAAGTATAAATAAAAAAGGGGGCGAAATGCTTACAGTGGGGCGGCTGCTGCGACGTCGGCGGCGACGTGGTCTGCGGCGAGCTCGGCGGCGACGTGGGGCTGCGGCGAGCTCGACAATGGCCGGGGAGAGGCGACCTTGGCGGCGGCTCGGCGTCGGCAAGCGCGGCGACGGCCGGCGACCTCGGCGGCGGCGGCTCGGGGGGGCTCGGGGGGGCTCGAGTAGAGACAGAGTGAGAGTGAGAGAGTGAGAGAGAGAGACAGAGTGAGAGTGAGAGAGTGAGAGAGAGACAGAGAGAGCGAAGGGTTCGGATCGGGCTCGGGGGGGGCTCGGGATTCGTGATGAAGACGGTGAATGGTTCACTACATATAGAAGGCGGTGAACCATTCACTGCCTTCTCTATACCCCACACTTGGCGCCCCTCGCGGTCGATTGCTCGCGCCAGCTCGTTCTGTGTGATGCCTACAGAAGGTAGTGAACGATTCACCGCCTTCTTTGTGACCTTGAGAAGGCGGTAAAAGAATTACCGCCTTCTGCAGGGTATTGAGAGAAGACGGTTAACGAATCACCGCCTTCACTTGGGACATTGTGAAGGCGGTAATTCATTTACCGCCTTCTGCAGCCTTTGCGCGGCGGGTCTCCGCGCGGGTTTTTGGGCAGAAGGCGGAGCGGGGACGCCTAGAGAAGACGGTGAATCGTTCACCGTCTTCATGAGGCGCCCAGAAGACGGTGAACGATTCACCGCCTTCATAGCAAAATCCTACGTGGCCGCCGATGGCGCAAGCGGTTAGTTTCACAAATAAAATTTTATTGAAACGTAAAAAAAAAAGAAAAAAAAAAGAAAAAAAAAGGGGAATTTGAATGTGGTGATCCATGCACTTGGTGCATAGAAAAAAATTGGATCCAATTTTAAAAAAAAATGGTGCACAGATCAATCCCCGCACCAGGTGTATGAGCACTATTTGATAATCAGTCCTTCCCCTTTATGTATTTGCAAAATACTCTAACACAAATGTATAAACGCAATATGAACAAAGTGGAAGGGTCATATTGCGAATATTATCCCATTATTTGCAAAACTAACTTCCCATTACCCATTGTCGCACGATCTCCTCCACAACTACCTACGATCCAAACCCATATCCCCATTACCTTCTCCACAACTACCCACGTCTCCTATTCCTTGTTCAACCCAATTGAAAGGGGAAGGGAAGAGAGGACTTTTACCAGAGAGACCCACCTCAACCCAATTAAAAAAAAATGAGAGAAACTCAAGCCCATTCTCTATTTCCTGTTTACAGAAGAAGAAGAAAGAAAAAGTAATTTGCCCCCCCAGTGATGGAGCTTCTCTCTCCATCTCTCTCTCTCTCTTAAAAAAAAAAAAGAAGAGAAACACAGTTTCTCTTCTCTCTCTCTCTCTCTCTCTCTCTCTCGCGTAAACAAAAAAAAAAAGAAAAAGAAAAGAAAAGAGAAACGCGGTTTCTCTCTCCCTCTCTCTCTCTCTCTCGGTGAACCCGAGCTCCGATGCTCGGAACTCCGCAATCGAGGTCCCGGCGCCCACCTCCTCTGCTGCGGCTCTCCGTCGCGAAGTCCCTCGGCAGCTCCATCATCCTCGGCTCGCATCTCCTCGGCTCGCGGCCCCACCGCTCGGCTTCTCGTCGAGCACGAGGCCTTCCTCCCGAGCCGCGCGTCATCTCCTCCGTCGAGGCCCAACTCGTGGACCTCCTCGAGCGGCGCGCCACCACCTCGACGCGCCGCCGCCGTGCGTCGCCCTCGGCCACCCGCCGCTCGTGCCGCCCTCGGCCACCCGCGAGCACGGCGCGGCGCCGCCGCCGCCGCGCCGCGCGATCGGCCACCCACGGCCCTCGGCCACCGCGGCGCCCCGGCGCAACGCGCCGCCGCCGCGGCCTAGTCCGCGCTCATGCAGCCCGTCGTCGCGCACTTCCCCATCGACGCGGACCTCCTCTGGCGGCCTCCACCGTCGCGGACTTCGTCCGGCGCGGCCCCCAGCTGTCGCGACCTCGTCCGACGCCTCCCCGATCATCGCGGACCTCCTCTCGGCGTGCCCCGTCATCGCGGACCTCGTCGGTGCGGCCTCCACCGTCGTGGAGCTCCTCGGCTCGCGAGCTCCTCGGCTGCGCCGACGCTTCGTCGCGGGGACTTCGTCCGGCGCGGCTCCCTCGTCGCCTCCGGCTCACGCAGGACACCGACGGCTTAGTCGGCGCTCGGTCCGCATCGACTCCGCGGCTCGCCCTGCGGTGCTCCGTCAGCGACCCCGTCCTGCTTCTACCCGCCGCTCGGCCTCTCCCTCGAAGCCCGCCGCCGCGAGCTCCTCTTCTTCGTCGAGCAGGCGCCGCCGAAGTTCGCCGCTCGGCCTCTCCCTCGAAGCCGCCGCCCGCGAGCTCCCTCTTCTTCGTCGAGCCGGCGCCGCGCGCGGCTCGCTTCTTCTCCGTCGAGCCGAGGCGCCACCGCGAGCTCGCTTCTTTCCGTCGAGCCCGAGGCGCCGCCGCGAGTTCATTCTTCTTCGTCGAGCCGAGGCGCCGCCGGCTCGCCACCTTGTCCGAGAAGCTCGCCGCCCTTGGCCAGGACTACGGAGCCGCGCGCGCCGAAGTTCGGCATCCTTGAAGCCGTGCGCTCGGGAGCCCGCCGCCGTTACGAAGCCCACGCCGCCTGAAGCTCGCCGCCCGCGGGCCCGCGAGCTCCGTCTTGATGATCGCGCCAAACCCGGCCACTCGCCTCGATGCGGCTGCGGCGGACTTGGATCCCCCTCGGCCGCGCGCGCCTCGGATCTGCGCGCGCGCTCCGCTTGAAGGCGTGCGCGCGGATCTACACCGCCGTTCCACCTTGAAGGCCGCGGGACTCGGATGCTTGTGCGCACGGGACTCGGATGCCGTGCATGGCTCTGCTCGCTCGACGACGGCGAGCGTGGTGCTTTGCCACCGCTCGGCTCCGATCCGACAACGACGAAGCCACTTCGACGACGATCGAGCCATTCCGACGATGATCAACCCGTTTCGACGATGATCGAGCCGTTTCGACGATGATCGAGCCGTTTCGAAGATGATCGAGCCGTTTCGACGACGATAAAGACACTCCGACGATGATCGAACCGCTTCGACGACGGCCGAGCATGGTGCTCCGCCACTCACACGGCTCCACTCGACGATGGCGGGGGTGGTGCTTCGCCACCCGCACGGCTCCGCTCGACGAAGACCGCCAAGTGCCGACGACGGATCCAAGAGAGAGAGAGCGATGCTCTCCTCTCAAATAAAGTCCGCCCGCCGGTGTTCGGCAAGCGAGAGAAAGCGATGCTTTCCTCTCAAACGGAGTCCGCCCGCCAAATGTTCGACGGCGAAATTGAGAGAGAAAGCGGTGCTCTCCTCTCAAACGAAGACCCTCCGCCAACTGCTTGACGGCGAAATTGAGAGAAAGAGCGATGCTCTCCTCTCAAATCTTCTCAAATGAAGTCAAATGAAGATCGCCCGCCAAGTGCTCGACGGTGAATCCGAGAGAGAGTGGTGCTCTCCTCTCAAACAAAATTCGCCCGTCAACTGTTCGGCGGCGAATCATAAAGAGAGCGATGCTCTCGTTCACCTACTAACCATTCGACGATGAACCCGAGAGAGAGAGAGCGGTGCTCTCCTCTCAAATGAAGTTTGCCCGCCAATTGCTCGATGGCGAAATTGAGAGAAAGAGAGCGGTGCTCTCTTCTCAAACAAAGTTCAAATGAAGTCAAGTACGCCCGGCAAGTGCTCGACGGCGAGTTCGAGAGAGAGCGGTGCTCTCCTCTCAAACGAAGACCCTCCGCCAACCGCTTGACGGCGAAATTGAGAGAAAGAGCGATGCTCTCCTCTCAAATGAAGTCAAATAAAGCATGCTCACCAAGTGTTCGACGATGGATCCGAGAGAGGGAGCGGTGCTCTTCTCTCAAATTGCTCGATGGTGAATCATAAAGAGAGCGATGCTTCCAATCGTTTGACGAAATGCTTCGTCGTCAACGTGCTACTTCATCGTCGACGTGCCAACCACTTATTCGACGAAATGCCTAAGTCAATGTTGACGGCGAGCCAAAAAGAGAGATTACCCCAGTTAAAGAGAGAGGGAGCTTTGTTTAAATCGAATTGGACATGATTCATAATTCATCTTAAATTGAAATATTGATTCATACTCCATTCGAATTGAGAATTTGAAAACAAAATTGCACATGAGATTTCTAATATTAACATCCTAATTTTGATCAAATTTCAAATAATTTCAAAATTGGGACTTGCATTAAACCAATATCAAACCATTTACTTTAAGCCTATCCATATTAAACCCATAAACCAATACCCACATATCATTAACCTATACCCATTTAACCCAATAACCCATATATCCAATAACCCATTCATGAATCCAAAACCCATTAACCTATACCCATTTAACCCAAAATCCATTTAACCCAATACCCATTTACCCAAAGAGGCCCAAGCCCAAAGCCCACTTCGAAATTAAACCCATCAAAATAAACCTGTACACCCGGTCCATGAACCATGAACCATAAAACTATGAACCGGTCCATGAACCATGAACCATAAACCTGTACACTCGGTCCATGAACCATGAACCATAAACCTGCACACCCGGTCCATGAATCATGAACCATAAACCCATACACCAAGCCTATGAATCATGAACCACAAATTCATACACCAAGTCCACGAACTATGAACCAAAATCATGGACTAAACCATACACCAAACTTCATACACCATAAACCAAACCATATCCAAATCCAACGAACCTATGTTCATGAACCATAAACTCATGTACCTATGTTCATGAACCATAAACTTATGAACCTATATTCATGAACCATAATCCAATGTACCTATGTTCATGAACCATAAACCTATGAACATAAGTCCATGAACCAAGTCCTATGAACCTAAATTCATGAACCAAATCAAGTTCATGAACCAAATCTCACATACCCAATACCATAAACCTTATGTACCAAGTCTAATCTCGACCGAAACGTCGTTAAACTAATCCTGAGTCTAAAACCCCGACTGAAATGTCGTTAAACTAAACCCAATTTCGATCGAAACGTCGTTAAACTAATCCTATTTCAAATTCGAAAATGTCGTTAAACTAATCCAAATCCCAACTCCGACTGAAATGTCGTCAAACTAAACCCAAACTTGACCGAAAAGTCGTTAAACTAAACTCAAACTCAAACCAAATCCAAATCATCCAATCCTCTAGCACATAAAACTAGAGTCAAATCATGTTCAAACTCGATCAAATTCTAAATATATGCTTAGAATTGATCAAACCATTTAATCAAATTAAACTTGTTGGACTCTAATACATTTACTCGGAGTTCAAATAAATGAAATTAAGTTAGATTCCAATACATATACTTGGAGTTTAATTTAAATCAAATTTGACTAATCCTAATACATATAATTAGGATTCAGTTAACATTTCACCCTATGATGAACCCAATACAAACATGATTAAGCTCTAACACATAAATTTAGAGCCTAATTACACCAGACTCTAAGATATAAATTAGAGTCTAATTCAAGATATTTGGGTTAATCCTAACACATACACTTAGGATGAAAACTCAAATTGAATATCAAATCAAATTTTATTGGACTTTATAACATACATTTAAAGTTCAATTAGTCAAATCAAACTCTAAATACATATAATTAGAGTTTAATTTGAATCGAATTCGATTAAATCCCAATGAATACACATGGAATTTAATCAATCCTTCATCTTAGGGTGAACCATGTTGAGCTCGAAATATATAGGGCCCAACAAATTAATTTGATCACATGTTTTGAGCATCTTAGGACATATAACTAAGGTGCAATCAAAAATAAGTTTAATTGATCATCATATTGTCAAATTAAACTTTTCTTTTCTTTTTCTGCTCCACTTATGTACACCGAAGGTATGCCCTTGGTTAAAGCCATGTAATTGAACGATAAACAATAAAATTTTTGTTCAATTTCAGTTTATTTCAATTCTAGCATTTCAGAGGTCTCTTAATCGAAGGTACCCTAATACTTTATAGAGGTAATTAACAATAGACGCTTGCATTTATTGGAAGCCATGGATCCACAATATCTGATAAACATATATACATATACTTAATCTGAATCATGAATACTACCCCACGGGAAAACAAAATCGAATTTCACCGTACGAGGTGCGTCATTCATGGTGGCGGACAAAATGGCACGTCCGTGGGACATGGCTTCTCCTTCCATCTTTGAGACCGATGATATGCTAATAGAATTGGATAATAAATATTTAACTCATATTCATTATTTCCTTGCGGAAGAAATGGCAGAAGAACAACACTGCGCTAAGGGTTCGATCTTTGATCAACGGTCGGGTTTACCTACCAGCATCTGTCCTCACCATTGGAGCTGGAGCTGCAATCCAGTTCGGCACCATCCCTGAGGAGGCTAGGGCTGCGGCTATGGCCCCTTTCAATGCCATCACAAGCACCAACAATGCTGCTGCTACAAGAACCAATGCTCTGGCTCCCCGCAAGAGCAATACTGTGGTTCCACGCCTTCCCTCTCGTGGAAGGCGCCCGAACGTTATCATCCCCAACCCTCCTCGCGTTTCTGTGCAGGAGAGGATGATCCCTACCTCTCGTCGCGTTCCTGTGAAGGAGAGGATGATCCCACCTTTCCTCGCGTCCCCGTGAAGGAGAGGATAACTTCCCTTAGCACTTCAAAGAAAATGGAGTTGCAGGGTAGGTTGGTGTTCCTAAACAGAAATGAAGGAACATCGTCGCTTGACATGGCTCCTAAGACGTCAGTCTTCAATAGATTGACGTTCCCCAAGAATGCTGTGACTCCTATGACAAAGGCATTCAAAAGAAATCTTCGCCGTACTTTGAAGCGGCAAGAGACGAATAAAGGACAGAAGTCTCGACAAACCCAACTTACTAGGTTTGTCATTTGGGCCCGACGTTTTGGTCCACAACCGCTACGCACCTCTGAGGTTTGTGAGAAAGAACTCACCTACGGCTATTCTGCGCCCAGAGTCAGAAATGGCCCATCTAAAGCCTTCCTCTGAATGTCCTCGTTTGAGAAACAATAACGAGAACTCTGTCTGCAAGCGGATATATAAAGCCTTAACAATAGACGCTTGCGTTTATTGGAAGCCATGGATCCACAATATCTGATAAACATATATACATATACTTAATCTGAATCATGAATACTACCCCACGGGAAAACAAAATCGAATTTCACCATGCGAGGTGCGTCATTCATGGTGGCAGACATTTTCACAGGGTTATTTCGACAAATATAAAATTTCACAAGGTCATTTTCAAAAAAAGTCCATCTATAATTCTTAAATTTCACTTTGTTCCTAAAAATATTTAATGGGTGGTATTTTGTAAAGCCCTCTTAGTATTGCGTAACACTAATTTTCAGAAATCACAATCTTAAGTTGTTAAAAAAAAAAAAATAAAAAAAATCGTAGGATTGTTAAGAAAAACATTATTTTTATTAGCAGATCTTCAAGTGTATACAAATATTTTTTGTAAGCGTTTTCTGTTTGCATTCATACCAATTATAAATCAGAAATAAACTGGCTAGAAAGGTTTGAGCAAAGTATATTTATTTTTCCTATATTCTTCATGGAATTTCGAATTATCTAGCTAAATTCCGGATAGTCTAGCTGAACTACGAATTATCTATCTGAATTATGGATTGGGAATTCAGAATTGCAGCGAGTTATTTGATGCATATAAAAGTTTAGAATTTAGAATTCTGATCTAAACTGCATCAAGATATTTGATGCGTATAAAATGATAGAATTCAGAATTTGGAAAAAAAAAAAAAAGAATTCAGTAGAATTCCATATAAAATCTAATATTTAAAACTTAGAAAGTAAAATTTAAAATTTACAATTGTAAACTTTTAAAATTTAGTTTTAGTAATTAAGATAAAATATAATTTTTTAAAATTTTAAGTTCTAAACTTAAATTTCAAATTTCAATATTTTAAATATTAAATTATAAATTAAATTAAAAAATTCAAATATTAAATTCTAAATATTGAAATTTCAACTTGATATGTTAAAATTTAAATTTTAAACTTCAACATTTTATATTTTAAATTTAAATTTTGAAAAATAAAAAATTTTAAATTTTAAATATTTAATTACTTATTTTTGTTTTACTTAAATTTTATAATCAATTTTAGAAAATAATATTAAATATTTTATTTAAAATTTTTTAAAAAATTACGTAATTTTTTCGTCCCAAAGAGCATGACTTCACTAGTGGTATTAGGGCGTGTTAGGCCTAACTTTTAAAAAGTGCTTTTGAAATTTGAAAAGTGAGTTTACTCAACGAGTGTGTTTAGCAACTCGTTTTAAAATCGATTACGATTTTTAGAATCAAAAAGCGATTTTGAAGGCCCCGAATCGGAAGCGAGAAAAAAGCTACTTCTTGAAATCGATTCGATTTTGGATTTAAACTTCATATTTTTATTTTAATTTTTAATTTCAATATTTAAATTTAAATTTAGTTTTAAATTTTAATTTTCAGATTAATTTATTAAAATTTAAATTTTAACTTTAAAATTTTAAATTTTGAAAAATAGATTTCAAACTTTAAATTTTAAATTTTAGATTTCAAATTTCAAATTTCAAATTTTAGATTTCAAATTTTATATTTCAAAATTCAAAATTCAAAATTCAAAATTCAAATTTCAACTTTCAATTTTCAATTTTCAATTTTCAATTTCAATTTTGACATTTTAGATTTTAAAATTTAAATGCAAAAATATAAATTTTAAATTTTGTACCATTTTGAAATTTAATAATTTTAATTTTAATTCAAATTTAAATTTAGATTTTAAATTATTTTAAAATAAAATTTAATAAAAATATTAATTTATGCAAACATTAAAAAAATTTGTCAAACAGTTTTTAAAAATTACTTTAGAAAAATCACTTTTATCTAAATTCAAATCACTTTTTTTTTTTTTTTTTTTTTTTTTTTTTTTTTTTTTTTTTTAATCACTTTTTAGAAACTAGCCAAAACAGGCCTTAATTCTAGTGCAGAGGACAGTAGTACACATGCTATTATTGTACTTTTTTAAGGCAAAGTGATATCAGAGTGACAGGGAGAAACCCATGGCAGAGGCAGACTCATCCGGCGACGAGGCCTCCGCTGCCGCCAGCCGCCGGGCGGCGAGGTGGTCTCTTCGGGGCATGACGGCTCTCGTCACTGGCGGCACCCGAGGAATCGGGTCTCTCTCTCTCTCTCTGTCCGCCTACATTTACCTCTCTCTGTCGTGCTCTTTACGCTTTTTACTCTTCTTCTCAGGCATGCGGTGGTGGAGGAGCTGGCGGCGCTGGGGGCGGCGGTGCACACGTGCTCGCGGAAAGAGGGGGAGCTGAAGGAGTGCCTGGAGAAGTGGGCGGGGCTAGGGTTTCACGTCACGGGCTCCGTCTGCGACCTCTCCGTGCGGGAGCAGCGGGAGGCCCTGATGCGGGAGGTGGCTTCCGCCCTCGATGGCAAGCTCAACATCCTCGTAAGAAATGGATGCGCTTTTTTACTTTTTATCATCTCTCTCTGTCTTGTGCCGATGCTGTCTGTTGTTGCTCTTCTTGTTAGATGGGCTTTAAGAAGTTACTGTCGGAGGATTTGAAGCAAAGGGTGTTGAGATGGGATCCTAGAATCCATACACCCTTTTTTGTATGCTTTGCTTTGTAAGGGTTAAAATTTTGTTTTTTTTTTTTTTTTTATAAATCACTTCCAATCTTCCGGCCTTTGACCAATTTTATAAAAAATGATTGCAGTTGGAACTGCAGCATGCTTCTCTGGTGGCGCAATTACTGCGCTATCGAATGCTTTAGGCCTTTCAAAGCATAAAAAGTATGCTTTTAGCTGCTGCATTACCAATTTATCTCATATGCCTCACTGATTGTGTCTTCTTGTAACTGTGAGGTTTTTGTTTTTTGGGTGATTTTGGTGAGGAAACATTACCAATAACCCCAGATAATTAGCATAGGCCTCTAGTAGTCTTCTTGATCTGTTGTTAAAACTTGTGCTTTCTATGTATGTAAGGTTTATGGAGTCTAGCAGGATGAGTTATGTTGAATATAAATATAAAAACATTGTTATATGATAAGCTTTTGGAGAATAATTATCGCTTCACATTCTTTACCATGGTATCATAGCATAAGGTCCTAACTTGTAGTCCCGCAAAGCTGCTAGCTTTAGTTTCTCCCGTTTAATTCAAGTTCATGTTTTGGGCGTATGAAAATGGCTAGCGCAGACATAAGGTGGATTATTGAATATAAATATTAAAACATTCTATGGTAGCTTAAGTTTTTGGAGAATAATGGTTGTTTTGCTTTTTTTAAACAAATGGGATTGAAATGGGATTGAAATGGGATTCTATGATTATGAATTGATAAAAGTGGAGAAAGTGTTCAGTGTTCTGCTATGGAACTTCATGACGGGTGACTGGATGTTGGGCTTAGTTCTTCTTTTTTTTTTGTTTGATCTAAATGCATCGTAGATTATGTCTTCTTGAAATTTGGGTGTGTTAATTGGTGATTTTTCTTCTTTTAATAAAAGTTGTCATCTAAATGGTGATCTGAATGAGGTATCATGACCGGATGCCTTATATCATACGAAAAGGAAGGATGGTGATTGAGGTGCATGGATAGCCAAAAACTACCATAGAATTCTATGTAGTTGGCTTGCTGATGCTAAAGAAGGGCATCCTCTTCGAGAAGAAAAATACATAGTAGACCATATGAAGAGCTTTGATACGAAATGTCAGTTGAATCCCTTTGTTAAAATAGGCAATTACTAAGGGTTCAGATTAGATGAATAACACAGTCATGGGCAACTGACAAAAATGTGTAGAATGATAATCATCGCTGTTTTCGGTACTTTTTACTAGCGGTCAAGTGTGAAAGTTTTTTCTTTTATAATCATAAATAAACACATTCAAAAGTACATAGTAAGCCTTGCAGTTAATGACCAGCAGCCTTTAGTCCTGCGGCATGTGCTGTGCTGCGACTCAGTACAGCCTAGTTCTAGTTTTAAATCTTTTCAAATATGATTCTTTATAAGTCCCTTGATGGAATTATCTACTAATTTTAACTGCAATTCTTGAAAATGTTTTGGCACTGAATCAAATTAAGGGTTAAAACTTGACTAAAACCAGATTTCCCAAAATAATTGTCATTCAATCAAGAATTTTTGGTACAAATGTTTGAATGATACTTATAATGGCTAATGTTAAATATCGGTGTTCACTGATTTTCAAGTTTTTTTAGAGATTACTTGGATTTGTCGAATTTGCAGTAACAGACAGAGAAAATCAACTTCACCCCAGATTAACCCTCCTTTGCATCAAATAATTATTGAGATGTGTGAATGGCCTTATAAGAGAGCTTTGAAGGTAGTTCCGAGTACTTCTGCTCTTCCAAAGATTGGAGGACGTAAAAAAAGGATTTTGGGCATGTGGTTTAAGGAAACAGTATACCATGCCAAAATTGTGTTGGATTGGGAGTGGGGCACTCCCTAGGTGCAACTACATAGAATCTGCTCAGAAGGGGCAATGGATCGACTAACTTGTTGTTGTCTAGCTAACAATCAATTTTCCTGTTATTTGTTGTGTTCACTTCAACAATTTATATGGAAGAGAAATCAACTATTGGTGATACTAAATTAATAAGGTACTCGGTGAAGAGGCATGCTCTTTGGCGCAAGTTTATTGGAGAAATGAAATCTTTTGGATGCTTTAAAGCCATTGAACAGTAAATAACGTTGATTTTTTAATACCATGTAACAAATGATTTTTGAATTTGTAATTGCAGAAATCTTTTAGTTCTGTATCCTTCCTAGTTCCTATCGGATGATAGATATCTCATTCTCTTGACATCGCTTGATAATTTCAAAGTAACTTATGAATTTCTCCTAAGCTGCTGAAATTGGGGCAAAACCACATTTTCTACCTGCAAATCCTTTGATCTCATTTGTTTTTATTCTTTTGAATGGTTTCTCGTTTCATTATTTTCTGTAGATAAACAATGTTGGAACAAATATAAGGAAACAAACAGTTGAATATTCTGCGGAGGAGTACTCTTTCCTTATGACCACCAATCTTGAATCTGCATACCACATGTGCCAACTTGCACACCCTCTTCTTAAAGCATCCGGAATGGGAAGTATTGTTTTCATTTCTTCGGTCGCTGGGGTGGTAGCTGTAAACAGTGGAACCATATACGCTGCAACAAAAGGTAATCGTGATGTGATAAATCATCTTATTACGCTGTTTTTGAAGATATTTGCATATATAACACTGCAAAATTTTCTGTTTACATATACATATCCCTGTAGGATTTAAACTTTCTTATTTGCCCTTTGGACTCTTAATTTCGAAGTTGTATGCAATTAAAGTGTTGTATACCTTTATTAAACTACAAACTTACAAAGCCGTTTTCAATATAAAGCAAGCTTCCCCTATGAATTGGATGGCCCTCCAGTTTAGGATACTGTTTTTGTTGTTGTTGTTGTTGTTGTTGCAAGGGGTATACATAAGTATCAGTTTAGTATCTTCAGTTTTTGTGTGGAAACTCAGATTTTGAATGGAACTGCATTTGGGTACAAGTGTATCGTCGGATTCCGACTTTGTTATCTCTTCGTTCACACAATTTTTACCACAGGAGCAATTAACCAGTTGACAAAGAACTTAGCATGTGAATGGGCAAAAGACAACATCAGAACCAATTCTGTCTCCCCATGGTACATCAAAACATCACTCGTAGAGAAGGTACAAACTTTTCCTCCCTATACAACGTATCTGAAATTACAACATTTTTTCATTGCTTCAACAAATAGGAATTTGGACACTGCATTCAATTCCCAGATCTATTTGCACTGTGGTGCACATGGCTAGATGGAATTGTACGGGGTTTATTACTGCTGAGGTCCATATGCATGTGCATGTGTGCATGCATGCGTACATTCCTCGATAATTACTGAGGTGCTTTCCGAAGAATCGGGCACATACCTCAAGAGGCACATCAAGTTTCGCGCTCACTAGGGTCCAAGATGATGCATCGGTGCAGATCCCGATGCAGATCTGACGCTTTTTAAGGTCAGAAGCACAGAGAGGGCCGGTGTTTTTGGAAGCGCTAACCTAGCTCTATATATCTTTCCCCTGTACTTATGCACAAGATTACGACGAGCTTTTGTTATTCTCCTGCTAATTGTGTGTGTGCTTTAATACCATAGTCTCTTCTCGGCCAAAAAAAACAACAGAAGTAAATGTCCATGATTTGTTCATTTTCTATGTGTAGTTACTAGAGCAAAAGGAATTCGTGGAGAAGGTGATTGAGCGTACTCCTCTTCGAAGGGTGGGAGAGGCTGAGGAGGTGTCGTCGCTTGTAGCGTTTCTCTGCCTCCCCGCCGCATCTTACATCACCGGACAAACCATCTCTGTCGACGGAGGGCTGACCGTTAACGGGTTCTACCCCTAGCATTGCTTCAAATGGAACTTCCACCAGTGAATAGCCAATAATAAACTCCTCTCCCCTCTTCAGCTTTTGGTACTGAATTCTAGTCCTCCCTTTGTCTTGCGAAAGGTTACAGGGACCAGAAGCTTCATATGATATGATGCTGAATGAATTATTTGTACGAGGATTAGAAGTTGCAAAGCTGAATCGAATAAAAGCTCTGTTTATCTGGAACTTTTTTTTTATAAATAATCCTATTGATTTTTATAATTATAAAAATATTTTTTTTAAAATAATAATAATAATAATAGACCTCTAAATGCGGTGAATGATTCACCGCATTAAGTAACTCCTTATTAATAAGAGTAAAAGAAGAATAAAAGCGGTGAATGCGATGAATCATTCACCACCTTTACCATTATAGAAATATAAAAAAAAAATTAAAAAAATTAAAAAAAGCGGTGAATAATTTACCGCTTTTAATATGTTTATTTTTATAGAACTATATTTATAAATAAAAATTTAATATGTCTATTTTTAGAATAAAATTTTAGGAAAAAATTAGTGCACTAAAAAATCCGTTTATCTGGGGGAAATTTATCCAAACCGGGTATTATTGGTCACCATGATAAAGCCCAACGTAAAGTTGTATTGAGATCATTAAAATTTTAATTTTTTAACGTCTAGTCAGTAAACCTCAGTTTTCTATTTCAAAGAAATAACCCCTTCAAATTTCATTCAATTTTATTTAGAGAAATAATTTGAAATCTCTTTGATTGCCATGTCCCCGATCAAATCATAGTTGTCGTCGGATGATGTACGTGGTAATTGAATTAATTGCTCCATTAATTATTCCTACGCCATCTATTGGTTGCCACCTAATTGTTAAATCTGCTATAGTTTGTTTTAGGTAAAATTCAAACGGAGTTGAATGAAATGATCCAACTGAAACTTAAATTATTTTTTTGTTATTTAATTATAAGAAATTGAAGTTTGTTTGTTTGAATGGTACTCGTGTGGTGCGTTTAGTAGCCAATGGTGTAATACCTACGGAAAAGAATTAGGCCAATTTGCAGAAAAAATTAAAAAGTTTTGAGCTTTTTGTGAAATTGGGCATTCTTTCTAAATTTTGCGATTCGACTTGAATTTTCAGCAAACTAATCAAAATATCCTTATACTCTTTTTTCTCTCTTTTTTTTAGCTTTTTTTTTCTTCTTTTTCTCTCCGAAGATGGCGCCGCCTCCGCCTCCGCCTCCGCCAATCACGCCCTCGCCCTCGCCCTCCAATCACGCCCTCACCCTCGCCTGCGCACCTCCTGCCCTCCTCGTTTCTGACCTCGCCGAGGTTGCGTGACTCTTTTTTTTTTTATTTCTCTCCAACCTTCCTCCACCGCCTCTACGGCTCTCCGCGACGATAGCGAGGACGGTACCGCATCCTCTTTCTCCGCCTTCGGCCTCTATCTTTACTACAACAGATTTTTCTACCCACCAAACAAACCCGCAGTCCTCACCGGTTGCGTGGCGCGAAGAAAGTGCTTCTCAAGGTCGAGAAGCACGCCGACAAGAAAAGGGGGAAAAAAATAGTTACATTCCGACGAGGGTAGTGGCTGCGATAGAGGGCAAGAGAGAGGTTGTGACAAAAAAAAAATTATAAATTGAAAAAAATAAGAATAATAAAAAATAAAAACAATATTATCTTTTCTACATGAAAGATAAAAAATTATAAAAAAAAAAAGAAAAAGATAAAATTACACTGTTAAAATAAAGTTATACACTGTTTTAAAAAAAAATTTGTATTGTTTTAAATGAAAGTTTCATTCTTTGAAATAAAAATTACACTCTTTGGGATAAAAGTTATACTCTTTAGGCGAAAGTGGCACTCTTTACGTGAAATTTATACCATTTTTCTTTCTCTTCTTCTTCCCCTTCCTTTCTCGCTCTCTCTCTTTTTCTTTCTCCTCCTCTTCCTCATTCCTCTTCAGCTCGCAGCTGCTACCGTCGTCCTACATCCCCCCACCGTCGTCTCCATCCACAGCCGCAGCCGCAACCGCCCCTCTACTACCACCGCAGCAAAATAACTGATCCGCGTTTGTTAAGGTTCTTTTTGTCCCAGCCAAACCCTAGCAGAGGCCCGCCCGACGTGAACATAGACCCGCCGTGTACATCGAGCACCCCCTAATGCACACAAGACATCTACTAAAACTGTTGAAGCATAAAAAAAAAAAGAAAAGAAAGAGAGAAAATTTGAATATGGTGTATGAGATGATCCATGCACTAGGTGCATGGACAAAATCGAATCCAAATTTTGAAAACATGGTGAACAAGTCGATCCATACACTAGGTTCATGGGTATTATATATGTATCATTTAGCAATCAGTCCTTCCCCTTTCATATATTTGTAAAATGCTCCACTTCGAACATATAAACATAATATAAATAAATTAGAGGGATTAAGTTGCAAATGTTATCCCATTACTTGCACGATCTGCACCACACATCCCATTACCCTATTATTTGCACGATCTGCACCCACTCATCCCACTACCCTATCATCGACACGATCAAAAGAGAAAAATTACCTAAGTCCATAAATACCCATTTAGACCAACTTGGAAGGGACACCGTTTTTTTTTAACTTTAAAACTTTCCACAAAAGAAATCTCATTCCCTGTTCACGAAAGAAAAAAGGTAATATAATATTTTTATTGTTCCTTTAGCATCAAAGCTCCTTCTCTCTCTCTCGTACAAAAAAAGAAGAAAGGGAAAATCAAAGCACTCTCTCTTTCTCTCTCCTTTTGGTGAGCCCGAGCTACTCGGAGCGTTGCCTCCTCACCGCCGACGAGCCGCACGCCTCCTCCGTCGCGGCCCCCACCGTCGCAGAGTTCCTTCGTTACGACCCCACCATCGCGGAGCTCCTCCATCGCGACCCCACACCGTCGCAGAGCTCCTCCACCGTCGCGAGGTTCCCCGACCACGGCCCCGCTGTCCCGAAGCTCCCCGGCGCCCAACTTCTCCATCGCAGCTCCTCCGTCGCGAAGCTCCTCGGTGCACGCACCTCTCCTGTCGCACTTCGCCGTCGTGAGGTTCCCGACCGCAGCCCCGCTATCCCGAAGCTCCCCGGTGCCCAACTCCTCCATCGCAGCTGCGCCGTCGCGAGACTCCCCACTCCTCCATCCCGTCTACAAGACCCCGCCGTCGCTCTCCGCCGCCCGACCATGACGAGTCCCTCGGTCGCTTCATCATCTGTGCGGCACACGGCGAGCCCGTGCGGCGACGCGGAGCTCCACGTTGTTAACTTTGATGTCGGCAGCAGCGCGCAGCACGTCTATCTGATCAGTGCCATTGACGAGCGACACCCTCGTGCGGTCACCCGAAGATCCACGTCTTTGACTTAGACGTCGGCAGCAGCACGCGGCGTGCTTATCGATCTGCGTCATCGACGAGCGGTGCCCTCGTGCGATCACCCGAAGATCCACGTCATTGACTTCAACGTCGGCGGCGGCGCGCGGCGCCGATGATCCGCGCCATCGACGAGCGGCGCCTCGCGCGGTCACCCGAAGATCCACGTCTTTGACTTAGACGTCGGCAGCGGCACGTAGCGCACTGATCTGATCCGCACCGTCGCCGAGTGGCGCCTCCGCTTCGCCACCCGAAGCTCCACGCCGTCGACTTTGATGTCGGCAGCAGCGCGCGACACGTCGATCTGATCCGCGACATCGGCCTCGTCACCGTCACGGCTAGCTTCACCGCTCACCAAGTGTTTGATCTATGTCCACAATGAGCGGCACAAAAAAAAGGCATCTAAACCTATTCCAACGGCGGCTGCATCTCACGCATGCTAGCGAATCCCCCACGACGAAAACGACAACGTGCGGCAACGGCGGTCGGAGGAGTCAAAATTCGACGCCAACAATGCAATTGTAAAGTCGGTGTTGCGCCACGTAACACGTCCACCTTCGATAAAATGCCTAAGACACAATTTTCGACCTACATATTGAGAAAGAGCGGTGCTCTTCTCTTTAAGAAAGCCGGTGTTGCGCCACGCAATACGTCCACCAACTGTTTGATAAAATGCCTAAGACACAGCTTTCGACGGCGAATCTAATCTACATGTAAAAAGAGAGCGGTGCTCTTCTCTTTAAGAAAGCCGGGGTTTCACAATGCAACACGTCTACCAATTGTTCGATGAAATGTCAAAAACATAATTTATTTGACGAAATGCCAAAGGCACAAATTTTTATGGCGAACCTAATCGGTGTATAAAGAGAGAGAGAGAGAGCGGTGCTCTTTTCTTTAAAAAAGAATTCGTTGTCAAAAGAGGGGGAGAGCGGTGCTCTTTTCTTTATAAAAATATCATCAAAAGAGAGAGGGGTGCTCTTTTCTTTGTAAAGATTGTCACCAGAAGAGAGAGATTACTCCTCTAATCAAAGAGAGATCTATTAGAAAAACAACGAGATATTCAAAAGATAATCGAACCCCTTAATTCTATCCAAAATCGAACCTCTCGATTTGGTCGAATTAGACCAAATTGAGATTTGATCATATTGGACTCTTTATACTCCAAATTAATTTAAGGCATGAGATTGAAATGAATTGAACTTACACCCGCGAAATAAAAGAATGCATGCACTTAATTTTAACATTTTAATTTCAAATTAACCACTTCAAAATAAAGAAGAATCTCATTTGGACCAGCCCAAATCTGAATCTAAGTCCAAAGAAGATATGGACTAAGTCATATGGGCCTGAATTGAGCCCATACCAGAATCGAGCCCATACCCAAATCGACCCAATTAAACCTGAATCCACATTGAGCCCATTTGCCTAAGCCCATTTCGAAATTAATCCACATTGAGCCCATTTGCCAAAGCCCATTTCGAAATTAATTCACATTGAGCCCATTTGCCTAAACCCACTTCAAAATTAAACCTTAGCACATATTGAGCCCATTTGCCTAAGTTCACATCGAAATTAAACCTTAATTTGAACCCACATCCATACTTTTGCTTGAGTCCATATCAAACTTAAACCTTAATTTGAACCCGCATTGAGCCCAGGTTGAGGTTTAAATATAAACCTAGCCCAAAGTAGACCACAAAGAGAAGAGAGTGGCCAAATTAAATTAAAGCCATTTTAAATCTTGATGGATCTCCAAACTAACTCAAATTCTAAAACATCATTGTTTTAGAATTGATCAAACCATCTATTTATCTTAGTATACGTGACTAAGGTAAAATAATATATTAGGTTTCATCTAATCAAATTAAATTTATTGGACTATAATATATCTACTTGGAGTTTAAACAAATAAAGTTAAGTTAGACTCCAATACATTGTCTACCACCACGAATAACGTACCTCGCACGGTTAATTCGATTTTGATTTCCCGTAGGGTAGTATTCATGATTCAGATTAAAGTTTATATATATATATATATATATATATATATATATATATATATGGTTATATATTGTGGATCCATGACTTCCAATAAGCATCTATTGTTAATTACCCCACACTTTTAGTGTTAAGGAACCCTCGATTAAGAGACCAAATATAAATGCGATAATAAAAAGAGACAAAAACGGGCAAACAAGATTTTATTCATATGATTTGCCGTTACATGGCTTAACGGGGGCCATACCCCCAGTACATGGATCTCGTAAGAGGCGAATACCCAATTTAACGACTTGGTGGTCGATTGAAGTTTTGATGCTCAGTTTAACGGCTTGGCGGTCGGTGCTCAGTTTAACGACTTGGCGGTCGGTGCTCAGTTTAACGACTTGGCGGTCGGGTTCATCTTGGTTGTATGTTCCAAGGTGGAGATGTGACCAAACCCCAAGTATATGTATTGGGGTGGGTCGGATTTCATGTTACGAAAGTAGAGGGTGGCTAATTCTTGGGTATATGTATCAGGATTAACCAAGTATAATATATTTTTTTACTCTAGTTATATGTACTAGAGTGAGGATCTGACTAAGCCCTAAGTGTATGTATTAGGGTTCGTCAGATTTGATTTACATGAGCTCTAAGTATATGTATTAGAGCTAAATCGGGTATGAGTTTCACTCTAGGTAGATATGCTAAAACAAAAGGTTGACTAGACCCTAAGTATATGGGTTAGGACTGGTCGAACTTGGTTTGACTTTCTCTCTAGGCATATGTGTTAGAGCAAAAGGTTGACTAGACCCTAAGAATATGTGTCGTGGTTAGTCAAATATTATTTCATTGAATTCTAAGTATATAATTTAGAACTCTGTCGATTTGGATATTGTTTTGTCTTAGTTATGTGTGCTAAGACAATTGGGGTTGACTTAGCCCTAAGTATATGTATTCGGGGTAGTCGTCATTGCAGTTCATGATGTATGGTTCATGAGATTTGGGTATTGTATTTGTTTCATGAGTTTGGATATAGTTTGGTCCATGAGATTTGGTTCATAGTTCATGAGTATGGTCCATGATTCATGAGATTGGTATATGATTCATGGAATTTGGTCCATGAGATTTGGATCATGAACTTGGCTTATGGTTCATGACTCATGGGATTTGGTTCATGAGTATATATGTTGTATGGTTCATAGGATATAGTCCATGATTCATGAGATTGGTATATGGTTCATGAAATTTGGTTCATGAAATTTGGATTATGAACTTGGTTTATGGTCCATGACTCATGGGATTTGGTTCATGAGTATATATGGTGTATGGTTCATGGGATATGGTCCATGAGATTTGGATAAGGTTTGGTGTATAAGATTTGGTTTATAGTTCATGAGTATGGTTCATGAGGTTTATGAGGTTGGATTCATGAACTTGGATATGGTTCATGGACTTGGTTTATTTGCTTCATGAACTTGGTTTATGGTTCATGAGTTTGATTCATGGTATTTGGTCCATGAGATTTGATTCATGACTCATGGAATTTGGTTCATGAATATGGTGTATGGTTTATAAACATAGGCATGATTCGTGGTGGTATTTGGTTCACGAACTTGGTTCATGGTTTATAGGCTTGGTTCATAAACATAGGCATGGTTCGTGGTGTTTGTTTCACGAACTTGGCGCATGGTTCGTGAATTTGGGTTTCGATTTGGTTCAGGATTCAAGAAATTTGGGTTAGAAGTCCAAGTCGAAAATTGGAATTGGGTTATATTTGTGCTCCGGATCGGATTTGACTTTTAGTCTTTATTTGTGGAATCGGATTTTGGTTTGGGTTTCGATTTTATTTGTGGACTTTGGAATTTGGGTTTAGTTTGAATTTGGATTTAATTTGGGTTATAGGTTTGGGTTTATTTGGGGACTTGATTTGGTTTAGGTTTGGATTTGAGTCCATGTTTGGGTTATGGGTTTTGATTTGGTTATGGATTGGAATTGAGAATTGGGTTCATTTGGGCATTGATTTGGTTATGGATTTGAATTGGGTTCAAATGGGTTAATGTTTGATTGGGCTTTGATTGTGGATCATATAAATGGGTAAATGGGTATGGGTTTATTTGGATTGGGCTTTGATTTTGGATTGGGTAAATGGGTATGGGTTTATTTGGATTGGGTAAATGGGTATGGGGTTATTTGAATTGGGTAAATGAGTATGGGTTTATTTGCATTGGGCTTTGAGTTTAAGATTGAGGCCCGCATAATGATGTGAGTTCAAACGGGGCTTGAATTGAATTTTATTTCCAAAAGTAAATTTGGGCTTAATTCGGGCCCATTAGATTTAAACCCGGGTGTGGGTTAGTTTTGAAATGATTGAAATTGAGAATTTTAATTCAAAACCAAATGCTTAAGATCTTACAGCATTTGTAGATTTGATTCTAATTTTAATTCTTTGACTCAATTTAAAGTATAGTGCATCCAATGTGATGAGGTTTTAATTTGGTTCAATTTGACCAAGTCAAAGGATTCAATGTTCGATGACAGGACAAAACTCTCTCTTTCTTTGATTGAAAGAATGATCTTTCTGGTGATAGAGAAAAGAGCGTCGTTCTCTTTGTTTTAATTTCGCCGTCGACAACCATCTGGAACATTCTGTCGAACATATAGCGAGCATGTTTCGTTATATAACATCGATTTCATCGAACAGAAGAGCATCGCTCTTCTTTAATTTTGCCATCGACATTCGTTTGGCCATTCGGTCGAAACGAGGCGATCAGTCGAACAAGTGGCGGGACACCTCGTGCGGCTCAAATTGGGGAAGCACTACCGCCAAGGGCACATTGTTGCTTTCATCGATGGCTAAACGAAGCTCGTCAAATTCATTGTCTTAGTTGTGATCGTCGATGTGCCGTTAATTCCGTCGATGGTTGAGCGTCAAACAGAAATTCATTGGCTTCATCGTCTTGGTCGCTGGTGCGTTGTTAATTACGTCGACGGATAAGCGTCAAACGGGGATTAATCAGCTTTACCGTCTTGGTCGTTGCCGGCGCACCGTTAATTCTGTCGACGGCTAAGCGCCAAACAAAAATTTATCAGCTTCATATTCTCCGTCGTGGTCGCCGGTGCGCCGTTAATTTTGTCGACGGCTAAGCGCCAAACAGAAATTTATCAGCTTCATAGTCTCCGTCGTGGTCACCGGTGCGCCGTTAGTTCTGTCGACGGGTAAGCGCCAAACAGAAATTTATCAGCTTCATAGTCTCCGTCGTGGTCACCGGTGCGCCGTTAATTCTGTCGACGGCTAAGCGCCAAACAGAAATTTATCAGCTTCATAGAAAAGAAGAGCATCGCTCTCTCTTTTTTGCCGTTGACATCTGATTGGGGCGTTCCGTCGAACATATGGTGGGCGCTTCCCCTCTGTCTGAGCTAGGCCGAAGCGGATGGCATAGATCTCGCTTCTGTCTGAGCTAGGCCGAGACGCGCGAGCATGGAGGGGCACCTCTTCTCTGTCTGAGCTAGGCCGAGGCGGATGGCAGAGCATCTCGCCTCTATCCGAGCAAGGCCGAGGCGCGCGAGCATAGTCTTTGCGGTCGCAGCCGAGATGGGGCGGACCGATGATAATAGCGGCGCGGCATCGACAATGATGGCGGCGCGAGCTTCGAGATGGATCGGCCAAGGGTGATAGCGGCGCGGCACGGCCGAGATAGATCGGCGAAGGCGTCTATCAACCGCGGCCGGCGAAGGCATGGACGACGGCGCTCGGTCGAAGGTGACGGTGGCGCGGCGTAGCCGATATGGATCGAAGTCGATGACGGCGGCGCGGGCTTCTAGATGGGGCGACCAACGATGATGGCGGCGCGGCATCGACAGTGATGGTGGCACGGGCTCCTCTCTGTCCGGGCTAGGCAGAGAAGGGTGGCGGAGCACCTCTCTTCTGTCCGAGCTAGACCGGGATGGAGCTCACGATGGCATGGGCCTCACTGCGGCGAGGCGATGACGGGGACGGCGCGAACGGAGCGGCTTCGGGTTCAAGCAGCTTCGGACTCGAGCAGCCAAGAGGCTTCAAGTGGACGACGATGCCGAGCGGCGGCGGGTCGAGGCGCGGCGCAAGCAGAGTCGCGGCGCAGATCAAACCGTGGACCGCTACATCGAGAAGTACATCGAGGCGAGCTCCGTCGGGCCCCTCTTCCATGTCCGCTCGGGGCAGCGACGAGGCCATCGGTGTCGCGGCGGAGGGAGGCGCGGGCGGGCGGGAGCGGTGGCTTTTGGCGAGTGGCGGTGGTGTCGAGTTACGACGGAACGAGAAGCGACGGCGGGCCGCGGCGAAGGAGAAACAGAGAGAGAGAGAGAGTTCTTTTTTTATGAGAGAGAGGAAGAATGCTTTATTTTTCTTCTCTCTCTCTCTGTTTTTTTTTAGCAGTGAGAGAGAAAGAGTTTTAGTGCCATATTCATGGGAGAGAGAAAGCTTTGAGAGGGAGAGAGAAAGAGAGCTTTGTTTCCTCTTTTTTTTTGTACGAGAGATAGAGAGAGGGCTTTTTTAAAGCAATAATGAAGGATTACCTTGTTTTTTTTTTTCTTCTATAAACAGGGAATTGGAAATTTTCTTTATGGAAGGTTTTAGAGTTCAAAAACCGTCCCTTTATTTGGATTTTGAAGTGAGTATTTATGGATCTCTCTTCTCTTTCTTTTTTTTTTTTAGAACGTGTAGAGATGCAACTGCATCGTGGGGGGAGTGGGAAGTTATAATGGGGGTAGTGGGGATATGGGTTTGGATCGTAGGGACGTGGGTAGTTGTGGAGGAGATCGTGTGGAGGGATATGGTGGTTAGTTGATCGTGGGGGAATAGGACATTAGGGTGGATATTGTGGAGATTGTGGATATTATTTTGAAAAGATATTCGTGGATCTCAACTAACTCCTCTCCTTTTTTTATATGAGAGAAAATAATAATATTTTCTTATTATTATTTTTACTCAAACAAATGCCCCCATCTATTTTTATCTTGCTATGTCGTACAAGAGAAAAAAAAGGTTTTGTTCGTATCTCATATCACAAGTTTTGCCACGTTCTTTTGCTGAGCTTAGGTCGGTAACCGTTTCGCCACTCTCCCTTTTTTCTTCTTTCTCTTTTTTTTATTTTTTTTTATTTTTCTTTTATATGATAATGCTATCATATCATATGTTTATTGTATTTCGCACTTTGACGATTTATATTATATATATATATATATTTTTTAAAGATGGAGCATCTGATTCATCCCGATGACAAAGTATTAGGCATAGCGAGAGGTATTTCTCTAGTTCGGGCTTCTCCGATTGAAAATAGTAGAACGGGTCCAATTATTTCTTACAATAGACCCGTATTCAAGGAATGGGCAATTTTTAAGCAAAAACAACCCTTAGGTCGTTTTGGTCCTTATTATTACACACCTGATGGTGAAGAAGATGTCATACTTCTTCCACCTCTAGGCTTACCCAAAGAGAGGGATACACTGGAATCTTTAAGTTACAAAATATTGAATGGTCATCCAAGCTGGGGGGTAAAGATAGGCCACTAGGGGACAGCGAAGATATTGATGGTTTTGAGGATTGGGCAAATCATATTTTGTCACGATATACCCCACAATTACAACATGCATGCAGGAATTTTTGGTGGTATAGTTGCTTCACGAGGAAAGTATCATAAAAACCTAAACATCATCAAAGCGCTTGTAGAGTTGTGGTGTTCAGAAACGAATACGTTTCATTTGCCATATGGAGAAGTTGGAATTTCTTTATGGGAGATTAAAGAACTGAGTAGTCTTCCTATCACGGGTCATTTTTATGATGAATATATTTCCATGAATTCGGAATTATATAATAGAAATGCTTATCCTGATTGTCTTAGAGAACTTTTTGATGTATATCAATGGATTACAACTCGATCGTCTTGCAAACGAATTCGTTATGATTTGTGGGTGAACTTCTTCCATCCAAGTTCAAGGAAATCGCGTTCTTCCAAGTACAAAGACATCTCACTGGTAAAAGATTTGCACATTCATACACGGAAGACACGACTAAAGCCGCTTTCATTTCTTTATGGTTATGCAATTTTGTGATGCCCTCAAGTTCAGATCATTTTATTAGACTCGAAACATTTGTTATGACCTCTAAGTTAGCATTAGGCGAGAAAGTCGCTTTGGTTCCTACTGTTTTATGTGCAATCCATATAGCATTATCATATATGAGTAATCACCCAGATGGTCCTGCACATCCCGGTCCTCAATTTTACTTAATTTCTTATGCTGCTTGGATCGGTTTACATTTTGAGCAAACCTATTCTAGAAGAGCTATAACCGATGACGTTAAAAATATTGTTGGTTTGAGGAGTATTCCACAAATGATATCATTTATGAATGCTGCTGCTTCGCCATTTAATGCTAAAAGAGCAAGACTTCATCTTAGATCCGATATTCATTTCATATGGCGCCCTTTACCTTATTCTTATTCTTTCGTTGATGGTGGATGGTTATATGATGCGAAGCTTACAACGGGAGAATGTCGATATCCAATAGAAGTTTATGAATATCTTATTTCTATCAGACAGAGTGTTATTCCACTTCGTTTAAGGAATAAACTGCATGCTCAACCATACAATCCTCATCGATTTTCACGCCAATTCGGATTCGATCAATATTTTTCAGAATTTATTGATGTCCCTAGAATAGCTGATTCCATCGGATCTTTGATCGGGTATTGGGATCATTTCCTCCAGTATGAGAATTCGGCTAATTATTATATACCTAAAGCCGATCGAGTTGGGAAAGTTCTTTTGCATTGCGCGTGTTGGTGGTCTAACAGTGTTCATTCAAGCTTTAGACATGGTATAGCTTACTTATTGGATGCCGATGAACGTCAAAAGAAGAAAAGAACTGAAGATGCTTTGAAGAAAGAGAAATGAACTACTTCACGATTTGTCGGTTCTACGCAACATAAGGCGTCGGGTTCCACAACATCAACCACAGAACCAATCGCGATATTTCCCCCTTCTTATGATCATGTTCAAGCTAGCTTTCCGAGATAATACTCCTCAACGTGAAGTATTCGGCCTTAGCTTTCCGATTCACGAAGATGATAGACATAAGAAATCTAAGGTATGCTCATTAGCATTTTTTAATTATTTCTCTCCCTCTTTTTTTATATTCCTTATTGTTCTATTTGTAGGGAGTGCATATTATGGATTCGACTACCACAGATGAAATGCATTTGCAAGATTCTACAACAAGATCAAAGGTGCGGTATAGAATCTAAATGATTCAAGTATATTTATTCCATCATTCTTTCTCTCTATATATACATATTAACTATATATATAAGTATACATAGGTACGCAATGTGGAACCATCTCTAAGAAGTCCAGAAAATCCACCTCTTGATGCTTTAACTAAAGTAGCTCATGAGAAGCTTCCCCTTACCGTGTCTTCAATAATAGGTGATATTTTCCATTCATATTCTATTTATAACTAGCCACACGTGGCGAACGTCGTACTTATATATATTTTTTTGATTGATAGAATCACGAATCAGAGGGGCTAGTAGAATGGAAGATGATATATCTCCGTATGACGATGAATTCGGTGACTACATTTTAACACCTTCGCCACCAAAACATATTGAGGTAATCTTATTTTCCGGTTAAATCCATATGTCTTCTATTAGTCTTAAATTAAGTATTTAATTCTCAACTAAAGAAGGGGGTAGGATATGGACAATAATTTGTGATTTTTTGTTAGAAATCCGTGGCCGCAAAAATTTTGTAAATCGGCACTATAACGAAAATGTTATGGCCTATTTACATTTTGGTCCCAGTATTTACAAAACAGTCCCTGCGACTTCATTGTCTTTTAATTTTTGATGCACATCTATATTCCAATCTTTCTCCTTGGTTCTAAATTGCTATCAAGGAATTCAATGTTGCAGAAGTGCGTAAGTTAGGACCACAATGGAACCCGTTTGTGTTTTATTCCCCCTTTTTTTATTTCTTATCCATATGCCTTCTATTAGTCTTAAGTATTTAATTCTCAACTAAAGAAGGAGGTAAGATATGGATAATAATGTGTAATTTTTCGTTGGAAATCTGCAGCCGCAAAAATTTTGTAAATCGGAGCTATAACGAAAATGTTATGGCCCAATTACATTTTGGTCCCTGTGTTTTCAGAACAGTCCCTGCAGCATGTATCTTTTATCCTTTGCTCTGAATAGCAGCATACGGTCTCCCTTTTTTTTTATTGCAGGATCCACTCACAGATGTTGCAGATATTAGAGTGTCTTCTTTCGACGAAGCTTCCCCAACTCATCATGAGATACTTATCTTGCACTTTATCCACACATTAAACGTATTTATTATTTATTATTTTTTTTTTACACCATAACTCTGTCGCTTAGGGTAAGGGTGCTAAAGAAGAGAGTGGAGATAAAAATGAAGCTACAACGGAAATGCCTCCATTGGGTAAAAGAGAACGGGTCAGTGATACGTTGACCATGGAAGCATTTAATAGAACTCGTTTGGAGACCAATTTAGATTCAACAGGTAAAACCTCACTCTCTTTTTTTTAAAGTAAATCTCAGAAAAGCACTCCTTATATTATACACACTCTTGTACAGATTTGCAGGTAGGATCAAAATCGCATAATGATCCGGAAGACGCTTTATCACCTTACGGCGATGAAGTGGATTATGAACCTACGCCTTCACCACCAGAAGTTAAAAATACGGTGATTTTTATTTTACAGTTGTATATTTCTTCTCATTCTTTTTATTCTCTCTTTTTTTTTTATTTTTTCTTTCTTCCTTTCTTTTTCAGGATGTACCATCTGACGAGAATGTCGATGTTCGCTTAGATAGTGGCTCAGGAAAGTCCCAAAGAGAGATACCTATTATAGCCAAATCATTTTTAACCGATCGCACAATGGATATTATGAAGACATTTGATCGTCGCCAATTTAAGTCGGCTCAAGAAGAAGTATCGAAATACGCAATGTTTATTCGCACTTGGGATTGATACAAGCGGAAAGGCGCGTAAAACCTATATTTGACCGTAGAGCCATTGAAGAGCTAGCATCAAGTCCAGATTTTGTTCCAATTGTTCGGTTAATGGATGCTGATGAAAATTTGGCATTGAGTAGAAGGAAACTTGCTTCTCACATGGCTACAAAAGATTCTCTCCTTCAAGCTACTGAAAACATCTCTTCAGAGCTTCAGCAAACCAGAGAGAAGATAAAAGAACTAGAAGAGAGTATATCACATTTGAAGAGCACTGAAGCGGAGTTGTCACTTCAACTTGAAGTGGCCGATGACTCTTTGAAAAAGCTACAACCGTCACAGGAAGAGTTGCAAAAGGATATTGCTAATGCAGAAAAAGAGCACGTTGAAGGTTATAATGATTTTAAGAAATCCACTAGTCTTCGAGAATTAATAGAGTTGTTTGAGGAGCGTCGTCAAATATTTGAGATTTGATTTCTTCTTTTTCCTCTCTCTCTCTTTTTTTATATATATGCTTGTCTCTAATAAGAAACAATATTCTGTAGTCCCAACAATTTGAAATTTTGAATGCTTTGGTTTATGTTCTGATCTCCTCTATTTTGTTCGGTGATGTTAAGTTGGGAGAATGATTATGGTGTGGGTTTGTTTGTTCATTTTGCCTTAATAAGTATCTAAAACCATCGCGAATAACCAATTCTAAAATGAGTCTCAAAAAGTTTTTTCGCCTTTGTAGATCTCTAATCCGCCAAAGCTAACATTTATAATTTTACCTCCGATGTCCCAATGTAGAAAATTAGGACCGCTAGTGGCTCACATTGGCTAGTGGACATATTTGATTAGACACGTTAGATCTAAATCAAAATTTCAAATTAAGATGCTCATTTTAACGACATGGCGGTCAATTTGAATTATTTGCTCAGTTTAACGACATGGCGGTCAATTGCGATCACATTAGCAATGTGATAGATTTCCACTAGATATCTCCCCCGGATTTTTATTTTTTTTGTGTGTGTGCAAAGGATCAACTTTATCCCATCTAGAAAGATGATATTTTGCAATGCAAGAAAAGCTATGCCCCCTGGGACGAGAATGTATATATGACTCCAAAATAAAAGAGTGTTGATTGCCTCCATTCCATTCGTTTCCATATGACGAATAGTTAGGACACGCTGGTGCAGAGGTTTTGGGATTGTGGTGCCTTTATCGAATCAGAAGATAAAGGACAATAATTGTTCGTGTCAGTTGTCTTGCCCCCTGACGACTTGAGTAGCAACCAATGATCGGCTCGTTCTCAGAAAAATTGTAATTCCTTGCTTCGATCTCCACCAAGGTAGAGGATGTGGTGTTGTTGGAAACCATTGCTCCTCTTGGCAACGAATAGCCCCGATACGATGTTGATAGGGAGAACACCACAATTGTTAGTCAGAATAATCCTACCCCCTGATGACTTGATTGGCAGACCTGGACATGATGGTAGCCAAAACGTCCTTCAAGGTGATGCCATATTGGAGGATGATCAACATGCCTCGCTTTGATCTCGACCGAGGTGGAAAAGACAATATTCGTCAGATTGTATTGCTCCGTTTGGATGAAGTCATATTTATCGGTCACATTCATAAATCTCTTATCAGCATTATTAGATTTGGTCTCAAAGATGGAGAGTGAAGCCATGTCCCACCGGGCGTGCCATTTTGTCTGCCACCACGAATAAACGAATAACGTATCTCGCACGGTTAATTCGATTTTGATTTCCCGTGGGGTAGTATTCATGATTCAGATTAAAGTTTATATATATATATGGTTATCAGATATTGTGGATCCATGACTTTCAATAAACGCAAGCATCTATTGTTAATTACCCCACACTTTTAGTGTTAAGGAACCCTCGATTAAGAGACCAAATATAAACGCTGATAATAAAGAGACAAAATGGGCAAACAAGATTTTATTCATATGATTTGCCGTTACATGGCTTAAGCAGGGGCATACCCTCACTGTACATGGATCTCAGAAGACTGAATACCCAATTTAACGACTTGGTGGTCGATTGAAGTTTTGATGCTCAGTTTAACGACATGGCGGTCGGTGCTCAGTTTAACGACTTGGCGGTCGGGTTCATCTTGGTTGTATGTTCCAAGGTGGAGATGTGACCAAACCCCAAGTATATGTATTGGGGTAGGTCGGATTTGATGTTACCTGAAAGTAGAGGCTGGCTAATTCCTGGGTATATGTATCAGGATTAACCGAGTATAATATATTTTTTTACTCTAGTTATATGTACTAGAGTGAGGATCTGACTAAGCCCTAAGTGTATGTATTAGGATTCGTCGGATTTGATTTGCATGAGCTCTAAGTATATGTATTAGAGCTAGATCGGGTATGAGTTTCACTCTAGGTAGATATGCTAGAGCAAAAGGTTGACTAGACCCTAAGTATATGGGTTAGGACTAGTCGAACTTGGTTTGACTTTCTCTCTAGGCATATGTGCTAGAGCAAAAGGTTGACTAGACCCTAAGGATATGTGTCAGGGTTAGTCAAATATCATTTCATTGAATTCTATGTATATAATTTAGAACTCTGTCGATTTGGATATTGTTTTGTCTTAGTTATGTGTGCTAAGACAATTGGGGTTGACTTAGCCCTAAGTATATGTATTAGGGGTAGTCGTCATTGCAGTTCATGATGTATGGTTCATGAGATTTGGGTATTGTACTTGTTTCATGAGTTTGGATATAGTTTGGTCCATGAGATTTGGTTCATAATTCATGAGTATGGTTCATGATTCATGAGATTGGTATATGGTTCATGGGATTTGGTCTATGAGATTTGGATCATGAACTTGGTTTATGGTTCATGACTCATGGGATTTGGTTCATGAGTATATATGGTGTATGGTTCATGGGATATGGTCCATGATTCATGAGATTGGTATATGGTTCATGGAATTTGGTTCGTGAGATTTGAATCATTACTTGGTTTATGGTTCATGACTCATGGGATTTGGTTCATGGGTATATATGGTGTATGGTTCATGGGATATGGTCCATAAGATTTGGATAAGGTTTGGTGTATGAGATTTGGTTTATAGTTCATGAGTATGGTTCATGAGGTTTATGGGGTTGGATTCATGAACTTGGATATGGTTCATGGACTTGGTTTATTTGCTTCATGAACTTGGTTTATGGTTCATGAGTTTGATTCATGGTATTTGGTCCATGAGATTTGATTCGTGACTCATGAAATTTGGTTCATGAGTATGGTGTATGGTTTATGAACATAGGCATGGTTCGTGGTGGTGTTTGGTTCACGAACTTGGTTCATGGTTTATAGGCTTGGTTCATAAACATAGGCATGGTTCGTGGTGTTTGGTTCACGAACTTGGCGCATGGTTCGTGGATTTGGATTTCGATTTGGTTCGGGATTTAAGAAATTTGGGTTCATGAGTCAAAGTCGAAAATTAGAATTGGGTTATATTTGTGATCGGATTTGACTTTTAGTCTTTATTTGTGGAATCGGATTTTGGTTTGGGTTTCGATTTTATTTGTGGACTTTGGGATTTGGGTTTAGTTTGAATTTAGGTTTAGTTTGGGTTATAGGTTTGGGTTTATTTGGGGACTTGATTTGGTTTAGGTTTGGATTTGAGTCCATGTTTGGGTTATGGGTTTTGATTTGGTTATGGATTGGAATTGAGAATTGGGTTCATTTGGGCATTGATTTGGTTATGGACTTGAATTGGGTTCAAATGGGTTAATGTTTTATTGGGCTTTGATTGTGGATCATATAAATGGGTAAATGGGTATGGGTTTATTTGGATTGGGCTTTGATTTTGGATTGGGTAAATGGGTATGGGTTTATTTGGATTGGGTAAATGGGTATGAGTTTATTTGAATTGGGTAAATGGGTATGGGTTTATTTGGATTGGGTAAATGGGTATGGGTTTATTTGAATTGGGTAAATGAGTATGGGTTTATTTGGATTGGGCTTTGAGTTTAAGATTGAGGCCCGCATAATGATGTGAGTTCAAACGGGGCTTGAATTGAATTTTATTTCCAAAAGTGAATTTGGGCTTAATTCGGGCCCATTAGATTTAAACCCGGGTGTGGGTTAGTTTTGAAATGATTGAAATTGAGAATTTTAATTCAAAATTAAATGCTTAAGATCTTACAGCATTTGTAGATTTGATTCTAATTTTAATTCTTTGACTCAATTTAAAGTATAGTGCATCCAATGTGATGAGGTTTTAATTTGGTTCAATTTGAGCAAGTCAAAGGATTCAATGTTCGATGACAGGACAAAACTCTCTCTTTCTTTGATTGAAAGAATGATCTTTCTGGTGATAGAGAAAAGAGCGTCGTTCTCTTTGTTTTAATTTCGCCGTCGACAACCATCTGGAACATTCTGTCGAACATATAGCGGGCGTGTTTCGTTATATAACATCGATTTCATCGAACAGAAGAGCATCGCTCTTCTTTAATTTTGCCATCGACATTCGTTTGGCCATTCCGTCGAACAGGGCATTCGGTCGAACGGTGGTGGGATACCTCGTGCGACTCAAATTGGGAAGCACTACACCGAGGGCACACCTGTTGCTTTCGTC
This sequence comes from Aechmea fasciata, assembly GCA_025177825.1. Lineage (NCBI taxonomy): Eukaryota > Viridiplantae > Streptophyta > Magnoliopsida > Poales > Bromeliaceae > Aechmea > Aechmea fasciata. The sequence continues at coordinate 960,910 of CM045923.1, read as the reverse complement.
GATGGCTAAACGAAGCTCGTCAAATTCATTATCTCGGTTGTGATCGTCGATGTGCCGTTAATTCCGTCGATGGTTGAGCGTCAAACAGAAATTCATTGGCTTCATTGTCTTGGTCGCTGGTGTGTTGTTAATTCCGTCGACGGCTAAGCGTCAAACGGGGATTAATCAGCTTCACCGTCTTGGTCGTTGCCGGCGCGCCGTTAATTCTTTCGACGGCTAAGCGCCAAACAGAAATTTATCAGCTTCATATTCTCCGTCATGGTAGCCGGTGCGCCGTTAATTCTGTCGACGGCTAAGCGCCAAACAGAAATTTATCAGCTTCATAGTCTCCGTCGTGGTCGCCGGTGCGCCGTTAGTTCTGTTGACGGCTAAGCGCCAAACAGGAATTATCGCTTCATAGTCTCCGTCGTGGTCGCCGTGCGCGTGTTAATTACGTCGACGGCTAAGCGCCAACAGAAATTTATCGCTTCATAGAAAAGAAGAGCAACGCTCTCTTTTTGCCGTTGACATCGATTGGGCGTTCGTCGAACATATGGTGGGCGCTTCCCTCTTTCTCGAGCTAGGCGAAGCGGATGGCATAGCATCTCGCTTGCGAGCTAGGCCGAGACGCGCGAGCATGGAGGGGCACCTCTTCTCTGTCTGAGCTAGCCGAGGCGGATGGTAGAGCATCTCGCCTCTGTCTAAGCTAGGCCGAGGCGGATGGCAGAGCATCTCGCCTCTATCCGAGCTAGGCTGAGGCGCGCGAGCATAGTGCTGCGTTCGCAGGCTTCGAGATGGGGCAACCGATGATGATAGCAGCGCGGCATCGACAATGATGGCGGCGCGGGCTTCGAGATGGATCGGCCAAGGGTGATAGCGGCACGGCACGGCTTTGAGATGGATCGGCCGAAGGCGTCTATCAACCGCGGCACGGCGAAGTCATGGACGACAGCGCTCGGTCGAAGGTGACGGTGGCGCGGCATAGCTTCGATATGGATCAAAGTCGATGACGGCGGCGCGGGCTTCGAGATGGCGCGACCGACGATGATGGCGGCGCGGCATCGACAGTGATGGCGGCGTGGGCTCCTCTCTGTCCGGGCTAGGTAGAGGAGGGTGGCGGAGCACCTCTCTTCTGTCCGAGCTAGACCGAGATGGAGCTCACGATGGCATGGGCTTCCTGCGGCCGAGGTGATGACGAGGACGGCGCGAACGGAGCGGCTTCGGGTTTAAGCAACTTCGGACTCGAGCAGCCAAGAGGTTTCAAGTGGACGACGATGCCGAGCGGCGGCGGGTCGAGGCGCGGTGCAAGCAGAGTCGTGGCGCAGATCAAACCGTGGACCGCTACATCAAGAAGTACATCGAGGCGAGCTCCGTCGGGCCCCTCTTCCACGTCCGCTCGGGGCAGCGACGAGGCCATCAGTGTCGCGGCGAAGGGAGGTGCAGGCCGGGGCAGGAGCGGTGGCTTTTGGTGAGTGGCGGTGGTGGCGGAGTTGCGGCCAGGAACGGAAACGACGGCGGGCGCGGCGAAGGAGAAACAGAGAGAGGGAGAGAGAGAGATCTTTTTCTTTTTTTTTTTTTACAAGAAAGAGAGGAAGAATGCTTTGTTTTTCTTCTCTCTCTCTGTTTTTTTGATGAGAGAGAAAGAGCTTTAGTGCCATATTCATGGGAGAGAGAAAGCTTTGAGAGGGAGAGAGAAAGAGAGCTTTGTTTCCTTTTTTTTTTTTGTACGAGAGATAATGAGAGAGCTTTTTTAAAGCAACAATGGAGGATTACCTTGTTTTTTTTTTTCTTCTGTAAACAGGGAATTGGAAATTTTTTTGATGGACGGTTTTAGAGTTCAAAAACCGTCCCTTTAATTGGATTTTGCAGTTAGTTTTTATGGATCTCTCTCTTTCTTTTTTTTTTTTAGAACGTGTAGAGATGCAAGCTGCATCGTGGGGGGAGTGGGAAGTTATAATGGGGGTAGTGGGGATATGGGTTTGGATCATAGGGACGTGGGTAGTTGTGGAGGAGATCGTACGGAGGGATATGGTGGTTAGTTGATCGTGGGGGGGAATAGGACGTTAGGGTGGATATTGTGGAGATTGTGGATATTATTTTGAAAAGATATTCATGGATCTCAACTAACTCCTCTCCCTTTTTTTTTATATGAGAGAAAATAATAATATTTTCTTATTATTATTTTTACTCAAACGTACATATACTTGGAGTTTAATTTAAATCAAATTTAACTATTCCTAATACATATAATTAGGATTTATTTAACATTTCACCTGATAATGAACCCAAAGCAAACATGATTAAGCTCTAACACATAAGCTTAGAACCTAATTATACTAGACTCTAAGACATAAAATTAGAGTATAATTCAAAATATTTGGGCTAATCCTAACACATACATTTAGGATGAAAGCTCAAATTGAATGTCAAATCAAATTCTATTCGACTTTATCATATACATTTAAAGTTCAATTAACCAAATCAAACTCTAATACATATAATTAGAGTTTAATTTGAATCAAACTCGATTAAATCCCAATGCATATACAGGGAATTTAATCAATCTTTCATCTCAGGGTGAACAATGTTGAGCTCCAAAACATATATGGCCCAACAAAATTAATTTGATTATATATTTTGAGCATCTTGGGACATATAACTAAGGTGTAATCAAAATTAAGTTTAATTGATCATCATATTGTAAAATTAAATTTTTTTCTTTTTTTTTTTTTTTTTTTTTTTTTTTTTATGCCCCATTTTATGTACACCGTTGACCTGAAAAAGGCTGAGGCTTGTCGAATGGGTGAGCGGCTCTTTTGACAAGTCCGATTCCATCGCACAAATGAATCACCAAACCATTTGGTCGTGGGAACCGGTAACAGGGTCAAATTTGATTCTTCTAGGACCACAACAAGAAAGCTTGTTGCAAGCGGTACCGTGACAAATCTGGATTGTACCGTACTGCATTATTAGCGTACCGCACACCACCGTGATCTGACGTGAATAATGCAGATAACGCTTCCCAGTTACCATCCATATCAGTGACAACCGCCCGTATACGTAGGTGAGTTAAGGGCAGTTTGGTAAATCCTCACCTTATTTTTATCACCAGCCCCCCTGCATGTATACACGTAAGGAGAGAGAGAGAGGGACCTTTCCACAGTTGCTATTCCCCTTCTTCTTCCTCAAGCTCAACCGGATCGAAGAGGAGGAGCTCGGTGAAGTGCGGACTACGTCGACGTCCCGCCGCGGTATCATTCGAGCACACGTCCGCCGTCGTGGAGCTGCGGGGAGACAAGGCGAGCGCGGATTTTCGTCGTTCTCGAGGTCACGCCGGAACGTGAGCCGCTGCCGAGGTGGGTATCCAACATCTTCCACATTTGCTACTTAGTCTTTCAACATCAAGCTCGTGTGCTGTTTGCTGCAGAATTCCAGCGTCGATCATCCGTATTTTGACTCGTTCTCTGTGTAGGAGCGTCGGATCGCGACGAAACTTGGTTCGCTGGATTCGTGACTTCGAGAGGAATCCAGAGAGCCCCAGATTGCAGATTTTGGAGAATGTTAGCTTGGTCCAACTCCCTTTCTCCTTTGCTGTTGTTAAATCTGGACTAAATTGGGAATTTTTGTGTTTACTTGATGCCGTTTTCAAAAGCAGAAGAATTGGGGACCTGAGGATCGTTTTACGATTTATTCCTTTGGATTTCGGAATTTGTCCTCACCTGTTTGTGGAGTTGCTTAGGTGAGTTTCGATCCTTGGAATTGAGTTATGTAAGCTTAAGAGGAAATTGGCGCTAATTGAGGGATTTAATATTTTAGAGCTTTGAGGTAGCTCGGTTGTTGGTTCTGGAGGAGCTCGTTTGAACTGCAGGGATTATTGTTGATTCGAAGCCCCTCTGGCTGCCAGGACTTAGCATTCGAGGAGGGTTTTCATCGGTTTTGTTCCTAAGTGCAAAAGTAGTCGACATGTATAGTTTAAATATTGAATGTAAATCTTTAGCTCGAATTCATTAATTATAGCTTGGATAAAATCTAATTGGGAGCATGTTCAGCAAGTAATAATTTATACATGTTGGACTTGGACTTGACTTAGGAGAAAACCACGAATTGATCGACATATGCATACACTACCAGATTTAGCTCTAGGAGCTGTGATGTGTTGTATCGTTGCTGTGTGAGTGCGATGGATACACAGAGTAGTGTAGCTTGCATTTGCGCTTGTGCTAGGATGCCGAGCTTAGTTTACAGCAGAGTTTAGGCTGTTTCTTGTTGTCGGGGACCGTCGGGGTTGACGGTGGGCCTAGTTCACTGTTTTGGTTTCAGATTATGCCAGGGGCACGTGACCTATTGGTGGTTAGACCAGTTGGACCCTATTTACTTGACTTTAGCCTGTGAGAGCTTGATTGAGCTCGACAGAGATACGCTTGCATACTCGGTTGGTTCGCGCTCACGAGTGACACTCCAGAGTCGGGCTTAGTGCTTTTGCGTTGGTGTCATTATATCCTGGTTGGACTCGCTCTCCACTAACTACCAATGTGGTGGTTGTTAGTGTAGCTTCAACAGGCGGGACGGATGTATCACAGTCCCTCGTGAGATTGGGTCAGGATTATCATGTTCTACAGATGACTGGTGTTAGAGCAGGATAATATAGTAACATATAGTTGTAGAGTGTTTCCAGCTTTCCTTTCTACTATTCTTGTTTATCCTGTAGACTTAGTGGGTGGACCGATGATATTTAGGGCGGCACCCACTGAGGACTACCTGTTTTTACAGTAGTTCTCACGCTCATTTTCTTCCACCGTTGTTGTAGGGCCTTCGGTTTTGGCTGCTGCTCCTTCTGAGGCAGATCGAGGCAAAGGCGTTGCGAGCTAGAGCCCTACCCTTCGAGTGCTGTTAGAGTACCCTCGCTACAGGTAGTAGTTTTTGGTTTGGAGAGTTGTGTACATACTGTTGTTAACTCGCTGGAGCGAGTAGTATTTTTATATCGAGATATTTTGTATGTATATAGAACTCATGTTTATCCTACCTGTTTGTTTATAGTCTTTTCAGCTCTATGCTACTGTTTGTAGCATTGTATGTTATACAGGTACAGCTACGCTTCGTATACAAGAAAAAATTTCTTGTATACGGCGGATTTGTCGGCGTGCCCGAAAAACTGTGCAACTCGGGACGTGACATATGCCCTTGGTTAAAGCCATGTAATTGAACGATAAACTATAAATGTAACGACCACTCTTAGCAATAATAACTCGTTGGGCTGACCAATGACCCAAAATGCTTAAGCGTTATTATTACTAGTGTCCAAGTCTCATATAAATCTAATGACAACCCCATAAATTTTTTGTTCAATTCCAGTTTATTTCTTCTTCAGCATTTCAGAGGTCTCTTAATCGAAGGTACCCTAACATTTTATAGGGATAATTAACAATAGACGCTTGCGTTTATTGGAAGCCATGAATCCACAACACTTGATAACCATATATACATAAATATTAATCTGAATCATGAATACTACCCCACGGGAAATCAAAATAAAATTAACCGTGCGAGGTACGTCATTCGTGGTCGCAGACAAAAACAAAAACAAATGTAGGAATAAATCCCTAACATGGTTATGTGATGTTTGGTTAATGATTTTATTTATAGATGAGTTTCTAAATTGAAATTTATTTGTTATTGTATGGTCTTTGATTATGTATTTTAGTCCTTTTTCTATTTATTAATTTATGGGTTAAAGTTAATTTTTTGCATTGTATTTTTTTTTCATGTTTGGTTTTTTTTTTTATTTTTTTATTTATTGATATAATTAATTTACAAGTTCCAATTATATTTACTTATATTTTAGTAAAAAAATAAAATTCAAATGAACAAAAGGGTAATTTTGAAAAAGATTATACTTTTTCGCTAGAATTACTAAATATTGACGGACCAAATATAGTAATGCTATAAACACTATAATTCGTCGTTAAACCAAACGTGCTAATGCAATATCGATAATAATGTTATTTTGAAATCCAAAATATATGGATATATCGAAATAATGTAATATTATATAACTTGAACCAAACGTGCATAAGGGTTTAATGGTTGGCATCTGAATAATGTAATATTATATAACTCGAACCAAACACGCCCTAAGGGTTTAATGGTTGGTACGAAGTTTCAAAATTTGAAGTTTAGTTAATTTATATTATTAACTTGAGTTTATTTTTGAGAAAATAAAGAAAGCTGATGGCTTTTCTTTTTTCTCTCCCTTAAAAATAAACAAATAAATAAATAAATAACTTCCGTTATGCTTTAACGGGCCCGCCAATTCCCAAAATCGCCTAATTAATAACTTACCAAAAAAGGTAAAATAGATGAATCCCGTCCAAAGAAGATCCAACGGCTGACAAGCTCCAACCCTTCCGGCTCTGTAAATGTGTCACGTGCGATCAACGTCGGTGGATCTCTCTCTCTCTCTCTCTCTCTCTCGCACTCGCCTTAGAGCTTAGAGAGCGGTGTTCCTCTCAGATCTCAAGATCTATCGCGCACACGATCTCTTATCACTTTAATTCAGGTAATTTTTCCTAATTTTTCTAATTTACATAATCGATCTCGTTTTTTTTCCTTTTTCTTCGGAACAAAATCGGTGTCAATTTCCCTTTTTTTGTGAAAAGTTTGAGAAATGATTGAATGCCCCTTTCTTACCGTTAAATCTGCTTCTTTTTGTTTAATTTTGTTCCATTTTGGCATCATTAAAGGTTTAAATCATGGATTCGAACTGATTAAGATTTGATTGATATTTGGAATCGATATACAGGGATTTCGTGTTGCTTGGTGATTATAAGATGTTTAATGGTGGTGTTGATTATTTCTTGTCTTCTGCAAGATTTTTCTCTATTTTTGTGTATTTCTCTTGCATTATTTTCAATGGCGGTGTTGATTACTTGTTGTCTTCTACAAGATTTTTCTCTATTTTTTGTGTATTTCTCCCGCTTTATTTTCTGAACTAAGATGCGCGAGATAATGTTACGTATTCCAAGATTTGGGATTCATGCAGTTTTCTAGTTATACAATTTCATAAATGAAATTAATTGTGTTTTCTGGTTATATAATCTCATAAATGAAATTAATTGCTCTCTTTCTGACAACTGAATGGAGACCTTCTAAGCTATAATAGGCATTCTGAAATAGGCCCCTGGACTTTTTGATCGACACCATGTTAACTTTTTGTTTGCATTTGAGTTATTTCAATAAGATGAATTGCTTTTGAGTAAATTCAGTCAAATGGGGTGACGGTTTCATCACAATCTATGGCTCCATCAGCTATTAGGCATAACAGAATCTACATTTTCTTCAGCTGGCAGCCTGGAAACCTGAAAAGCTGTCAGCGCTGTGAAATTTGGTGGAACCTTTTTTTAATTTAATGAAATCCTGAATTCGACAAACTAGAAATATTCACACTAAAGTAAATGGAAGATGAAAATGTAGAGAATTTACCTGGCCTATCACCCATTTTGATCTGGCTATCTAACCTTTAAAAATTATGATTTTGTTGTCTGACCTTTTCATTTATTTGATAAGCCATTTAAAGACTCTCCCACTTCAAAATTTGGATGCATCATTTATCTTTACTAAGCATATTTTGTATAATTTATGTGACTATAAATTCATTAAATAAGTGATAAATGTAACGCGCTATAGTCCCACATTAGATGGAAAATTGTGATTGGGAACATAAGAGACTATGGACCATATTAACAATAATCGGATATAAGCCTTTTGAGCTAATGTTTTGGGACCAATAAATTATTATTGCTAGTGGGTCGGGTCGTTACATTTAGTATTAGAGCCAAATACCAGTTGAAAGTGTGAGAGCTAAGTGCTATGCAGTGTAAAGGGCTATACCCTTTGGTTTGGTGGGAGTTACCTTTTAAACCCGCATTAGCTGCCTCTAAAATCTCACATTGCCTAGTAATCTAGTCTATGTGTATATGATCAGGTTTGGACTTGATGAGGATGTCATTTCTAGACATGAGGACTTTGTAACACCCCAATAGTCCTATATCGGATGGAAAATTGATTGTGATTGGAAATATATGGACCACAAACTATATTAATAATAATTGTTCTTAGGCATTTTATGCCGGTGGTTTGGGCCCAATAAGTTTTTATTGTTAGTGGGTCGGGACATTATAATAAATATATATATTTTTACCAGAAGAAACATCAAATGGCTATTGGCTTAAATCAAACAAATTCAAAGGTTGGTACCAAAATTAAAACTTTTAAATGTTGGGTTAGTTGAACAAAACGAATCATAATTCAAATAAGTTCTATATAGTTTTATCTACATGAAAGTTTAGTCGGTGTCAGGCAAAATAAGTTTGGGGGTCTATTTCAAAATGGCCTATATTTTATCTAGTTTAATTTTATTTTTATTTTTCCTTCTTTTCCTATGCTAGAATGTTGCAACTGTGAATGAGGTGATCTTATTGTTTTGAAGGCTGAAAAGTATGTCAAGAAGAGCAGTTAATCCCAATCGGCGGTTGGTAGACAGTGGGAGTAACCCACTTGTTGGTTCACTCCATCAAAAGTCACGTTCTTCGCCCTTACTCTCTGTTGGGTTGGTTCTTTTGGTAGGTTTTACTTTTTGAAGTGTGCAGTTTTTCTGGTGCTTCATCTATAGATTTGGGTCTTTATTTGGTAATCTTCTTGTTGAAAATTTCAGGGTGCGTTTCTTCTGATTGGTTACTCCTATCATGGCTCAGGTGGGTACAAAATCATTCCACATTCAGATATTTGGGGTGCAATTCCATTACTTCAATAGTAAGACGTGGTTCAAGTCTGTACTGAAGTGATTCTTTCTTTGTTGTATGTTAATGTTCAGGTGGCTTTGGTGGTGGTAGAGAAGCTATAAGTAAGGTTGAAGGTAGACATCTCAGTCTCTTTCACTGTTATTGTTTTGGCTGTTTTCTATTTAGTTGATCCTTTTACTTCTACCTTTTTAATTACAATATTGTTTACTCAATATTAGTATTCATGTTTACTTGCATTAGTGTTTTTTTACCAGGATTATTGTTTTGCGAAATAATTGCTAAAAAGCTAATACGAAGTTAATCCTTTTCCTGTCCCTTCAACGTTGACCATTGCTATAATGTAACTTTGATAAAACAAAAGGAATTTTATTGTAAGTTCACATGTGTAATAATGTTTATATTTGGTGTCATTTATCTCCAACTCTCTTTTGCTAAAGAAGATTGATCTATCAACTGATCAAGGTTCATGATTCAATATTTTCATCTAAGGAGATCTCGAGAAGATTTGTGATGCAAACCGAGAGGTTGCCAAAATTGAATTTTCAAGTTTGCTTTTGTTTAAAGGTAAAACTAGGTTCAATTTATCAATTCCGATGAACTTTAAGCAAGAAAGCAACAATTTCAGCAAGACAAATTAAAATCGAATTGGGGTAATACTAAGATGATGATAAACCTTCACTAGATGAGATAATAACAACCAACTGAAAATACATATAATAGTTCCGAAAGGTAAATTCGGCTTTATCGGACTTAAAGCTTTAGTTTTGGTTGTTTGGCCAATATGGTTGGTAATGGTGGAATACTAGATTAAAAGGGGATAATAGGATATCAGGAGATGAGAGATATAAAAAGTGCAACGTTCACACGATTGCAGGGGATCCACGATCGACGAGGAGGGCAGTACACCACGGGTAGAACTTCGGCAACGGGGAAGAAGAAGATGAGGTAGTGACTCGGAAGAAGATGAGGGGTAGAAGTAGAAGCCGATCTTGTCACGAGGAAGAAGCGACAACGATCAAGTTGAGGAAGAAGACGATCTCGGCGCGAGGAAGAAGCGTCGATGATCTCACCGAGAAGTAGAATACCAAGGATAAAGATTGAGAGTAGAATTTTCTATTCATCCAAATATATCCTCTAAGGCTTCAAGAACCATGTATTTATAGTGTTAAGAGCCCTTAGATAATAAATCATTGTCTTTTCTATTTCCACACGACACGGTCACCCAAGAGTCAAGCATAGAAAACGAAGCAATTTTGGGAATTTCAAAGGTCTTTGTTTTTGGGGAATTCCAAAGATCTTCTTGGAAAAGTTTTTTTGTTTATTGGAGAAAAGGGTTTGGGTTAACCAAATCAACTAAAACTAAATGATTTAAATCCGAATCAAATACGAACCAACAAAATAAAAGAAAATTGCATTCAAAATAAAATGAGGTTTATTTGTTGCATCAATTTGGTCCTCTAATACACAATCTCTGCCTTTTCATCCTTTTCATTTACATTAGTTTTGTGTCTCCTATTATTCCATCAGCTTTTATTGGATGATGAATAGAACATTATTTTATCTTGAAGAGTCCTAAAAAAGTTTTGAAAATCCTACCTCTTCAAGTTAAAGCAACTTAAAGCAACTTTTTGTTGATCGAATAGACAAAAAACTTATGCATTAAGCTCTTTATTATGTAGAAAGTTTTTACTAATTGAAAAGTATAATATAAAAGAATTCTGTTTAACTACTCTTAACTTCATATATGACTTGGTTACAGTACTTAATAATGCCATTCAGCTTTACATAGGGCAAGGATTTTCACAGATGTATACATTAATGGGAGTGTGGGGGTGGGGCTTGGGCAACAGTCAAGCACCTTATTATTATTTTTCTTTTTGGGTCGTGCAGTGGCAAGGGAGCGGCAAGGGTGGGGCACGGCAAGGGAGCACGGGGGTGGGGTGTGGGGTGTAGCGTAGCGGCGACAAAGCGCTTGGGGGTTTGGGGGGGGTTCAGGGAGTTGTGGGCACTAGTGAGGGTAAATTGGCGCGGGTTTTTTTGTCAATATACAACATTTTAAATGTGAATAAGTATTGCAAATAATGTTTGGATAGTATTTTATCAATTTACATTATTTCACAGTACTTTTTAGACGAATATTAGCCAAACAATATTTAATTACAGACAACACTTATATGACAGAATTATCAAACACTATACAACTTTCTTAAATAGCACAATACTATATCTATAGCACTTCAGCAAAAGCATTACTTTCTACAGCTTGGCCACCCATGCCTGTAGACTTGAATACGTTGGTTGAACTTTTGTGAGTGTTGGATAATAAAAGGTCTGCTGCATACAGTTTTATAAAATGTGAAAAATTAGATTGTATTCTTAATGTTTTGATCAAATATAGTTGTAACCATTGTACTAATATTTCTTTGTCGACTAACTAGAATAATTTAAATAAAAAAATACAAGGAAATTATCCCTTCATTTCTGGGGCAATAAAGGAATAATTTCTTAAATGCCCTTCTACCGAGCTATAATTTCATCAGTGCCCCTTCTCAAAATATAACTAATGACCTCATAAATATCAAAAATGTTATTCTAAATGCTCCTCATAAAATTCATGCAAATTTCATGGATTTGTTCTTATATGGAATAAGCTACAAGCTTAGTACACTATCATTAGCAAAGCAATTTTCATAATTTTAACAATTTTTAAAGAAAAATTAATCAAATAAAAGTTATAATTCACACAATAAGGAAATAAAAGAATCATGCTATAATCTATTAAATGAAAAATCATATCCTGAATAAAAAACAACAAGAGTTAATATTTTGCCCTACAATGGATAGGTGAGGGTAAAATCGTCATTTCATTTGCTTAAAGTGTTACTCTCTTTTAACCTGGGTAAGCTTATTAAGTTGACAGTAGGGCTATTTGTGATAAATTTATATATTTTGAGGGGTATATGTGATATTTTTAAAGGGGCATCTATGAAATTTCTTTAGCGGGATACACTTGAAATTGCCTCAAAAAGAGGGGGTGTCGAATAAAAAAAAGTGAAGGTGAGGGGCCTATTATAAAATGGCCTATGGTTGAGGCTGTCTCTATACATTTTTTCCTAAAGAAAATAAGAAAATAGATGAACAGTTCTCTTGCACAGAACAAAAAAGTAATGTAGACTTGAGTACTTTTATTGAACCTTCGGGAATGTTTGAGAATAGAGAGTCTGATGCATACCATTTTATAAGGCTTGAAAATTAGATGCTATCGTTAGTGTTTTATCAAAATTATAGTTGTAACCTTGATATTAATATTTCTTCCTCGTAAAATTCCCATTTTCTTTTGTTAAATTACAGGTGCTTCTTGCACATCAGAAGTTATACGGGCAATACCTTTCTTACAAAAAGCTTATGGTGACACTATGCAAAAAGTTCTTCATGTGGGGCCCAACGCCTGTTCGGTGGTTTCTATGCTGTTGAAAGAAGACAACACTGAAGCCTGGGGTGTGGAACCTTACGATTCAGAGGATGCTGATGGTGGCTGCAAAAGCCTTGTGCGAAAGGGCTTTGTGCGTGTATCTGATATTAAGTTCCCTTTGCCCTACCGACCGAGATCTTTTAACCTTGTTATAGTTTCAGATGCTTTGGATTATTTATCACCAAAATACCTTAACAAAACCCTTCCGGACCTGGCAAGGATTTCAGTTGACGGCCTAGTTATATTTGCTGGTATGTTTATAAGAAAGTAAAATTATTTATTCTATCTATTTTAGTTATTGTGATGTGAAATATGTAGCATATGAACTAATTTATTCACTCCCTTTCTTGGTGATGACAAAGGGCAGCAAAAAGAAATTTAATTTTCCTACGACCATAAAATTTCTTTCTGCATTTGTAGGTAGGGCCAGTAATTCCAAAAATAACATGACCCAAAATTACCAAGAGAAAAACTAAATCAACACGACCTAAACCTGTTTATCCAAAAATGACACAACATGATATGATTAATAAATTCTTTTTCTTTTTCAACATTTAAGTCAAGTTATGAACATTTATATGTAGTCTCAAGTTGACTCAACTAACTCTGTTGTTGAACAAAACACAACCTACCAGGCCATTTTTCAGGGGAATAAGGAATAAGCTTGAATTTAATATTCTCCCAGGAGAGCTTCTGATTTGGTGAAATTCCCTAAGTTTATTACTTTGTTTGCATCCTCCTAGGCAATACGCTTTTTTGCTTTTAGTTCGTGTTCCTATAATTTGATTTTTTTTCTTAAATCTTACAGTTTATGGGTTTGGATCTTGAATAGTTTCTTGTGGTGTGAACTCGGCGAGTTCTCAAGCCTCACTCGGCTGGCCTTCATTTTCTGTTAATTATTGCACATCATAGCTAAAATTGTTCCCATCATGAAAATATGTAGTATTTTGTTTGCCAATTTCTCGAGGGAAAACTACTTTACTTGTTGATTGTACCGTTAAGTGTTGTTGTTGACATAATTCTCTTATCTTTTATTGGTTATGGATCAATTAATTCTAGATTCAGTTTCTTTTCCACTTCATGGTGTAGAAGTGCTATTTAATGCCTATTCCATGCTTGTTGTGCTAGTTTTCAAATTTTAAGTTAGCCAAGGATGTACAACGTGTCACATTGTTCAATAGGAAGAGTGGCTTTAGTTCATTAATTTATATTCTTTATTTTGCTAGGTTTTCCAGGTCAGCAAAGAGCTAAGGTTTCAGAGCTATCAAAATTTGGAAGACCGGTATGCGCAACAACTAACCTATATTAGTTTACCGCCTTTTACATACCTTAAGAATACTATTAACATTGTAGATTTGTACTACAACCTATAGATATGTTTCTGATGATTTGTGGGAATGTTTATATAACTTCTTACTTTTCTTTTTCGTACTTCAAATATGCGAACGCATTTTTTTTATATTAAACATTTTCTTTTTCTTTCTCGGATCTTTTTCGTAATTTGGGTAAATTTCGGTTAAGTCGTGAGCCTCTTCTACATAGTGATTGGGGTTTTCTTTTATCGCCAAAGGTATCTTAACATCGTCTAAAGAAAATTAGCCAAACAAACTTATTTGTATTGTTATCGGTGAATTAGTTAGACTTCTAAATTTAGGCTAGTCACGAATCATGTAAATTGCTTGTTTGCTTTATTCTCTTCTCTCTTTCTCGATTGTCATTGGTGCTTTGGACCTGATGAACTAGGATTTTCGGCTTTTATCATAACACAACCAACAATTCCAAAGCTTTTAGTATGAATTTTCCTTTGAGAAAGTGCCGTTGAATTATTTGAACATTTTGTCGATTTTGATCTATGAGATATATCTGTTATATTGTCTATGGGCCTTTGAGACTGGCTACATTATTGCTTCTTTGATAATCTAGAAACTAGATGACGATAGTGTTGTAGAGATGAATATCTCCAAAGTTATCAAGGTAAATCCTGCCCACCAAATAACACTACCATAATTAGGTTAATTGCCTACATACTCTTAAAGTATCCGCTTTCTATATCGACCCTTAGAAATTTAAGTTATGAAATCTACCTCTCTAAAGTTCCAACCCTTTTCAAATATACCCTTCGGGCACATCTCGTTAGCTTTATTCTATTAGTAATGCAAGATTACTAACAGCGGAGTTAATAAAGAAGGGGGTTTGGTATCTTGTATTACTAGTTACAAGGTATCCTGCAACTTATGAAAAACTACGACGTTACCCTTCCCTACCAGCCATATCCTTTCTCATCTCTTCATTTCAATTATAGAGAGCGGTATCTTCCTCTCCACCTCTCCGTTACGGGGTTTGAGGTACTCTATTTTTCTCAATCTCTGTCCCTTTTCCTTACCTCTCTCTCTACCCTCCACTCTTGTCACGAAGCCAAGCTCGGCCACAACTTGGCCGCGGCGGTCAAATTCTTGTGGAGCCTGCCAGGTTATGGTTGTTGTGCTAGATCTCGAGCAGATCTAGCTGTCGTGTTAGAGATTTGGTCGAGATATGGAGAACTTTTCTTCTTTATTTTTTTGTTAGTTTCTTTTGATGTTTCCTTTCCTTTTTGTTTTGTTTTCTTTTTTTCTTGCTTTGGTGAGCCGCTTTGTCTGATCGTTAGCGCTAACCATTAATCCCAAATGCTTGAGCTGTAAGAAATATGCAATCAATTCATTCTAAGTGTACAGATATAGCGCTCATGGGTCTCGACTGTGACTTGGCCCAACCCGACCTCGTACTATTTCGAATGTGACTTAGCCTAACACAGCCTCCCGCCAGGTGTGTAAAAGGCGCGCACCTCGGCGCCTAGGCGCGAGTGCGAGCCGCAACGCCTCGGCAATAGAGAGGCGAGGCGTTATTCTTGAGCGCGCACCTAGGCCACGAGGCGCGCGCCTCAGGCGAGGCGTCACGCGCGCACCTCGCAATATTTATTATTATATCGGTTTGGGTTTAATTTATTTTGGGTTGTCGAGTTTCAATATAAGTTTTATATTTTAACCCAATAAGATGGTTAAAAGATCCTTAAAAATATCCAAAAAAACCCTAGTGAAACCCATTCGTCCGCCATCTCCTCTCCCAATCATGTTCCCATACCCTTTCTTTATCCGTGGGCATCCAACAGTAGCATCGGACATCGCTGGCAGCAGGAACAATCGAACAAGCAAGCAACAGCAGCATTAGCAACTAGCAAGAAAGCAAGAGCAGCAGCAGTTTGCAAGTTGCAACGACAGCAAAAGCAGAAGCAGCAGTAGCAACCATAATCACTTATAATTTTTAAGTTGAAAGTTGAAATATATATATATTTTTTCTAATTTAAAAACCTATATGCATGTCACGCCCCGCAACCCGCCTATTTGGTCGGGTTCGGGCCACGTCAACAGACGCCGAACGGACAGGGCCTCCCCTGCCCGCCCAAGGCTCTAACAACAAGTACAATTTAACAAATCAAAGAGAATTTGCAATTATACAAGGCTTACACGAAGGTAAGCAACAACACAGCGGAAGAGTAAGCACTAAGCTAGAATATAAACCATACATGAACTTGATTACATTTGAACCAAATACAAGTAAACTAATCTATTACATTCTTTAAGCATTCGATACATCATTTCATTTTACATTTGTCATCTCCCAAAAATTACTTGAATGTTTACAACTTGACATCTATAGTTCAACAAAATAAAGTTGATACAAGTATAACAAAAAGGAAATGACTAGATGCAAGACTCAGGTGGCCAAAAACTATGACGCTAACCCCTTGCCCGGTCCTCATTGCCCAGCTCGTGCTAGGACACTGTGGGGTTAGTGGTGTGAGAACTACAACGAAGTTCCCGGTGGGCTCGCAGCCAGACCCGCCGACTTACCCACTAGGTCTATCCGGGCATAAGTATTTCAACGGAAATGAAATAGTAACCAAACTATGTAAGCTAATACTATGCAAGAAAGAGTCGGATAGATAGATAATCGAATTTAAATATGTTCGCATGCATGCACTTTACCATACTTTACTTTACTTTACTTGGCTCATTACCCAATCTAGCCGGTTAACATAGTTAACCCCAACAACCTCAAGACCCAAAATCCCTCGGCTGAGCAGGGAGGCTCTAAGCCTACAAGACCCGAGGGACCGTCGTCAGGGCCACGATCCCCTAGGTGAGCGTTAGGAACTCACCGCTTGAGGAGGAGAGCGACCTCCTAGCCAAGATTTGTCAAGAGTATCGATCTAATCCTCGCATTGAGGATTCATAGCCACTTGTTTCCTTGCCATTGTCAATGATAGGTTTTCTACCTAATCATGTATATCATTCTTGCCATAATGCCACTAAGTTAAACTATGTTTAACTAAGGTTGTCTCAATGCCAATCTTGTCTCTATGTTCAATATCACCTTTGTTGACTAAGATCAAGTCCATCCTATATTCACACAAGTAGGGTTCTAATTCTCATGCCTCTATGGTTCCATTACAATCTCTAAGTTCATTCTCATACTAGAACAATAATTGAAGTTCAACCATAGCATAATTAACCTCTACCCTATCATGCATGAATATACTATACATATAACATGCTCAAAAAGGTGAAATAGACATAGAAGGGAATTCGATGATTCCGGAATGCACCCCCCACCTTAAAATAATTTTGTGAGGATGCCCAAGAAGTTTCACGACCTACCGAGGCCTAGGTAAAAACCTGCAGTTTAAAAGTGAACCTAATCAGGCCATTTTACATAGTAGCCCCTATGTCGGATTTTCGTTTAAATAAACGGAGTTGTCAGCGCGTCGGGAATACCCCGATTAGGTTTCTACAAGGTCAATTTGACCCGAGAACCACATGTTCAAAAGCCCCAAATTTGGGTGCTCCAACAATGCCCTATGTCAAACCTAGGGTTTTGATCTCATTCACAAGCAAAATATAGCTTTAGATCAACCTAGAAGCTCCCTAAAACCATCCTTGACCCATTAGAACCATCCATTTGGGGTTTACAACAAACCCTAAGAAATCACCATGAGAGCACTTGAGCTCTCATGGAGCTTTCATGGTGTTCATAGCCCTAGCATGCCTCTAACACTAGCAACAAGCTAGAAAACCTCTAAACTTAGAGAAAACCACAACCATAAGCTTAAACTTGCAAGAACCTACCTCTTGTAGCAAGCTCAGCCAAGCCCTTGTTGTAGGAGAGCTCCAAGATCCTCCAACAAGCCTCCAACAAGCTCCAAAGCCACCTTCTCCAACTCATTCTCCTTCTTCTTCCCAACTCTAGGGTTTTCTAGAGAGAAAGGGAACAAAAGAAAGAAATGAGAGAGGGGTGAGTGTCTTTGTGAGAGAGGGTGTGGGAAGGCTTATTGTGTTGTAACAATAGCCAAAAAGCCCTCAACTTCTTTTATTTCGCGATTCTGGCGTGGTCGGACCGTCCCATACCGGTATGGGGAGATGTGCAGGTATGGGGTGCTACGGTGGCGAGAAACCCGAGAGCAACCTCCTCGGTTTCGTAGCATCTATACCTGGTATGGGCGACTATGCGTATGGGCCAAAGAAACTACCAAACCCGAGAGCTCTCTCTCGGGTGTGATGGCTATCTTACGGACACCTTTGTGGTATGGGCTCATAAAATTCTCAAACCCGAGAGCTCTTCCTCTCGGTCAAAGTTGCTATCACAGTGCGGCAACTTTGCTGCATCGTACGAGAATGCCCGGACTTGTGTTTTTCGCGGTTTCGACTCTACTCCGCGCCGAACAACGCCAAAACCCTTTTAACTCGTTTAGATTATCTTCTAACCTTTCCAAGAAGTTTGGAACGGCAATTGGAACACGTCCAACTATTTCATTTTCGTACTTTAGCCAATTTGGCCAAAGTCCGATCTTATCGTCGAATTTTCGATATGCTACATTCTCCACCCCTTAAAATTAGTTTCGTCCGCGAAACTTAACGCATACCTTAGCTTGTCGACTCGAACAAGTGAGGGTACTCCTTCCTCATTGTGTCCTCGAGTTCCCAGTGGCTTCACGCACCGCATGATTGCTCCACTAGACCTTGACGTAGGAAATCTTGCGATTCCTAAGTTTCTTTTCGCCTTTCCCAAGAATACAAACCGGGTACTCTTCATAGGTCATGTCCTCGTTTAATTCCACCGGTTCATACTCCAATGCATGAGCCGAATGGTGGATATACTTGCGAAGGTTCGAAACGTGAAACACATTGTGCACTCCCGCAAGCCTCGATGGTAACGCCAACATGAATGCTACCGCACCGATCCGCTCCAATATCTCAAAAGGTCAGATATATCGGGGACTTAGCTTACGAACTCCAAACCTTTTTATGCCGCGCATAGGTGATACTTTCAAAAACACGCGGTCTCCAACCGCAAACTCTAGATCCTTCCTCCGCTTATCGGCATAACTCTTTTGCCGAGATTGCGCCGTCGTGAGTCTTTGTCGGGCTAGGCGGACTTTTTCCTCCGCCTCCCGCACAACATCGGGGCCAAGAGTCGCTCTCTCGCCCACGTCGCTCCAATGAATTGGAGAACGACACTTCTTACCATAAAGGGCCTCGAATGGCGCCATCGCAATACTCTCCTGATAGCTATTGTTGTATGCGAATTCCGCCATTGGTAAGAAATCTTGCCATCCGCCCTTATAGTCGAGAACCCACTCCCGAAGCATATCCTCAAGTATCCGAATAGTCCTCTCCGATTGACCGTCACTTTGAGGATGAAATGCGAGTGCTAAAATTGAGTGTGTACCCAAAGCATCTTGCAAGCTCTTCCAAAAATGAGAGGTGAACCTCGGGTCCCGTCCGATACAATTGACACCGGAACCCCGTGTAACCTCACGACCTCGTCGAGATACACTTGAGCTAGCTTGTCTCCCACCAAGTAGTGTGGATCGGCAAAAAGTGAGCCGATTTTGTCAACCGGTCCACAACTACCCAAATCGCGTCATGCCCGCCTTGCGACCTAGGCAAACCCGTCACAAAGTCCATAGCAATGTCTTCCCACTTCCACACGGGTATTGGTAGACTTTGCAATTTCCCATTGGAAAGCGACGCTCCGCTTTTACTTGTTGGCACGTGAGACATTGTGCCACAAACTCTCCAATGTCCCTTTTCATACCCGGCCACCAATAATGGAGTTTCAAGTCTTGGTACATCTTGGTGCCGCCCGGGTGAATGCTATAGGGTGATTGGTGTGCTTCTTGCATAATCGCCCTCCGAAGATCATCGTCCTTGGGCACACACCAACGGTTTCGATACCGTAGTGTTCCGTCGGCCCCAATGCCAAAATCTTCGGCACTACCGCTCTCTCTACTTCGCCTTTGGAGATAAGGATCGGGAACTTGCAATTCCTTTATCTTCTCCAACAAGGTGGGTTGCACAATCAACATAGCAATTGTTGCGCGCTCCGGCGCCACCACTTCAAGCCCTAGCCGCTGCATCTCCTTGCGCAATGCAGGTTGAGGTGTAATCGCCGTCGCCAAATTCTCCGCCGACTTTCTACTCAAAGCATCGGCCACGACATTTGCTTTCCCGGGGTGATATAGAATAGTAACATCATAGTCTTTAAGCAATTCTAACGCCGTTGTCGCATATTTAACTCTTTACGGGTGAACAAATACTTGAGCCTCTTATGAACCGTGTAAATCTCACAACGTTCCCCGTACAAGTAATGCCTCCAAAGCTTTAGCGCGAAAATGACCGCTGCTAATTCCAAGTCGTGAATCGGGTAGTTCTTCTCATATGTCTTTAATTGGCGCGAAGCATAAGCGATAACTCGGCCATTTTGCATCAGAACGCACCCAAGACCAACGTAAGAAGCATCACTGTACACGACATAACTCTCTCCCGGCGTCGGCAAAGCAAGCACCGGAGTCGTCGTCAATCTTTTCTTAAGCTCCTCAAAGCTTCGCTCACATTCGGGGCTCCAAACATACTTCACCCCTTTGTGCGTAAGGCGCGTTAGTGGAGTTGTTATTTTAGCGAACCCCTCCACGAACCGCCGGTACTAGCCCGCAAGCCCCAAACAGCTTCGGTTCGTTGCATTTGTCGGGCGAGGCCAATCTTCAATTGCCTCAACTTTCTTTGGGTCCACGGAGGCGCCTCCGGATATAACGTGACCCCGAAAGTAATCTCCGTAGCCAAAACTCACATTTCTTCAATTTGGCATAAAGCTTCTCTCGCCGGAGTGTCTCCAACACGATTCTCAAGTGCTCTCGTGTTTTTCCTCGGTCCGAGAATATACCAATACGTCGTCAATGAATACCACGACGCACCGGTCCAATAGCGGACGGAAGACTTTATTCATTAAGTCCATAAATGCCGGGCATTAGTAAGCCGAAAGGCATAACCGTGAACTCATAATGGCCATACCGCGTACGGTACGCCGTTTTGTGCACATCCTTGGGCCGTATCTTCAATTGATGATACCCCGATTGAAGGTCAATCTTCGAATAAACCCTTGACCCTTGCAACTGATCGAATAAATCGTCAATCCTCGGCAACGGGTACTTGTTCTTGATTGTGACCTTATTCAACTCGCGATAGTCAACGCAAAGTCGAAGTGTGCCGTCCTTCTTTTTCACAAACAGCACCGGAGCTCCCCACGGAGACACGCTCGGCCGCACAAAGCCTTTATCGAGCAAGTCTTGCACGGTGGGCTTTAAGCTCCTTAAGCTCCATTGCCGTTCTATACGGAGCCTTCGAGATTGGCGCCGCCGGGGATTAAGTCAATGACAAACTCAACTTCCCGGTCCGGTGGCAATCCCGTAACTCATGGAAACACATACGGGTACTCGCATACCACCCGAATGCTACTCAATTCCGGATGCTCCCTTTGGGTATCCACGATGGTCGCTAAATAAGCCTTGCAACCACCCTTGATCATCCTCTTCGCCCTCACCGACGATATGGTCGCCGCAAAACGTGCGCCCTTACACGCTTGGTAGACCATATCTTCTCGTCCAGGTTCACGAAATGTGATAACCTTCCTCTCACAATCGATGACGGCGTAGTACTTAGAGAGCCAATTGATCCCTAGGACCACGTCGAAGCCCGATAACCGCTCGACCACTAGGAGATTGATTGGCATAATCCAATCCCCGATTTGCACCTTTGAGCAATTTTCGCACTCCTCGTCCACGGCAAAAGAGTGCTCGATAGAGTTGACCCGCAATGGTCATCATGACGTCCTATCTCTACCCCATGAGCCTCGGCGAATGATGCACGTATGAATGAATGAGATGCACCTGTATCAAATAATGCTTTAGCTCGAGTTCCTTGGATCAGAATAATACCTGCCACCACATCATCAGGAACTGGTGCTGGAGTCGACTGCTCCTCCACCTGAGTGGCAAAAACCCGCCTACTAGGTGCTCGAGGTGCCTCCTGCTGGCGAGATGCCGATGATCGTCCAGCAGACATAGCGGGTGGCGATCCGCCAATCGCGGAGTGTCTTGCACCGAAGGCTGCGAAGGTGCAGGAGATGAGCTGCCCGGACACTCGCGACCAATGTGGCCCGCCTGGCCACACCGAAAGCATCGCCCCTCCCGCTGAGGGCAAGTAACAACTCTGTGGTTCCCGCCGCAGATAACACACGGGTAGGAGGTCGACTCGAGTCGACTCATTCGCCGCCCTTGTGACCGCCGAGGTCGAGGGCCGCTAGAGCTCGATTGCCCCGGACCCACTCTATGCCCGCTTCTTGGACTTCTCCCTGTCCTTGTCCCTCTCAAAAGCCTCGCGCTCCTCTCGCGCTATAGCATTGCCGCGCTCCACCCAAAGTGCGCGGTCCAATACCTCTCCATAGGTCGTCAGCCGAAAAGAATCAATCTTAAAAATATCCGCCTCAACCCACGCCCGAACTTCTTTGCCGGTCCCGTCGCGTGGACCAAGCTCGCACGCAATGGATCATGTGCGTGAACTCCTCTCATACTCGCGCACTGTGTGACTCCCCTGTCTTAGCTTGCGGAAGTCCTCCTCGATCTTTCTTTTATCGCTTTCGGGAAAATACTCCATCAATAGCATCTCCCGAAACGTCTCCCAAGCCATGGTAGTATCGTTCAAGGAACGATCCTCCTTCACTTGCCTCCACCAAAGGCGCGCCGACCCCTCGAAGCAATGGGCCGCCAAATGCACCTTGTCCCGCTCGAGGGTATAGAAGTCCTCGAACAAGGATTGCATAGCGATCAACCACGTCTCGACCATCCACGGGTCCTTGTCTTCCCCGTTGAAGGTTGGTGGTTTCAACCGCTTAAAGCCGTCAACACCGCTACGCCGTTCCGCTCGCCTCGGGGGTGTCGTGATACGAAGGTGACGAACCGGCGGCGGTGGTACAAGCATCCTTGTGCTGCTGCGCCACGGAGGTGGTGCGCGAGCTCAACGGTGGCGTCGGGTCCGAGGCACGGGCGCCGCCGCCGCCTGTTGGGCCGCAAGTCGTGGAGCCTACTAAGGCTGCTCCGCCTGCTTCATAGCCCGACCAATGCGCTACTTGGGCTTGCGGCTCGCGTACTTCGCCGATCCGTGCTCGGGCACCTCGGGAGGTGGTGCCGCATGGATCGCGTCTTAGGAGGGCGTCCTCGTGGTGCCATCACGTCCTGAAACGTAGCACACACATTAATACTCAATACACGTGACTCTACACGTTCCAAAATAACTACCCAATTAAGCGAAAGTAAATAAGTAAATTATTTCCCACTCTAGGTGTCATGTGGTCGGCCGCCCACAAGGTTCCTTAGCGAGAAATAAATACTTAAATTCATCTCTAATTCCTTCTAGAGAAGTCTTAATGTCAACCCAATCCACTAGCTTTCGCGTTTACCAAATCCACGTTAAACGTTTCCTAAGTCCCTAAGGTCTCCAATCCTATGGTTCTTAAGTCAATCCTAGACCTTTGCTTACTTCCGTTCACGCTCTGATACCACTTTATCTGTCACGCCCCGCAACCCGCCTATTTGGTCGGGTTCGGGCCACGTCAACAGACGCCGAACGGACAGGCCTCCCGCCCGCCCAAGGCTCTAACAACAAGTACAATTTAACAAATCAAAGAGAATTTGCAATTATACAAGGCTTACACGAAGGTAAGCAACAACACAGTGGAAGAGTAAGCACTAAGCTAGAATATAAACCATACATGAACTTGATTACATTTGAACCAAATACAAGTAAACTAATCTATTACATTCTTTAAGCATTCGATACATCATTTCATTTTACATTTGTCATCTCCCAAAATATACTTGAATGTTTACAACTTGACATCTATAGTTCAACAAAATAAAGTTGATACAAGTATAACAAAAAGGAAATGACTAGATGCAAGACTCGTGGCCACTAGCTATGGCGCTAACCCCTTGCCCCGGTCCTCCGCCGCCCCGCTCGTGCTAGGTCCTGTGGGGTTAGTGGTGTGAGAACTACAACGAAGTTCCCGGTGGGCTCGCAACCGACCCCGCCGACTTACCCACTAGGTCTATCCAGGCATAAGTATTTCAACGGAAATGAAATAGTAACCAAACTATGTAAGCTAATACTATGCCTGCAAGAAAGAGTCAGATAGATAGATAATCGAATTTAAATATGTTCGCATGCATGCACTTTACCATACTTTACTTTACTTTACTTGGCTCATTACCCAATCTTGCCGGTTAACATAGTTAACCCCAACAAACTCAAGACCCAAAATCCCTCACTGAACGGGGAGGCTCTAAGCCTACAAGACCCGAGGGACCGTCCGTCGGGCCACGATCCCCTAGGTGATCGTTCGAACTCACCGCTTGAGGAGGAGCGACCTCCTCAAGCCAAGACTTGTCAAGAGTATCGATCTAATCCTCGCATTGAGGATTCATAGCCACTAGTTACCATGCCATTGTCAATGATAGGTTTTCTACCTAATCATGTATATCATTCTTGCCATAATGCCACTAAGTTAAACTATGTTTAACTAAGGTTGTCTCAATGCCAATCTTGTCTCTATGTTCAATATCACCTTTGTTGACTAAGATCAAGTCCATCCTATATTCACACAAGTAGGGTTCTAATTCTCATGCCTCTATGGTTCCATTACAATCTCTAAGTTCATTCTCATACTAGAACAATAATTGAAGTTCAACCATAGCATAATTAACCTCTACCCTATCATGCATGAATATACTATACATATAACATGCTCAAAAAGGTGAAATAGACATAGAAGGGAATTCGATGATTCCGGAATTCACCCCCCACCTTAAAATAATTTTGTGAGGATGCCCAAGAAGTCTCACGACCTACCGAGGCCTAGGTAAAAACCTGCAGTTTAAAAGTGAACCTAATCAGGCCATTTTACATAGTAGCCCCTATATCGGATTTTCGTTTAATTAAACGGAGTTGTCCCACGCGTCGGGAATACCCCCAATTAGGTTTCTACAAGGTCAATTTGACCCGAGAACCCCTATGTTCAAAAGCCCCAAATTTGGGTGCTCCAACAATGCCCTATGTCAAACCTAGGGTTTTGATCTCATTCACAAGCAAAATATAGCTTTAGATCAACCTAGAAGCTCCCTAAAACCATCCTTGACCCATTAGAACCATCCATTTGGGGTTTACAACAAACCCTAAGAAATCACCATGAGAGCACTTGAGCTCTCATGGAGCTTTCATGGTGTTCATAGCCCTAGCATGCCTCTAACACTAGCAACAAGCTAGAAAACCTCTAAACTTAGAGAAAACCACAACCATAAGCTTAAACTTGCAAGAACCTACCTCTTGTAGCAAGCTTAACCCAAGCCCTTGTTGTAGGAGAGCTCCAAGATCCTCCAACAAGCCTCCAACAAGCTCCAAAGCCACCTTCTCCAACTCCTTCTCCTTCTTCTTCCCAACTCTAGGGTTTTTCTA
The DNA here is from genome assembly GCA_025177825.1 of Aechmea fasciata. Classification (NCBI taxonomy): domain Eukaryota; kingdom Viridiplantae; phylum Streptophyta; class Magnoliopsida; order Poales; family Bromeliaceae; genus Aechmea; species Aechmea fasciata. The sequence goes on along the minus strand of CM045923.1, from coordinate 935,783 downwards.
GAGAGAAAGGGAACAAAAGAAAGAAATGAGAGAGGGTGAGTGTCTTTGTGAGAGAGGGGTGTGGGAAGGCTTATTGTGTTGTAACAATAGCCAAAAAGCCCCTCAACTTCTTTTATTTCGCGCAGTTCACAAACTGTTGTCAGACCATCCCATACCGGTATGGGGGAGATCTGTACCGGTATGGGGTGCTACAGTGGCGGAAACCCGAGAGCAGCTTCCCTCGGTTTCGCAGCATCTATACCGGTATGGGGCAACCTGTACCGGTATGGGCCAAAGAAAACTATCAAACCCGAGAGCTCTTCCTCTCGGGTGTGATGGCTATCCACAGATGAGACACAGAGGGTTTGTCTGCATTGTAAACCATAAAATTCTCAAACCCGAGAGCTCTTCCTCTCGGTCAAAGTTGCTATCCCAGTACGACAACTTTGCTGTCTGCGTACGTAATGCCCAGACTTGTGTTTTTCGCGCTGTTTCGACTCTACTCCGCGCCGAACAACGCCAAAACCCTTTTAACTCGTTTAGATTATCTTCTAACCTTTCCAAGAAGTTTGGAACGGCAATTGGAACACGTCCAACTATTTCATTTTCGTACTTTAGCCAATTTGGCCAAAGTCCGATCTTATCGTCGAATTTTCGATATGCTACAATGCATGTGTTTTCTTTACTTTTTTATGGTTATCTTATTTTTGTATGGTTATTTTGGAATTTTTTAATGTAGAACATTAAATTAAATTAGGCTTAGTAAATGTGCGCCTTGTCTTCTTGAGGCACACGCCTCACAATGCACCTCGCGCCTACACTGCAGTAGACTCTTGCGCCTCTTCGCACCTCGTGCCTTTTCAAACACTGCCCGCCAAAGGGGAGGATGCAGGCGCATTTAAGCCAACACTCTGATCTCTTACGTTTTTCACTTGTTTATATTCATTACATGCTGTTTTTGATGCATGCTTCCCACAAATCTTGAGGGGTTGCTTTTTTACTTGTATGACAGTTGAATAAAATAGTTTATATTTTTGTTTGCAACATTTTCATCATATATATGTCTTATGGGTACATTAGCATATCTTGCATATCATAAATTTATTAATCACCAATATGTTCATGTATGGTTGCATGATTACTGCATTGAACCAAATGCGGTAATGCAACACTAGTCTGATTCACAAGAATTGGATTCCTGGTTATGTTGAAATAACTAGGAATGCTGCATAGCGCGAACCAATGCGCCTTAACTTTCGTTGTCAACTATTAAAAGTAGCCGCTAACTCTACAAAAGGATTCATTGTCCTTTAAATATGCTCCCTGAAAAGTTTAAGATATAAAATTTACCCCTCTGAAGTTTCATCTTCTTTCATATCTACTCCCTATTTTACCTGGGGTTAGATTTATAGTAAATATTGTAGAAGAATTACAACTTCAGATTTTTAGGTGGAAGAAGCTCAAAGAACAGAATTGTTACTATTCACAATATAATACAGCCTCAGTTGGTCTACTGGGGAAATAATCAAGAGATACTATAGTAATTTAGTTTCCTATTGTATAGCAGAGTTATAAGGAAATATACTAATAGCTTCCTTTAGTGAGTTGGATCCAAGCCAACTCAGATGTTGTATTTGCAATGGCACGATATTCAGCCTCAGTAGAAGAGCGGGCAACAGATCGTTGCTTTCGTGAGCTCCATGAAATAGGATTGATGCCAAGGAATACAACGTACATAGAGGTGGATGTACGATCATCTTTATCACCAACCCAGTCAGCATCAGAGAAGGCGTGCAGTAGTAAATTAGAGTAGCGCTTTAAGTGCAGTCCATGATAGATAGTGCCTTTGAGACATCGAAGGACACGTTTGACTGCAGTCCAATGAAGCTCCAACGGTTGATGCATGAATTGAGATAATTTGTTGACGCTAAAAGCTATGTCCGGCCTTGTGATAGAGAGTTATTGGAGAGTACCAACAACTTTTTGATACTCAGTAGCATTTGTTGGAGGAAGCCATCATGACGAGGTAGTGAGCTACTAGTCGACAGTGGAGTAGCAACATCTTTAGCACCAAGCATTTTAGTTCTATCAAGGATTTCTCTTATGTATTTATGCCGAGTGAGAAATAACCCGTGTTGTTGGTATAAGTTCAACCCCTAGGAAGTAATGAAGATCATAAGATCTTTAAGAGAAAACCTGCCAGAAAGAGCTTGGACAAAATTGTAGAAATGATTTATCATTTCCATCAACATACACAAGAAAGTATACCACTATTTCATTATGTCGATAGATTGAAAGAGAACAATCAGATTTTGATTGAGTGAACCCATATGCAATAACAAAGCTAGTAAGTGCATGATACCAAGCTCGAGGGCCTGTTTGAGACCATAGATTGCTTTCTTAAGTCGACAGCCATGAGTAGGTAAGGAGTGATTAACAGATCCCGGCGGTTGTTGCAAATAAACAACTTAAGAGAGAGTACCATGTAAGAAGACGTTGTTCACATCCAGCTGATGAAGAGACCATCTTTGAGTTAAAGCAAGGCAAAGAGTAGTTCGTATGGTGGTTGGTTTAACGACCAGGCGAAACATCTCATGATAGTCTAGTCCAGGTCTCTAATGGAAGCCTTGGGCGACAAGTCGTGCTTTATAGCTTGCAACACTACCATTGGGATGCCTTTTGATTGGAATACCCATTTGCAACCAACAACATTGTAATGAGGTTGAGGAGCAACCAACTCCCAAGTACCATTGCGAAGAAGTGCAGTAAATTCTTCAGACATTGCAGTTTGCCAGTTTGGATCTTGGATAGCTTGAGATACACAGGTTGGTTCCATGATAGTGGGAATAGGGTGCTTCAATGTTGTATAGAGCTGTTTAGGCTTGAAAATATTATTTTGAGATCTAGTGGTCATAGGATGTGTGCGTTGAGGGGCGAAGTGACTGGGTTGTTTAGGTGAAATTGTATTTGATGATGAATTTGCACTTGGGCTTTGAGATGACGAGCATGCGCTACCTTGTTGTGGGTGCTGTTCATGCAAAGTGGGCACAAAAGACTGATGAGAGGATCCTCTACTAGCTGGAATTTGAGAAAGTGAAGCAGGACTAGGAGATGAGTGTGCATGCAATGGAATAGGGACATCGGATCTGCTTTAGAAGTTACAGTAGAGGATTTGGAAATGATAAAGTGAGACAGACCAAGATTATCTTGATTAGGTGCAGACCACATGGAAGTGTTAGACTGAACTTGGGAGGGTGAGGAGGCATGAGGAAATGTTGACTCATCAAAGATGACATGTCGAGAAACATAGATCTTATTTGTGCTAGGATCGAAACACCGATAGGCACTTTGATTAGGTGAATAACCAAGAAAGATGCAAGGCTTGGAAAGTGTGTCAAGCTTATGTTTGGCATGTGATTTTAACCATGGATAGCATATACAACCAAAAATGCGAAACTTTGTGTAATTTGGAGAGTTCTTAAGAAGCGCTTCATATGGAGATTTAAAACGAAGTATTTTGGTAGGTAAGCGATTTATTAAGTATGTTGCAGTTTGGAAAGTATAGGACCAAAATGAAGCCGGAAGAGATGCTTGATGGAGTGTCAATCCTGTTTCAACAATATGTCGATGGCGCCGTTTTGAGGACGCATTATGTTTTGGTGTATAGGGTGGGGTTGTTAAGTGAGTGATGCCATGAGATTCAAAGAAGGCTTTCATTTTTTGATATTCACCGCACCCATCAGAATAAATTGAAACAACAGGCAAGCCAAAATAATTTTCAACTTATTTTTTGAATTTAGGAAATAAGAAAGAGACATCAGATTTTCTTTTCATAGGAGAAAGCCAAACATATTTTGTAAAATGATCAACAAAAATTACACATGTAATGTGCCAATAGTCCCACATCGAATAATGTGAGAGTATGATAGGTTTATAAGTGACGGACACATTAGTAATAATAACTGAGTTTAAGCATTTTGGGCCGGTGGTTTGGCGCCAACGAGTGGTTATTGCTAGTTGGCCGGATCGTTACATTTGGTATCAGAGCCTGATAACCAGTCGGAAGTAAGATAGATCTCACATCGACTAGTGAGGATTTGGGGTTATGTGTGTGATTGGGCTAGGCTGACGAAGACGTCAGGGCCTAAAATGAGGGGAGTATGTAACATTCCAATAGTCCCACATCGGATAATGTGAGAGAGTGTGATCGGTTTATAAGTGATGGACACATTAGTAATAATAGCTAGGCTTAAGCATATTGGGCCGGTGTTTTCTGCCCAATGATTGGTTATTGCTAGTGGACCGGGTCGTTACAATATAATAGTTAAATTCGTCAACTGATTGGAGCCGGACCCCAAATATTAGTATAGAGAAGATCAAGAGGTCGACGACTAGACAAACTTGAAATTCCGAAAGGAAGTTTATGACTTTTATTACAGCGACATGAGTCGCATAGCAAAGTAGAAGTAGACTTAGAAATCAAGAGATATTGAAGAATTTGAGAAGAGGGATAACCAAGGCGCTTATGCCAATCACTTTTGGAGACACGAACACCAACTATGGCTTGAGGTTTATTTTGCGATACGCCAATCACTTTTTGAGACTCATAACTCGCGAATGTGATTTGCTTGCAAAGAGACATAAGAGCTTGTTCCAGGCTTCATGCGACGTCTTTGCTGAGGCTACAAGTGGCATTCCAGATTCTTAAGTCAATGCAATGATTGCATGAAGTAGCAGTTGGTCTTGACGAAACCAATGAGAATAGGCCGTATTGGTGACCATATTCTCATTAACGAGTACTGTTTTGGGCGGTGATACCAAAGTGCCATCAACGTATCTCATCAAATCATAGCCAACCAGAAGGGTATTGAATTGCGCTTGCCATGACAGATAATTATGAGTAGTAAGCTTAAGAGGGAGTTGGGCTGAAGCATTTATTGAAATAAGCATATTGTTGTGGTCAGAATGGGAGTTGGGAATAGCCAATGGGGAGGTAATGAGTGTTTGAAATGCTTTCTTCAGCCATGGGGAAAAAAATAATAGGATCTCTAGCTTGTCTGAGCAGTAAGCTCTGATACCATGTAGTAAATATTGTAGAAGAATTACAACTTCAGAATTTTAGGTGGAAGAAGCTTCCGTGCTCTACGACTGGGGGCTCTAATTTAAAGTTTGTGCTTCTGCTGTAGTTTCGTCAGAGCATTTGATTCATTACTCTTCTTTTCTTTGCTCTCTTTTTGGGAGCATTGACTGTTTGTTTTTATAATATTTTTCATGATACTTACAAATATATAATTATAGCCTGAATTCTAATTTGCATGAGGCTGCAAAGTCTGATGCCAAATAAATCTCCAGATGTCTTGGTTTTTTGCAATTCCTTTTTTTGACTTAAAAATTGTTTTTTGTTGGTGATTTCTTATAGGCTAAATTAAGGAGCTCGTCGTGGTGGATCCGATACTTTGTTCAGAGCGGCTTAGAAGAGAATGAAGCTGCGATAAAGAAGTTTGAGCAGGCTGTGAGCGAGAGATCTTACAAGCCCAGTTGCCAAGTTTTCCATCTTACCTCATAGCTGTGTGTTGATTAAATTGGATGCTTCAAATTTGATCAAGTTTTGCTCCATTTGTCTCTTTTTTTTTTTTTCTTTTTTTCTTTTTTCGGGGAAAGAAATATGCTTTAGCTGTAAGAATTCTGTTACTAGATGCTCAATTCGACACAGAAGATATTGTTTATTAATTTATTCTCAAATTTACCTGCCGAGGCTAGATTTGGGTACACTGATATGTTACTGTAAACATCAAGTTGATGGCTTGCTTTATAGCTATCAAAAATTTGTTTTCTAGATGCAATTTTACTTCATGGAGCTTTCCGTTACGTTTTTGTTTCTTCTTGAAATTTCACTATTTAACCACAGTCTAGCTAAGTACTCACTCAGTTTGCTATTATTCCTCTTAGTGATTGTTGAAATATTTTCATGAACTAGGCTACTATGCTATTAATAGCACCAAGTAATTGGTGCTATCAAATTTTTGGCCGTTGGATTTAGAGATGTGCGGTTAGGATGATGTGGACCCGTTAGAGTTAAGTGGGTGGTTGATTGAATAGTACGATCTAACGGGTGAAAATCATCAAAGGGGTGGATCTAACGGTGGAAAATTTGGTAGCATGGAGACTTCTGTGCTATTGATAGTATAGCAGCCGGACTCATATTTTCATATATATACATGTAACCCCCCACTCCCACGTCAATGCTACGGTTCAAATACAAATATATATCAAATGCTAAACTTTTATTATCATATTTGCTAAAAAGGGATTCGGACGCAATCGGATATTTTTTTCGAATTCAAATACGAATTGAATACATATTGCATATAATTTTAATAATAATAATAATATACAATAATGTGCACATGTGAATGTAAACTAGAATATTAACAACAATGCAACTCAAGTTTTTCTCTCCGGCTTAAATTTTTATATTCTTATATTTGATTGAATAAAATTTAAGATTTAATAAATACAAATGTAATTTTTGTATGAAATTTATAATAAAATAAACAAAGAAAAAAAACTATATTATATTCTAATAACATATATTAATGGAATCTTTTATCTCCACACAACGAAAAAAAAAAAAAAAAATCAAACTCCTTATCTCTCTACAAATAAAAATTAGTTTAGATAAAGATCTATACATGGTCACAAATTGACCTAACTGATCTAATTGATCAACACAGAAACAAGTTGCCAAATCAAATTGCCAAATGTGGGAGAGCTATTTTATTACTTATCTATGAGCTTTCTTTAAATATTGTGTGATACAAGCCATACATTTTTTTTGGAAAGAAATGTAGCATGTTACCTGCTTCGTTCATTTTTTTAAGAAGTAAATTTAACTGAAAATGTAAAGCAACTAGACATCGAACTTGGAACCTCGAGTATCAATCATCGCCTCTCGCTACTATACATCATGATCAATGATAGTTGAAGATTTTATCAGAATTTGTAAGTTTATGCTATTATTCGTTATCTAAAAGCCAAAATATGACGAAGATTTCCTATGTAGCAAGGTGGGAATATGTGTTGAGTATATTTACTCCAAAGATTAATTGGACAATCTGATGATTATTTTGATAGCGAATTTTGATAAATATTTTTTAATGTCAACGATACATGTAAGCATTCAAATGGTACAACACCAGTGAAACCTTTTAGTAAAAAATACGTGATAGTAAATTGTAAAGGGCTTATATGTTGTTACCTTGGCTATAAAGTCGAGGTTTGAGATATCCCACCTTTAATTTATTTTCTTACGTGCGCATCTAATAACATGTTGTAAGACTTTGCTTTAATGCATACTAGCTAAGTGTCCGCGCGATGTGGCGGAAAAATAATATTTTAGTTATTTTTCATAATATCTATTTTTTTAGGCATGTTTAATTTTATTAGTTTATAAAAATATATAGAAATATACGAAATAGAAAATACACTGCTATAAATCAGACAAAATATTTGACACTAACTTTATATGAAACACATTCATTTCAGAAACCTCACGATATTAAATAAAACTAAAATTACATAAAGTATTACCTAATTAAAATAGTTAGGGAACACAGATTAGCGCACTTCCCATAAATAAAAGGTTTACAATCGTCTATTTATAAATAGTCAACCATAAAAGTGTTGAAGTAAAAAAAAAAAAGAAAAAGAAAAAAAAAAGAAAAACGAAAAAGAAAAAATGTGGTGTATGAGATGGGTCCATGCACTAGGTGCATGGACAAAAACCCACCTGCCGCCGTCGAGCTCGGCTTCACAGTGCATGCCGTCGAGCTCGGCTTCGAGATGTTGCTGAAACATCAACCCGACGAGCCTCTGCTCCGCCTCCTGAGGATCGCCGCCGAACGGCGTCCCTACCTCACCCCCGTCATCGCAGATCTCCTCCAGCGGCTCCGTCGTCGCGAAGCCCGCCATCTGTTCGATAAAATGCCCAATTCGCTATTGCAGAGTCCTCCTTCGCGAGGCTCGGTGATCAGCGGCTCCATCGTCGCGAAGCCCGACATCTGTTCGATGAAATGTCAAAGTCGCTGTCTACGGTGAAACCTCCGTTTGGCGCTTAGCCGTCGACGGAGGTAACGACCACAATGGAGACGACGAAGCCGATGAAACCTCCGTTTGGCGCTTAGCCGTCAATGGAGGTAACGACCACGATGAAGACGACGAAGCCGATGAAACCTCTGTTTGGCGCTTAGCCGTCAACGGAGGTAGCGACAATGACGGAGACAACGAAGCAAATTAATTTTCGTTTGACGCTCAGCCGTCGACGGAATTAATGGCGCACCGGCGACCATGAAGATAAAGTCAAAGCAAATTAATTTTCGTTTGACGCTTAGCCGTCGACGGAATCAACAAAACACGCCCGCCATATGTTCGACAGAATGGCCAAACGAATGTCGAAGGCAAAAAGTAGAGAAGAGCGATGCTCTTTTGTTCGACGAAATTATATAACGAAACATGCCCGCCATATGTTCGACGGAATGCCCCAAACAAGTGTTGGCGGCGAAATAAAACAAAGAGAGCGGTGTTCTTTCCTTTATCATCAAAAGAGAGAGAAAGATCATTCTTTCAATCAAAGAAAGAGAGAATGAGCTTTATTAAATCCGTTTAAACCGAACATTGAATCCTTTGACTTGGTCAAATTGAACCAAATTAAAATTCCATCACATTGGATGCTCTATACTTTAAACCTACAAATACATTTGGTTTTAAATTAAAGTTCTCAAGTTCGTTTCAAAATATCATTTGGATTAACCCACATCTTTGTTTAAATTTAATGAGCCCAAATTAGGCCCAAATTCACTTTCGAAAATCAAATTCAATCCAAACCTCATTTGAACTCACATCATATCCAAACCCATTAACTCATATCCAAACCCATGAATCCATATCATAAATCTATATCATAAACCCATACCCAAAATCTATAACCTAAACCCATATACTCAAATCCACCTACCTAAAGCCGATTTCATAATCAAAACCCATATTAACCTATATCCAAATCCATTAACCTATAAACCCATTAACCTATATCCAAATCCATTAACCTATAAACCCATTAACCTATATCCAAATCCATTAACCTATATTCAAATCCATTAACCTATAAGCCCATCTAAACCCATTAACCTATATCCAAATTCATTAACCTATAAACCCATATCCAAACCCATTTAACCAAAACTCATTTAATCCATTAACCCAAAACCCATAAATCTTAACCCATTTACTTAAACCAATTAAACCCATTAACCAAAACCCATTACCCAAATCCACTTATCAAAGCCCATAAGCTCAAACCCAATTCCTAATTCAAGTCCACAACCAAATCAAAAAACCCAAATGAACCCAATTCCTAATTCCAATCCATAAACCAAATTCAAACCCAAATAAACCAAACCCAATTCCTAAATCCTAAACTAAACCCAATCTAAACGACCGTGAAGTCGTTAAACTAAATCCAAACTCAAATTTAAACGTCGTTAAACTAAACCCAAATCCAATTTTCATGAACGCTCCAACTCAAACCAAATCCAAATCATTCAATCCTCTAACACATAAAACTAGAGTCAAATCATGTTCAAACTCGATCAAATTCTAAATATATGCTTAGAATTGAACGAACCATTTAATCAAATTAAATTTGTTGGACTCTAATACATTTACTCGGAGTTCAAATAAATGAAATTAAGTTAGATTCCAATACATATACTTGGAGTTTAATTTAAATCAAATTTGACTAATCCTAATACATATAATTAGGATTCTTAACATTTCACCCTATGATGAACCCAAAGCAAATGTGATTAAGCTCTAACACATAAATTTAGAGCCTAATTACACCAGACTCTAAAATATAAAATTAGAGTCTAATTAATTCAAAATATTTGGGCTAATCCTAACACATACATTTAGGATGAAAGCTCAAATTGAATGCCAAATTAAATTCTATTGGACTTTATCACATACACTTAAAGTTCAATTAGCCAAATCAAACTCTAATACATATAATTAGAGTTTAATTTGAATCGAATTCGATTAAATCCCAATGTATACACATGGAATTTAATCAATCTTTCATCTTAGGGTGAACCATGTTGAGCTCGAAATATTTAGGGCCCAACAAAATTAATTTGATCACATACTTTGAGCATCTTGGGATATATAACTAAGATGCAATCAAAATTAAACTTTTCTTTTCTTTTTCTGCTCCACTTATGTACACCGAGGGTATGCCCTTGGTTAAAGTCATGTAATTGAACGATAAACAATAAAATTTTTGTTCAATTTCAGTTTATTTCTTCTTCAGCATTTCAAAGGTCTCTTAATCGAAGGTAGCCTAACATTTTATAGGGGTAATTAACAATAGACGCTTGCGTTTATTGGAAGCCATGGATCCACAATACCTGATAACCATACATATTTAAATATTAATCTGAATCGTGAATACGACCCCACGGGAAATCAAGATAAATTTCACCGTGCGAGGTACGTCATTCGTGGTCGCAGACAAAAAGGAAAGATTTACCTTTTACAAATCTTTTCCTTTTTTAGACCACACTCTTTATTTTTCTTCGCTATCCGACGCTGAATGTGTAATGTGGTTGCAAAAGGCAATAAAATATATTATTTTTTTGAATTTTAAAAATTATGGGGGTAAAAAATTAGCTTAGCTAAAAAGTCTTCTTCCTTTCTTTTTTAGAAGGATTTCTGTATTTGATTGAGAGCATCTGAGGCATAATTCATAAAAATTTCATAATATATTAGTAAAAAAAGAAGAAAACGGTAAACATTAAGAAGAAAATTATTTACGTCGTGCTATGAGCCGAATTCCTCAGCCGTTGACCTGGTCAAAGGCTTTCCTCGAGAAACGTGAGGGAATAAAATTCGGCCTCGCGTGGTGACCCTCGAAGTTTGCGCCCTCCGAAAGTTCAAGTGATTCGACTAATGAGGGATCGGATTAGCCGAGTTCGAGAAACCCTATTGTAAAAAGGATTCGGCTGAGTGAGCCGAAGTTGATAGGATGCACAGTTATTGGTCGGCTGAAAGAGCCGAATGCCTTTTATACATTGAAGTTAAATGTGGAACTTGTACAAAGGACGAGTGTACCTAAGGACATACAGACTCTGGAAATCTAATTTAGAACTACTCCTAAGAAAATAATAAATGCGGGAAAGAAAAAGATTACAAGTAGACTACTAGAAACTGCGAAAAAAATGCACAGAAAATAAAGGTGGTCTTCTATTCTCGGGAAAAGACCTCTTTTCTGGGCATTATTTGCCTATTTATAGTCCGCCCTTGTTAATCAAGTATTGCTTCATGATCGGCCACTTCCCTACTTTTAAAGGCCACTTCAAGCCGATCAAAACCTCACATAACCGCTTGCAGTTATGCTTTGCGGTTACTCCAATTATTTTGCCAACACTCCCGGTGCACCAAAACTCCCTTTTAATCTTGGCTCCTAAAGGTTCGGGCTGAATCGTGCACTTAATATGCCATGTGGTGGGCCATTATTGGCCCTAACAATTGCCCCCTCGACAGCTTCCGAACGGACGATACGGACGATTCGGTAGCTGGCGTAATCAAAGGCGCGTTTTTTCAAAAGTCATCATTTGAAATTCCTTCATACGATTTCTCTTCTCAACCGTCCCTTTTTTTTCGACGGCTATGATCTCAACATTCCTTTTGTCTATGGCATTAATTAGGTCATATTAATTACCGCCATCTCTTCATCATCATAGCCAGCCTCGAAAATCAATTCGACGCGATGGCTTTCCTTTTCCTTCTTTGCCCAGCTTCTTCTTCTTCACTTTTTTCTTTTCTTTGGCTTGGACCTTCATTTTCTTCACCGCTATCTTTAACCTTCTCATCCTCAATTTTTAGGGTTTTTTTTTCCATTTCTTTTCTTTTTGTCTTAGCAATGGTGTCGCTTCCGTCTCTTCATTCTTCTCCATCATTGGATTATACCGTACTCCGACAATTCATTCAGTCGGACCCTTCTTGGTTTCTCTTAGGGCCTTCCTTTATTGATGACCCTGCTCTTGAAGATTCACACTTCTCAGTTGAAAATCTTCCTTTAATAGCTAATGTCACGCCCCGAGACCCGCCTCTTTGGTCGGATTCGGGCGCACCGACAAACCGCCGAAAGGACGAGTTTTCCCTATACGTCCAAGGCGTCGCAACAGTACAAGTCATGAGGTTCCAAACAAGAACAGATTTTCACATACTGAATGCATAAGAAAGGTACCAAAACATAAAGTACTAAGCTATTACAAGCATTCAGCTCATTTACATCCAATTTACATTTTCAATTCTCTTACTTCCAAATGCAACCAACATTTACAAATTATTACAATTTGATTCTTTATTTTCATTTTCCACACCCCTAAGTTAAGCCGACTCAGGGTACTGCTATCTCTGGTCTCAGTGGTAGGGTGTGCTATCTACTGAGCTATGCCCTTTCCTCGCGCGCGCCGTTGGCGTGTGGACTTGCAAAATGTGGGGTGAGAACTATATAAATAGTTTCCAGTGGGTACGGCCACCCAAGGGAAGAGCTCGACCCACAAGATCCAAAGAAGGCAATGAAGCAAGTTAGTCCGACAGATATATATATAATCATGTAATTTCATGCAACTAACCACTATCATGCTTTTGCCTCACAACATGCAATATGCGATTCATGCAAGTAGATCTACTGATTCTACTTTCTATCTCGCTATCCATAGCTCATCCAATCAGCTCCTAAGGTCCTTTTACCTTAGCCGAGTTATCTCTCCTAAGGTTTCCTTTACCTTAGCTAAACTATGCCACTTGACTCGATTTTGAGTCAATCATCTGCGGAATATCGAGTTCATCCAGGCTCGAGGTGAAGGACATCTCACATGCACCCCAGTCTTAAGTCCACAAACTACATCACCCAACGGGTCGCAAAGAACTGCGTACACCCGTGGTCAGGGATCCCTCGTGGGAGAGGAACATGTCGCATACACCCGCAGTCAAGATCTCCGATAGGGAGAGAAACATGCCACATACACTCTAGCGCTCGAAGATTCTTCTGGTGGGAGAGGAACATGCCACATACACCCTCACGGCCAAGAATCTTCCACAATCACATACCTTGAAGTTCTTCCGGTGGGAGAGGAACATGCGACATATACCCTCAGCCAAGAACTATCGAGCTCTACAAGTCCTGGGATTCCGGAATTCACTTTTCATGTCTCAAGGGTTAGTCACATGCCCCATAATGTCGACCTCTCTAGGTTCGACTCACACATATCCTAGTGGCCAATTCTACCACTATACTCCACAACCTAGGTTTAACCACACTAGGTTCAATGCACTACATCTCATAACCTAGGTTCAACCATGCTAGGTTCTATGTCAATCCCACCTAGATTCACTCAACTCTAGGTTCTATGTTCAACCTATGTTCAATGACACTAGGTTCGATGCCAATCATGCTACTTGTTGTCCTAGTTGTCCATACCTAGGATTCATAATTTACATGCCACTCTGGTCGAGTTCTCTACTCTTCCTAGAGTTATCGACCTATGTTTACTAACCACATCTAGGCATTCATATATACATACCCTATATGCCCACATGCTTATGTTTTCATCCAATGGTAGTCAATACATAGTATCTATCTCATGCATTCATAATTGCAATTAAACTACCATTACATGCATGAACAATACAACCATACTTCACTCTTTGGCATGGAAGAGACCTAATCACTTCGGTCAAGCACAACCCACCTAACAATACCTTTCGATTGCTTGTCGACACTTGCAATCGGGTTCTTGCGGCACACGTCCCCCGGTTTGGCTCGAAGTTGTAATCGACCACCGAACACTCGCCGATTTCCAACCTAGAGTTGCCAGGGGGCTCTCCTCTATCCTTCAATTAGAGAATTAGGAGATCGATTAGGTTCAAAACCCTAAAAACTCAAAACTACCAATTCCAAACCCTAGTTCCTAATACCCTCCAAATACGCCAAAAATTCATGGAGCAACGACACAATCTGATGCAAAAACGACAAGCGGGTCCACCGCCAACCACAACGGCACCCGACAGTCCGAAACAGTCTAAATCTATAAACTACTGTAAAAACAAACTCGGCATCCCAGCATGAGTGTAAATTTATTTTACACTATTATGGATATCCACCGCCTACAAACTGCGGCGATACAATTAAACTACAGCTCCTAAATCTAAATCCGGTAGTTTTCAAAAATGACAGTGTCTGAACCTATAGTTTTCTCCTAAGCTAATTCTAAGTCCAACATGTATAATAAAACTAGCATTTAAAGCTCCAATTCAGATTTCATTTAAAAATAAGGGTCAAATGCATACAGGTCCCTGCAAACATAGTCAATTGCGGAAATATCCCTGCAAAAGCGAAACTAGGTGAGATGTCCTGCAAAAGTCCAAAGTATGCGAGATATGTCCACTGCCGTGCCTTTTGCGGGGACATATCTGCGGGATATATTTTGCGGATATGTCCCTGCAAAAGGCACGGCAGGGACATATCTGCATACTTTTGGACTTTTGCAGGGACATCTCACCTAGTTTCGCTTTTGCAGGGATATTTCCGCAATTGACTATGTTTGCAGGGACCTGTATGTAAATAACCCTTTTTTAATGCAAATCGACGAATCGAGCTACTACACATGATATACGAAGCCAAAAATACATGCTGCCTACTCTGACTTAGAAGGAAAACCTACGATTTCGGTGAACATTAACCCACCTCGAAAAGCTACTCCAACGACGGCGAGAAGTCGAAAGAAGCGAAAATCCCGCGCTCGCACGGCCTCCAACGGCGCTACCACGACGCCCGTAGACTCAAACGGCTCCCCGGCGCGAAGTCGACGTCGATCGAGCTCCAACCACGACCTCCACCATGTACGGCTCAATCCTAGTGAGAGAGAGGAAGAAGCAAAATAAAACTCTCCCTCTCTGCCTCTCAAAGCTATATAAAAGGTGAAGATAAGGGTGAAGTCCACGAGGCAATAATTGACCCAAAGGCCCCTCACCTACCGATTAGAAATTGCAACCCGAGAGCGGTTTCTGCGAATATCTTTGGCGCACGTATGCCCTGCGTATCACCGACGCAGCAATGAAAAAAAATTTGCGATTTTAGTGCTCAAATCCTACTCTCGCGTCACACTGAGTCTATTTTGCGTTTATTTCCCGCCGAAACAACTCGGACTTGTCCCGACACTCTCCAGATGTGTCGACAAGCCTCAGATGCAGAAATCTCACGGCAATCAAACACCTGGGATACTACAGCATCGTTGTCAAAGGTTGCTTGGAACATTTGGCTTGTTTGTACAACAATTCGATATAAGTTTACCTATCACTACAAAAAATCTTGCATTTAGGGACACTTTAAATAATAATTAGTGACGCTTTAAAGCGTCGGCAAAAATAATCCCGACGCTTGTAAAAGCGTCGTGTAAAGAGTCGTTAAATAAACATGTCGGGATAAATATACCGACGTTTTAATATAGCGTCGGAAAATTTATATAAATATTTGATAAAAATATGTTTATTGGCGACGCTTAATCAAAGTGTCGGCAAATGCTAAATATTAAAGATGCTAGAAGAAAGCGTCGTCTAAAATATATTTTGTTGTAGTGTATGGAATTTACCCCAGCACATAACACTTTGGTTTTGCCAAATTTTAACTTGGAATTTATGCCGGAGATTGTTCATATTCTTTTATTCTCATTGAATGGATGTTTGTTATGTTCAAATAATAATCTTCGATCAAGATTCTATATATGTCGTCTCACTAGCAAAGAATGGGTTAAGCTACCTAATCCTAGGACTATGTACCACTCCAAAGGTTTTGCTTTGATCGTGCATAGGTCCTCACCTCACCACTATAAAATTCTATGATTATTTTGGTCGCATTTTCGTAGATCAAATTTGGTCAGTGAGTTGTTTGATTCAGTACAATGGAATTGGCGATGGTGTGGTGAAACTTGCCTAGATGCAACTCATTCTTTAGGTTAGGAGGGACCATTTTCAGTTGGCCGATATTTGTATTGGATGGTAAATAATTCTAAGATCTTTGTGTTTGACTTACGGACGTTTAATTCGCATTTCAAAGAACTACCAAACCAAGCTCGCTATTGTCCTATATATCCTTGCAAAAATGAGTTGGCAAGCCACGATGGAGGCCTTGATTTACTACATACTTGTCTCGACACTATGTTGAGAGAAAGGTAGCATGCTACCCACTTCGTTTATTTCATTTAGAAATAAACTTGGCTGGAAATGTGAATCAACTAGAATTCGAACTTGGGTCTCAGGTACCAACCACCAAGCCTTTAGCCACTTGCTCTAGGGACGGTCGGTACTTGTCTCAACACTATAGATATTTAGAATCTACCATTATACAACTCAGCTTGGGTTTTTGTTGCTAGAGTACGTCTCAGTCCCTTATTGGTAAATTTTATATTCTAAAGTACGATAATTTTTTGAATATATGATAAAATACTTTTGGTGACCGCCGATGGCATTTTCAATATGGACATACACGATTATGCTGTTGAGATTTTGAGCTTGAGTGATAATCATCCGATTGGACCAGAGATCTATATTCACTATTCTGCATTTTTTGGTGAGAGAATTATTTGGAATGAAAGCACTACTTCTGCATACAACGGCAACTGGGTTGTTCAAAATAATCACATTCAGTTATAGTAATATAATAGTTTTTTAGTAGCTTTCTAAAGCAACGTATAAAAATGTTGTTTGATGATATTTCTAGCATTTCGTTTGTTTCTCTAAATGTTGCAGGTTTTTTTTATTCTTTCTTCTTTTTTTTTTGGCTTATAGTGCCTGATGTATAAAACAATTTCTATATTAATGCAAATCTTAAGCTTGACTAGTTAACAAGTTGCTAAAGCTTAAATCGCTTTTCGCTATCTTTGATATTTTTCACACAATTTCTTTAACAGAAGGTAATTTTACAAAACCATTTTTAGTTGTTAATTACAGCCTTTTACACAACCTTTCAATCAGAAATTTTAAACACAAAATCTGAGAGTTACGGGGAAGCCCCAAGGATCTATCTAGATCGTATCTAATCACCTAGAGGGGGGGTGAATAGGTGTAACGGCCAAAAACCACAATTCTCGATGCTTTAAAAAATAAATGCGGAAAATAAAAAGCACACCGAGATTTACGTGGGAAAACTCCAAACTCGGAGTAAAAAACCCACGGGACCAACACGCGAATTAACAATCAATAAGAGAAAAGATTACAAGGTGATTACCGACTCCACGGACTTAACCTCTCTAACTCTCTTATGGATCTCCGCGCACTCCACCGAGTTGTCCACGATCACGCCCGAATCCACGAACGCCACGTTCCGAATCCACGAAACGCCTCCGCTTCGAATCCACGAAGTCTTCAACACACCGAATCCACGACGCCACGCTCCGAATCCACGAAGTCTTCAATCACGCCGAATCCACGACGCCACCATGAATAGAATCATGAATATGGTGATCCTTTGTTGGAGTATCGATGAAAACCGAAGAAAGACTCCAAACGAATCGAAGATCAAATCGACATATAGAGTAAGAATTACTATGTCTCGATTTGACCTAAAAGAGGCTATTTAGTAGAAAATAGGTTTTGAATCAATTCCTAGCCTCTAGGGTTTCTCAAACATGTATTATGATGAAGTACCCAGAATTAGAGAACCCTAAGAATCTATTTATAGACTTTAGAATCAATTAGATTCGGATTAGAGAAAATTCAGATTTTTACACCTTGTACCGGTACAAAAACAGGGCCATTACCGTGTAATGCAATGACGGAAGATTTTTTCTGCGAAGGGCCATTACCGTAACGGATTGATGGCTATAGGTATAGCAACTTTTTTGTACCGGTACAAAACCAATTTTATACCGGTATAACTTTGTATTTTTGATGAAATTTCACTTTTCGAAAACTACAAAGTTCCGATACAATTTCTAATCCGTTATACAATGATTTTATGATTCTAATGCCTATAACTAAGTATGAATCACCATAACATGAATTAAACACTTACCTTGACGTCGTGATTCAACATGTCTCTTTTCTTCGAAGTCTAGGATTCTTCGATCATCTTCGATCCGCACCAATCCTTCAAGACTCCGACTCAACTCACGAAACTTGCCAACACAAAATCCTTAACAATCTCCCCCTTTGGCAATTTCGTGACAAAACATAAAAACTAACCAAAATTACATTTTAAAAGAACTACGAAGTTCAATGTCATCACCAAAACATTAAACTTCTCGCGTGTAATCCAAATACAATAAAGATCCAAAAATACATCAAAAACTCCTAAAACAAACTCTATGACTTAGACACAACTAGGAGTCTTGAAGTCTTGATTTCCTGCAAAACAATTTCAAACGAAGTTAGAAAATCAAAACATTAATCAATCAACAATCTCTTTGTTCTCATCTTCTCTTCTCCTCTTCTCCCTCTTTTATCCTTGTTCCATCAACTTTTCAAACTCTCCCCTTTGCTCATAAATATTTCCTTCTCCCTCCTTAATCATTTATCCCCCTTTGTATGCATCTCCCCCTACGTGTATGCACTATTAATTCCCCCTGTACCTGTAGTCCATTCTCCCCCTTTTTGTCAAAAATTGCCAAAAAGAAACAGAGAAAGAAAGAAACACAAACTAAACAGAGAGTAGTCAAATCATAGTTACAAACCTAGATGCATAAGAAAACAAAGTAAAGAAAAAAAACATCAAGCAATGAGCATAAAGAGACGAGACATAATCCTAAGAGAAGCAGTAAAGATAAGCAGGAAAGCGCGAGGCATCACTCAGTCGCCTCGTCGTCATCATCGTCTCCTCCAGCAGGAGATCCAGAACCGCCAGCCTCTGGACCGACACCAGGTAGGAACGGCTGGCGAGACACGGAGCGCTGATAGGCTGAGGTCGATGGAAAGATATCATCATGCGTGCACCCCATCTTCTCCAAGATCCTCTTCACTCCTTTCTCGAGACTTTTGAAACTTTTCTTCAGAAAGCCCATATCCTTCTTCAGCTCACCCCTATCAGTCCGTAGTGCGCCCACATCACGATGAAGTGAGTCCAAAGTGACTACTCCGGTGGAGCTAGAAGACCACTGCAGCCTTGCACGCTCTGCTCGTCGTGACGGTGGAGGTGGAGGAGGTACAGCAGGACTCGATGCAGTATGCGGTGAAGCTCCCTTTGTCTGCTGAAAGGTCTTCAAAGTGCTCACTGACTTTGCCCAAGTCACCGCATCAATCGAGCCCAGCCCAAAATCATATTTGGCACACTCAGTATCTACCCCGTTTGCTCGCAAAATCCAAGTAATCATCAATGGATACGGAAGTAGATCGCGCCGTGTAGAAGACTGAATAACGTGCACCATTCGCTGCCAAATGAGGAACGGAATGTTCAAGTTCAACCCATGAGCCTGCTCAGGATGTCCAAAGAGATAGAGCAACACAAAGCGTTCCCAGCGAAGCCTCTTTGTCCCAATAGTAGGCTGAACATTGTAGCACATGATCAAAGATAGGAGATGATACTCAGGGCGCAGATCCTTAGATTCCAATAATGCACGATCAGTCCGAACGCCCGGCTTGCAGATCACTGCAACAACGGTCTCCCAGTCTGTCGGAGACTGATGTGGCCCTGCTGTATAATGAAGTCCAGTAGTATCAACCTCCATCCCCAGAAGCTCACCAATATCATAAGGCGTGACAGTCAACCTCTTTCCTCGCACAGCAGTCTCAAAGACATAAGTGCTGTCTCCTCATCCTCGACGAGAACTAAACCACGCATATAGAACTCCCTAATGAGCTCCACGCGAAGGTGAGCGAGCACAGAACACGACCAACCGGCGCAATGGGGACTCTCAACATAAGGCGACCAAACTCAGGCACCTGCTCAGTGAGTTCCTGGAAGTTGACGTGCCGCTCTGCAATACAAGAACGAGTAGAGAAAGCTCGAGCTCTCGCAGGAGGAACATCAGCATCCCTCTTGGCTCGACGCTCCCTGGTAGCACCACCTCCGCGTGATGACTCACCAGCAATGCCTTTTCCCTTGTCGGGACGGGAAACAGGCTCTTCAGCTTCTTCCTCTTCTTCTTCAGCCTCCTCGGCCTGATAGTCGGGGTCCGATCCCTCCGACTCCTCAGCAGCACGTGTCCTTTTAGAGACACTCCGTCGGCCTCCACTACCACGGCGACCACCACCTGTTGCCATGAGCACCAAGAGCACGAGTACGAGCGAAAAAGCCATTGTCCTACACGTGAAAAACCTCACATGAACACATTTTTGAAAAAATTCTCTAAAAATTGTGAAAAATTCACAAATAATTCAAGAATAAATAATAAAGCAATAACAAACTTGAATCACGCAGAAAATTTTATTAAATTTGGCACATTTTCAAAAATCCCGAAATTCCACCAAAAATGAACCCTAGAACATAAATCTGTAAAAAACAGTGAATTCCAAAGTGTTCTAAGTGTTCTAGAAGCAAGATTATATGTCCAATCAGCGATTTCTGACAAAAAATTGCATCAAGAAGAAGCTAAAACAGAGATCAAACAAATTTTCCCGAAAATCCAATATTTTAGAAACCTAGAGCGTAAATCTGTCAAAAATAACGCAAACTAATGTGTTCTAGGTGTTCTAGATGCAAGATAATCAGTTCAGATAGTGAATTATAGCAAGAAATTGCATCAAAAACCGGTAAAAACAGAGATCGAACTCTTGTCCCGGAATATTCAAAAAAAAACAAAAAATCGGGTTTGATCTTTAAATCCGAGCATAATACCTGTTAATCTGGAGGGAAATCGTGTAGAATAGAAGGAGGAGGGCTCTGGGGATTTTTAGAGAGAGAGAGAGCGTTTTGAGTGAGTGTAGAGAGAGATCGAAGGCGGTTTAGGTAATTATATCGCCGGCTACGATATTTTGTAGGTATAGGATGAGTTTATACCGTATAAAAAATCGAATATCGAAAAATAGCCTTTTTCATTCAAAAATTCTCCAAAATTCAAATTAATTTCATAAAAATTACGATTTCACTTCAAAAACTATTATGAAAAAAATAAAATATGCTATGATTTCAAAAGACATCATATCATCAAAATTTGAAATCAAGAAAAATCAAATAATTTAAAATCATCAAGATGCAAATTGATGAAAAATAATTTTCTAAAAATTTAACAAATTGACACCAATTTGTCGCAACCAGTTCAAAATAGAGATTTAACTAATATAGCACCGGGGGTGGCTTTTTGAGCATCTTTTTCAATCTATCACCTTATATCACCGAAAAATTCTAAAATATTCATTTTTTTTTTCAACTTTTTCGGTTTTTCACATAATTTCTCACGTGGTAGCTTCACACACGTCTTGGGACGACGGCAGGGGTGGTAGCTCTTTCCTCCATGTGGTGGTAGTTTTCACACTCCTTTCGGATGTAACTCTTTCCACATCTTTTAAACTAAGGAGTTTCCCCTTTTTTTTAAATAAAACAAACTCCCCCTCAATTAGACAATCTCACAATTGAAAATAATTTTGACGAATCTTAGTCAATTAGAAAATATCCATCAATTATATTCAACATTCACTACCAAGATGGATTAAATACAAAATGATTAAAATTAATTTCAAAAATTTTGATGAAGGTATGTAAGAAGAAATCACATAATAAATTATCGTCAAAATAATGAAAAGTGAAGTAAAATCGATAATTAATACGAATTTAATTCAATTTGAATTGACTTTAAAAATCGGTTAATTCTCTTTGAAAAACCATTAATCTCTCTACTTTAAAGATTTTCAATCATTGCCACTCTCAAAAATTTTAAAAACTCCCCCTTTACCTTTCCTCAAAGACGATTTTCAAACAAAAGAAACTCAAGCATCAAAAATATTCACTAAGTACCAAAAATCGCCTAAACATGTAATGCAATGAATAAAAGTAGGAAATATACACCTATCAAAGCATTACATAACCGAAAAACAAGCTAAGAAGAATAACAAGGAAAGATATCACCTTTCCGAATCCACACTTGTCGGATCTTCCGTTGTCTTTGCTTGTCGACGTTAGGTTTGATTTGCCTTGAATTTGCATCAACCGTTAATTGTTCCGATGCTTGGTTCTTCGGTTGATATTGACGTTGAGGCTTAGACTTCCGGTTTGCAGGTACTCGACCCAATTGATATCCTATTTGATTCCGTGGGAGAAGTCTAGTTGTAGAAGGTGCCAAAATATTTTTCTTATCCTTGTTCGGGCAATTCTTCTTGATGTGTCCTTTGATGCCGCACCGGTGACACACCTTCTCTTTTGAAATTGTTGAGACTTTAGTAGTTGACTTTTGATTCCTCTCTTCATATATCCGTTCGTATCCGATGCCAAGTTTATTCGTTTGACCTAACCCAAGCATGTTATCCAACTTTTTCGAACCCGAAGAGAATTGTTGAATGTCCGACTTGAGTTGATAAACTTGCTTGGTTAACACTTGATTGGATGTGTAGGTTTCCTTAAATTGTTGCTCCAAAAATCCAATCTTATCCAAATAAGATTTGATCGTTAATTCCGCTTCTTCTAGCTTCTTTTGGAGGACCGAATTGTTATTAAAAATCGATTACCGTTCCTCCTCAAGAGCTTCATTCATGATCCTCATATTGTTGTTATCTTCTTCAATCTCCAACAAACGACTCTCCAACTTCTTATTGAACTTCGCCATTTTTCGCGATTCAATAAGAAGTTGATTATATGCTTCCGCTATATCCTCGTCGTTTGCTTCCTCCTCGCTTTCGCCATTCTCGCTCGAAGATTCATGCGAAGAAATAGAAACATTAGAATTAGTAGCAATAGAGGATAAACAAATAGCATTAGAGGAAGGCAAAGAAGACTTAGAAATTAAAGCAATATGATCCTTTTCTTCATCACTTGGCGATGATTCACTCGAAGAAGAATCATCCCAAGTTTTTGCTTGCAAAGCTTTTTGTTTATATGTCTTCTTTGAAGGACAATCCGTTGCTATATGACCGTAGCCTTTGCACTTGAAGCATTGGATTTCCACTTCAAATTCATCTTTCTCTTTTGAAGACTTTGCAAGTTTTTTATCCTTATCCTTAGAATTAGAAAAAGGTTTAGAAAAAGATTTCCGCTTCGAAGATGAAGCATTGTTCTTTCGGAAGTTCCGTCGGAATTTCTTCGTGAGGAGCGCCAATTGATGTTCAAAATCCGCAAGCGTAATATTCTCGTCGGAATCCGTGTCGTCGTCTTCTTCCTTTGATGATTTGAGTGCCATCCCTGTGCTTTTAGAAAAAGACTTGGAAGAAGATTGATTAGTAGGAAAAGTCATCTCATACGTTTGTAAAGCACCTACTAATTCTTCGACTTTCATCTCATCCGGATGCTTAACCATTTCGATCGCGGCAACCTTTGCCCGAAAACGTTCCGGAAGAGTTCGAAGAATTTTTCTAATGACTTTTGACTCCGGGATTTTCTCTCCCAAGTTAGCGCATGTATTTACAATGTCTTGTAGACGCGTATAATACTCGGTAAAGGTCTCGTTTTAGTCCATAGAGATCGAATCGAATTTGCTAGTAAGCATTTGTAATTTTTGGACCTTTACTAAGCTTGTTCATGCGTAACTTGTAGAGTATCCCAAATCTCTTTCGCGGTTTCACAAGCCGAAACGCGAGTAAACTCCGTTTGAGACAAGGCATTAAATAAAGCGTTTATGCCCTTGCCGTTAAACGAAGATGCCTCGTTTTCATCTTTTGTCCACTTGTCTCGTGGTTTAGGCTTCTCAACATTATCGACCTTTTCGGTTGGAGGTTTCCATCCGAACTCAATTGATTTCCACACCCGCTCTTCGATTGCAATTAGAAAAGCTCTCATGCGAACTTTCCAATAGGCATAATTCGTGCCGTCGAAAAGCGGAGGTCGATTAATGTTACCGCCTTCGGCCATTAGATATCAATATATCTAGATCCCGCTCTGATACCAATTGAGAGTTACGGGGAAGCCCCAAGGATCTATCTAGATCGTATCTAATCACCTAGAGGGGGGGTGAATAGGTGTAACGGCCAAAAACCACAATTCTCGATGCTTTAAAAAATAAATGCGGAAAATAAAAAGCACACCGAGATTTACGTGGGAAAACTCCAAACTCGGAGTAAAAAACCCACGGGACCAACACGCGAATTAACAATCAATAAGAGAAAAGATTACAAGGTGATTACCGACTCCACGGACTTAACCTCTCTAACTCTCTTATGGATCTCCGCGCACTCCACCGAGTTGTCCACGATCACGCCCGAATCCACGAACACCACGTTCCGAATCCACGAAACGCCTCCGCTTCGAATCCACGAAGTCTTCAACATGCCGAATCCACGACGCCACGCTCCGAATCCACGAAGTCTTCAATCACGCCGAATCCACGACGCCACCATGAATAGAATCATGAATATGGTGATCCTTTGTTGGAGTATCGATGAAAACCGAAGAAGAAAACTCCAAACGAATCGAAGATCAAATCGACATATAGAGTAAGAATTACTATGTCTCGATTTGACCTAAAAGAGGCTATTTAGTAGAAAATAGGTTTTGAATCAATTCCTAGCCTCTAGGGTTTCTCAAACATGTATTATGATGAAGTACCCAGAATTAGAGAACCCTAAGAATCTATTTATAGACTTTAGAATCAATTAGATTCGGATTAGAGAAAAATCAGATTTTTACACCTTGTACCGGTACAAAAACAGGGCCATTACCGGTAATGCAATGATGGAAGATTTTTCTGCAAAGGGCCATTACCGGTAACGGATTGATGGCTATACCGGTATAGCAACTTTTTGTCTTAGGTACAAAACCAATTTTATACCGGTATAACTTTGTATTTTTCTTTGAAATTTCACTTTTCGAAAACTACAAAGTTCGATACAATTTCTAATCCGTTATACAATGATTTTATGATTCTAATGCCTATAACTAAGTATGAATCACCATAACATGAATTAAACACTTACCTTGACGTCGTGATTCAACATGTCTCTTTTCTTCGAAGTCTAGGATTCTTCGATCATCTTCGATCCGCACCAATCCTTCAAGACTCCGACTCAACTCACGAAACTTGCCAACACAAAATCCTTAACAAAATCAATTTCGAATTAGCAAATTTTAAATAGCAACACATATAATGAAATAAAATACGAATTTAGGTTTAAGTTACGATAAAAGTTAATAGAGAAATTGTAGTAATCCTGGAGTGCAACAGTTGAGGCTTGTCAACAGCTCTGGTGAGTGTTGGGACAAGTCTGAATCGCGTTGGCGTGAAATAGACACAAAACGGACTCAGTGCGACGCGAGAGCAGGAGGTAGCATGAAAGTCTACAAATAGCAGATTTTCTACCACTTGTACCGGTACAAATATTAGAATGTACCGGTACAAGCTTGATTGCTATCTTAGGTATAACCGACGGGGGTGTCTGGGGTATAGTTTATGCGCAAGCCACTCTCGAGTTGCCCATTTGTATCGGTACAAATGCTCGTGTACCGGTACACCAGGGTAGGTGAGGGACTTTTTGATCTTTTCTCATCTCATTACTTGCACCACCTCCTCCCCAGCTTGCTACACGTAGAGAGGAGCTGGGAGAGGGTTTTCTCAGCTGGTTTGCTCCTCTCTCTCTCTAGCTTGGACCAAGTGTGAAGGAGCTCTCGGGTGGAGTAGGATCGTCACCGACGTCGCGGCTGATGCCTTGGATTCGAACGTGTAGTAGTCGTCGTAGCATCGCGAGGAGGCCGGGCGAGGGAGTGATTCCGCCGTTCTCGATGTCGTGCCGGATTCGGGAATAGCTTTTGAGGTGAGTTGTTCAACAAATTTGTCACACCCCGGATTGCTCGTTTCCTCGGGCACGCTAACAGACCCGCCCGTATACGTAAAAATTTTTCCTGTATACGAAGCGAAACAGTGGTAGTACCTGTAAACATACACACTACAACCAGTAGTATAGAGCTAGAACCAAAAGTAAATAAATAAACAAGTTCCATATACATACATAGTATCCAGAGATACAAAAATACTCGCCCAACGAGTTATAACATCTGTATGTACATGAACTCAAAATAAAAATACAACTACCTGCAGAAGGTACTCCTCTAGCTCTGGCTCAGCTGGAAGGGCTCTAACTCGCGACGCCCTTGTCCCGTCTGGATCGGCAACGACGGCCGAAAACAACGGCTCTGCAAAAACGGTGGTAACAACTGGGCGTGAGAACTACTGCAAAAGAAGTAGTCCTCAGTGGGTACCGCCCTCAAACTCATCGGCTCACCCACTAAATCTACAGAAGTAAGCTGGGATAGTAGAAAAAGCTGAAATAAATTTACAGCAAAATGCCACTATACTATCATACTCTAACTCTAACCATCTGTAGTAAATATCAATCCTGACGCGATCTCATCAGGGACTATGATACACCTTTCCTGCCTATCGAAGCTACACTAACGACTACCATGCTGGGTAGTTAGTGGAGAGTGAGTCCAACCAGGACACAACGACACCAATGCAACAGCACTAATCCCGACTCCGGAGTGGCACTCGTGGGCGCTACCCAACTGAGTATACAAGCGTATCTCTGTCGAGCTCAATCAGGCTCTCACAGGCTAAAGTCAAGTAAACCGGATCCAACTGGTCTAACCACCAACAAGTCACGTGCCCTCGGCACAATCTGATGCCAAAACGACAATACGGGTCACCTTCAATCCAGACGGCATCCAAAAATTCAAAACAGCCTAGACTCCGCTGTAAAGATGAGCTCGGCATTCCAACAAGAGCGTAACTGCATTCTACACTATCCCAGGTATCTACCGCCAACAAACTGCAGTGATACAGATCAATTACAGCTCCTAAGCTTTCAGCGTATCAAATGCACACAACAGTGTGGATACTATCCGCGATAGCTTCAGAAGTTATCTGAGTATCAAATGCGCACTAACAGCGTGGATACGAAGCACAAAAGCTTCAGAAGCTATCTGAGTATCAAATGCGCACTAACAGCATGGATAGGAAGCACAGAAGCTTAAGGAGCGAACAGAAAAGACAGTGTAGAACCTACAGTTGAATATTACCCAAGCTCGGCATCTCGCACGAGCATAAATGCATTCTAAACTACCCTGGGTATCTACCGCTCTGAAACTGCGGTGATACTAACAAGCATGGCTCCTAGAGCTAAATCTGATAGCTTAAGCATATAACGGGTCAAATCGCTGGTTTTCTCCTAAGTCAAATTTTAAATCCAACATGTATAATTTATCTGATTACTACAGCATGCTCCAAATTCAGATTTCATTTAATATGCTAATCAATAAACTCGAGCTAAACATGATATATCAAAGCAGAATTATACATGTCTACTATGCATATGCTTAGGAGGCAAAAACCGATGATAAACCACCTCAAGCGCAACTCCACGGCAGTCAGGAGGTCACGAAAAGCTGAAAACTTGTAACGACCCAGCCCACTAGCAATAATAACTCGTTGGGCCCAACCATCGACCCAAAATGCTTAAGCCCAGTTATTATTACTAGTGTCCAAGTTTCATATAAACCCAATGACAACCTCATTTCCATCCGATGTTGGACTATTGGGGTGTCACAGGCTCCCCTCGTTAAGGCCCTGACGTCCTCGTCAGTCCAATCACACACACAGCCCAAAGCCCAAAATCACCAGGCGATGTGAGACTCGTCTCGCTAGCCCGTCATCCAGATCCTCGCTCAGCCGAGACTCGCTACACATGTCAAGCTGGTGAACCGGCTCTGATACCAAATGTAACGACCCAGCCCACTAGCAATAATAACTCGTTGGGCCCAACCACCGACCCAAAATGTTTAAGCCCAGTTATTATTACTAGTGTCCAAGTCTCATATAAACCCAATGACAACCTCATTTCCATCCGATGTGGGACTATTGGGGTGTCACAAAACTTCAGTCGAGATCCCTCAAGTCTAGCAAGCAAAGTTCATCAAAGCTCCAAACACCAAAAACACTATATTCCATCAATTAGATGCAATTCAACCCCCAAAGCTTAAATTTGCTCAATTGCAATGCTACTTTCACCTTTAAATCTCCAAATCAGATGAGAAAAGCTCTCAAGACAGTGTACTAATATGGAATAATCTCCTCGGTCCAAAAGTCAATTTTCTCCCAAGATCTATTCACAAGAACATCAAATTTGCATCAATAATCTCAAAATTCAGCACTTGATCTTAAATTCACAACTCCAATGTCAAAACTCACCTAATCACTTCCAAATCTGATGAGGAATGTCCCAAATCCACTAGAGGGTGATAACACACAAGGCTCAGGTAGCAATTCCAGCTCCCTCCATAGATTGCATCATGAAAATCCAAGATAACTCAAAATCAGGTCCAAACCATCAACAGTGAAGAGAAACACGAAATTGACCAAGCTAACCTCAATCAAATTATGTCAAATTGGACTCCACAGATTCCTCTTGAAGTCTAGAATCCAACAAACTAAGTTTCGTGGAAAACGGAGCTTTCTACGTCGCACACGAGCCGAAACGCCGACGATCGCTGCTGGAAAACTGCTAGAACAGCACTCCTCAATGAAAACTTGGTGAACTTTTAGTAAATTTGGAGAAATTAGAGGGGTTTGGATGCAAAATGGCCTTCACTGTGAAGAGAAGCAGAAAACGGTTCATCAGGGTCGAGCTCCCCCTATTTATAGTGGTTTATGATGGTCCAATAAGCTCCAAGAACGAGAGCTACTAAACTGTTCACTCTGCAAAAAAAACCAAGTTCTGGGCAACCTAAACCCAGTTCTGGGCGCCCAGAACTTCCAACTTGCACAAACAGCCCTCTTCGATTCCTCCGTCCACGGTGTGTTGCACCTTATCCTGGTCCGGCGGATCTTACCTACCACCAGCCACGTCTCAGCACAATCGATATTCACGAGGTGAACTTCCGGACCCACTTCTGGGTGGCCGAACATAGGATCCGAATTGGCTTCCAGTTTTCCTCAAAACCAGCACTTAAGATCTGGGCGCCCTAAACCAACACGGGTGCCCTAAGCGGCAAAACTTCGGTTTGCTTATTTGAATGCGCCAAGTCCAATTCTGCATCCAATTCGTCTTTGAATTGACTCAGGACTCGATCAGACACTCTCCAGATATATCGTCTAGTCGCTAACACTGAAGCCAAACCTATCCAAACTTCAGGAACACTACAAAATTTCTCCAGTTATTGTATGTTCACACTACTTCAAGCTTGAGGGTGCTGCTGCTGTAGATTTCCAGCAACGACTTGTGGCGTTTTAGCTCGTGTACGACGTAGGAAGTTCCGTTTTCCTCAATACTTAGTTCGTTGGATTCAGGACTTCGAGAGGAATCCATGGAGACCTTGTTCATAGATTTTGGTTGAGGTTAGCTTGGTCGATCTTGAGTTTTTCTTTGCTATTGTTGATTTAGACCGAAAGTTGAGTTTTTTTGGGTTTTTATGATGCAACCTATGGAGGGAGATGGAATTTTGACCTGAACCTTGTGCACTATCCTTCCACATTGGATTTGGAACCTTGCTTCACCAGAATTGAGGTTTGGAAGGTGAAGTTAGCATTGTAATTGAGGATTTTTTTAGCTTAAATGCTTATTTTGGGAGTTATAATGCAAGTTTGGTTTTGTTGTGGTTCAAATCATTGGAGAGGTTCTGTTGCTGGCTGAGAGAAGGCTCGGCTGAGTTTTTCTTGTGGTTCGTGACCTCCTTGCTGCCAGGGATTAGCAGTTAATGTGGGTTAATTATCGGTTTATCTCCTAATTATCGGCCTGGTTTATTTAGCTATATATATTCTTACATGTTGGACTTGGATATGACTTAGGAGAAAATTCGCGATTTTAATCAACATATGCATATACTACCTGATTTAGCTCTAGGAGCCGTGATTTGTTAGTATCATCGCAGTATCAACGCGATGGATACCTGGGGTAGTTTAGAATATATTTACGCTCGTCTTTGGGATGCGAGCTTATTTTCTGATAGAGTCTAGGTTGTTCGGGTTGTCAGGGGCCGTCGGGGTAGATGGTAGACCCATATTTCTATTTTAGCTTCAAATTGTGCCGAGGGCACGTGTATTTTGATTGTTAGACCATTAGCCATGTTTGTCGGACTTTAGCCTGTGAGAGCCTGATTGAGCTCGACAGAGACACATTTGCATACTCGGTTGGGTAGCTCCCACGAGTGCCACTCCGGAGTCGGGCTTTGTGCGTACGCGTTGGTGTCATTATGTCCTATTTGGACTTGCTCTTCATAGATTGCTTAGTGGTGGAGGTAGCTTAGCTTAGGCAGGCGGGACGGGTGTGTTCACAGTCCCCAATAAGTTTGGGTCGGGGTCGACTTTTATTACAGGTCGTTAGTGTTAGAGCATGATAGTGTAGTGGCATTTAGCTGTAGATATATTCCAACTTTTCCTACTATCTTTGCTTACCCTTGCAGACTTAGTGGGTGGACCGATGATGTTGAGGGTGGCACCCACCGAGGACTACTTGTTTTCACAGTAGTTCTCACGCCCTTTTGTTACCGCTGTTGTTGCAGAGCCTTCTGTTCCGGCTGCTGCTCCTTCCGAAGCTGATCGAGACAAGGGCGTCACTAGCTAGAGCCCTACACGACGAGTTGCCGAGATAGAGGATCACCTGCTACAGGTAGTTGTACTTTTATTTTAGAGTTCATGTACAAACAAATGTTATAACTCACTAGGGCGAGTACTTTTGTACAGAATGCTATGTATGTATATAGAACTTACTTTTGTTTATACCTATTTATTTTTCCTAGCGGCTCTATACTACTGGTTGTAGTATTGTAGATTTTACAGATACAGCTACGCTTAGTTCACAAGGGAAATTCTTTTGTATACTGTGGATTTGTCGGCGTGCCTGGGGAACGTGAAATCCGAGGCGTGACAGACTAAGTTGGTATCAGAGCTTAGCAATAGGTCGTTGGGACCTAGGAACCCTAAGCTGGCAAATCTTAATAAGGCAAGATACGAGAGGCGTGACTTATTGCGAAAGTCATTGATTGGTTGTTCTAACTCATCCTAGAGTGGAGTGGTGACTGAAGGAGTGTCTGTTTCGGTCCAGAAAAAATTATGTTGGCTGCACACGACATAATTTTGAGGAGAAACAGGGATCACCTTCTAGACTTTAGTTGATTGGGTCGAGAGTGTTTGTGTTTTATCTCACCGTCGTTCTATTTTGTGTAGCTATGTATCGAGGCAGAGGACGACCGCCGATTAGAGCTCGCGCACCACCACCTGAGAGGCCTCAGCAGGTGGAGCAGGGCACCCGACCAAAGGCGAGTGTACCCTCTGTTGTGGAGCAGAGTACCCGACCGGAGGCGAATGCACCTTCTGATTTGAGTGCACAGTTGGCTGCCTTGGCCGAGGTGACGAGGCAGCAGGGACTGTTACTATAGAGGATGTGCGAGAGGTTAGTTCTGACTCAGAGTACGGTACCGAGCTCTCCAGAGCAGTCAGTTCCACCTCCCACTATTCCAGCCATAGCCGTACCCCCACAAGTGGAGGTTCCTCCAGCGCCAGTTGCGCCTTCTGGAGGACCGGTGCAGATGACCGAGGCGGAGCAGCAGCGGATGACGGAGTGGTTGGCCCGTTTTCGTCATTTTGATCCGCCGACCTTTGCTGGCAGTTGCACGGAGGCCTAGGTTGTTGAGGGCTGGGTCAGTGCGATGGAGAAGTTATTTGAGGACCTATTCGTTCCTGAGACAGAGCAGGTGCATCTGGGAGTACATTGTTTAGCGGGGGATGCACACACCTGGTGGAGGAGGGTGAGGCGAGACCAGGGGGTGGTGGCGTCGTAGCTGAGGTGGGACGAGTTCTGTGGAATGCTGTTTGGGATGTATTTTCCCAACAGCGTGAAACAGAAACTCGAGGAAGACTTGAAGAGGATTCAGCAAGGAAGCGGACGAGATCGGGAGTACGTTCGAGTTTACTCGACTCATGAAGCGTGTTCCATTTGTGGCCAGGGACGAGGCGCATAGGGTCTACTTGTTTGAGCAGGGTTTGAGACCCAACATCTTCAGGTTTGTTCGGGCGCAGAGGTCGATGACCCTGGATGCATCCATAGAGCAGGCATTATGGGAGGAGAGATGTGAGGTATCGTTGAGGAAGCGGGCCCAGGGGCCGGGACTGAGTCAGGACAGGAAGCGCCCAGCTCCAGACGACGGAGGACAACTGAGCAGTCGACACCCGCTGAGGCCTCCAGGATCACGTTCTCAGGGTCATGGGTCCTCGGGGCGTCAGCATTCCAGATATTTACATCGGCGGGGACGATCCACGAGAAGACACCACAATATGTGATGCGCGGGGGACCACATTGGCCCCGACGGTGTGAGCGAGAGGAGGGTCGGTGTTACGGATGTGGTCGGCACTGGACACATGAGGTCAGCTTGTCCCCGAGCAGCATCACCAACACCATCATCAGCATCAGCACAGCCGGGACCTCCGCATTCTTATAGGACACCACCGAGTTACCGTCAGGAGGATAGGGTATCCATGCCGCGACAGGGTGAGTGGCGACAGCAAGGTCCGAGTGGCAGGATTTATGCAGCCCAGGTGGAGGACTCTTCACAGCCGACCGAGTGGTGGCAGGTATTATTTTACTTTCTGGTATTAAAGCTCGTACTTTGTTTGTTACCGATGCATCACATTCTTTTGTTAGTCAAGCATTTGCATTATTGCATGGTCTAGAGTTAGGGTGTCACGCCCCGCTACCCGCCTATTTGGTCGGGTTCGGGCCACGTCAACAGACGCCGAACGGACAGGGCCTCCACTTGCCGCGAGCTCCAACTACGAGTATAATAAGGCAATCAATGGATATTTGCTATTATACAAGGCTTGCACGAGGGCAAGCAACAAACACAGCGGAAGTAGAAAGACTAATCTAATAGATACCACATACAAGATATTTGATTACATTTAAACCAAATATAAGTAAACTAAAACTATTACAATCTTTTCCATTCAATACATCATATCTTTTTACATTTGCCATTCCACCAAAATAAACTTGAATGTTTACAACTTAATCGCTATAGATCAACAAAACAAGTTGATACAAGTATACCCAAAATGGAATGCCTATGATGTACTCCGGTGGCCACTAGCTATGGCGCTAACCCTTTTCGCCGGTCCTCCGCCGCTCGAGCTAGGACACTGTAGGGTTAGTGGTGTGAGAACTACAACGAAGTTCCAAGTGGGCTCGGCATCCGACCCCGCCTTCTTACCCACTAGGTCCATTTTTGCATAAGTATTGCAAAGAAAAGGAAATTGTAACCATACTATATGCTAAAATACCATGTCTGCAAAAGAAAGATTAGTGGATAGATAATTGACGGTAATTACCGATGCATGCATGCTCTTTACTTTACTTGTTTCTTTACCCAATCTTACCGGTTAACCAAGTTAACCCCAAAACTCACGTTTCATTACCCGTCTACCGGGGAAGGCTCAAGGCGCTATCACCCGAGGGCTCGTCGACGGGGTACTTTCCCCGCGGTGTCTACACTCCGGAGTACACCACTTGTGGAGGAGCTACCTCCCACAAGTCAAGTGTGAGTATCGATCAATTTCCCAACTTGGAAAACCATAAACTCTAGTTCCAATGTCAATGTCATAATAGGTTTCTACCTAGTTGTTCATGTCATTCTCTATGTTTTTCTATGTCGTCTCGATGGCAATCCTGTCTCTATGTTCCATGTCACATTTGTGTACTAAGATCATAGTCATTCTCACATTCACACATGCATAGGGTTCTTGTTCTCGTTTTCTATGTTCCATTTCATTCGCTAAGTTCATTTACATTATAGCAATGCAAAAAGGAACAATCATACTTATAATTACTCACTACCCTATCATGCATGAATATTCTACAATATAATATGCTCAAAAAGGTGAAATAGACATAGAAGGAAATTCGATGATTCCGGAATGCAACCCCCACCTCTAAAAATTATGGTGGAGTTGTGGTTCGAATTTCACGGCTATCCGATCCCTAGTTTGCGACCTGCGCGTTAAACAGATTCTAAATCGAGGGTTACACATAGCCCCTATATCGGCTTTTCGTTTAAACGAACGGAGTTGTCCCACGCGTCGGGAATACCCCCGATGAGGTTTTCACAAGGTCAATTAGCCTTGGAAACACCCTAGGGCAAAAGCCCCAATTTCCAAACCCTAACAATGCCATTTTGGCATTCTCATAGGATTGATCTCACACACAAGCAAAATAAAGCTTATGAACCCATGAGAAGCTCTCTAGAACGATTCTAAAGCCATTAGAACCATCTCTAAGGCATTTACTACAAATCCTACTAAGCCACCATTAGAGCTCATGAAGCTCTCATGAGTTTTCCATGGAGTTCATGGTATACTTAGTGTAGGTTATAGGTCTTAGGATCTAATAGGAATCAACACCTAGAGGGGGGTGAATAGGTGTTCAACGGCCAATTAAAAATCTAAATGCGATTTTAAAGTAATTGCGGAAAAATAAAATCAAACACACCAAGATTTACATGGGAAAACTCCAAACCGGAGTGAAAAACCCACGGGACCGATCACACGAAAATTCACTAAGAAACAACCAAGTACAAGGCGATTCACCCACGACTTGACCCGATTAACCGAATCTTCTATGTGAATATCCTTCGCGGTCCACGATCGATTGAAGTCCTCCAACCGACCACGCCGCAACTCCTTGCCGCGCCAACGCCTCGAATCCACAAAGCGTCCACCGAGTCCTCGGCTCCCCCTACACGCGATCCCCGCGCAACACACCTCCGTCCGGAGAAGAAGAACGAAGATTTATAGTGATCTCCAAGTTAAGGCACCGTAGACGATGGGAGGAATTCGTCTAATTGATCATCAAGTTGATTCGCAAAGGTAGAATCAAAGGGAAGAACCTTGAATCAACTTAACGATCAAATCTCCATCAAATCTCTCTAAGAACTAGATCAAAAAGCTTAGGAGAGAGATTCTAGGGTTTTAGGATTGAAGTATCTTCAGGTATATTATTGTATATTCGTCCTTGAACCTCCCATGGTCTATTTATAGAGTTAGAAGACTTTGAAGTCGAGTAGAATTGAAATCAGCCTTTTTAGGAATTCTGTTTTCGAGTCCACTGTCCGGTCAAACCATCTCTGTCCGGTCTCAGTGTGTCGTCAAATTTTTCGCAGTGAGCACTGACCGGTCAGACCAGGGGTTTGTCCGGTCCTAGGCTCTAGCACTCAGAAAGTTCAGCTTCACTGTGTCCGGACAGAATCCACGATCCGGTCAAAGGCCTGCGAAACTTTCTGCTATCAACCTCACTGTGTCCGGTCAAAGAGGTTGGTCCGGACAGAGTGTTGCGAAAAGCCAGATGACAGACTCACGTGTCCCAGGTCAAAGGGGCGATCCAGGACGGGGTTTATACATGAAAATATTTTTCATAAAAATCAATATTTTAAACCCTTTTTAAGTCTTCTAACTACTATGTTATTAATGTTAATCACCATAAATGATCTTAAATGCATACCTGAGGTGTCGAGCTTCTCTGACGAGTCCTGGAGCGTCCGATCTTCTTGTAATCTCTTGATCTCTTCAAGACTCGACAAACTCACGAAATCCGCCAACTTACAAAATCCTTAACAATCTCCCCTTTGGCGATTTCGTGACAAAACTACTTATAGCTCATACAACCTCAAAATCAAAAAGACAAGAGAATATCGTAATCAACAAACGATAACTCTTTGCATGAACGATCAAACAAAAAAAATTAAAAAAAAATACAAGTTCATTCAATCCTAAAATGACCTAGACCTTGGAGTCTTGAAGTCTTGAACGTTTCCTGCAAAAAGATCTCAAACACATTCAAGCATCAAGAACGTTTCATTCACAAGGTAAACATTAGTCATAAGTACAAAGTTAACTATCTAATAAAAGTTTCTAGAGATATCAGAAAATATCAACATTTTCCCTTCTCCCCTTCATAACCCTCTCCCCCTTTTTGTCCCAAATCGACAAAAATGACATAAAGAGAGTCAACTAAGAGTCAACGATAGAATCACTCAGAGTCGCTTCCGGGAGGAGGCATCTCGTCGGCTCCACATCCTAATTTGCCACAGAGGAGTCTCAAGAACCGTGTGATGCGACCGTACTTCTTGTTCAAACGATCGACATCCGAGATAAGCTTGTCTTGCTTTGCCTCCAACACTTCTTGCCCCGCCGTCAAACGTGCGAGATCACCGGATAATCTTTGTTGCTCGCGAAAAATAGAAGATATAGATGCCTCGGTGTCAGAACCTTCGGCGAGGCGGAGAAGCGGTGCGGGTGCATCGGCTCGAGGAGGATGTTCCATGAAGTTGAACGTGAGATTTGACCATCGTAGTATCTCCAATAGGTCCTAAGGAATGCTCATAATATGTGCAGTCAACTCGCACATTGTGCTGTCGAAGTATCCGCATGATGATTAGCGGAAAAGGTAATCGATCTCTCTGATTCGCAGTCTTAATTTCCCGCGTCATTCTTTTCCAAATAAGGAACGAGACATTTATGTTAACATTCCCCGCTCGTACTAGGTCGGGATGTCCTAGCAAGTACATGTACAACACTCGATCCCACCTAATAACCTTCGTGTTTGTGAGAGGCATAATGTTGTAGCAGACGACGAAGTTCAAATACCGATACTCCATTCGCAAATGCTTTGAGAGTATCTGGCTACCATTGTTCTCAGCTCCTGGTATACACAGTGCAGTGAACACCCTTCGCCAGTCCTTGACGACATCCGACCACAGTGCATGTAATCCACCCCGTCGGTGCGTGCCACCATGTCAAGCACTGACGCCACCGTGTCTGGCGTGATAGTCATTTCTATGTCACGAACCGACGTAGTAAACTCAAATGGTCCGCCCTCAGCATCGACTAGGTTGCCCGCTCGCATATAGAATTCTCTTATCAGCTCCAGTCCATAACCAGTTGTCTCTGTGAACTTACATATTTCCTGCAATTCACCATTTTCAACCAATGCTTGAAATGCGGGAGCTCGACGGACCAAGTTCGCAATCCCCACAAGTCGTTCTCCAACACAACTCTTTGAAGAATACAAGCGTAGACGTTTCGGATCCACAGGAGGTTGAGGTGGTCTAACAGGTGATTCTGCAGCTGATCTGGGTTCACCAATAACAATCCCCCTTGCTTGCTTGCGTCGACCTGATGTGCGTTTCTCCCGAGCCGGTTCAGTCTCCTGAACTTTTCCTTTTCCTTTGTCCTTTTTCTTTGACTTCTCTTGTTCTTTTCCTTTCTCTTTTCCTTTCTTTTTCTCCTTTCCTTTCTCTTTCTCCTTTCCTTTCTCCTTCTCTTGCTCAGCTTGCTGACCCTGTATCTCAGCCTGAAGAACTTCCCAGTCCTCGCCCTGAGATTCTTCGCCAGATTCCTCACCGGGGTTATACTCGCTCCCCGATTGTTCCGCTTGCTGTCCTTCCTGTTGCTCAGCGGAGGAGCGTCTACGCTTAGCTCCTGGACCAGCTCTCGCCATAAGGAATACGAGCACAAGAAACCACGAAGACATTTTTGAAAGTCACTGTTCAAAGGATCAAAAACGACATATTGACATATATAGCAAAAATTGCGAAAATTGGCCACAATTTAAAAAATTAATTTAGAGCATCCTAGAGCCATTAGAAACAATATTAATATAGACAACATGCCCAAAAATTGATCGAAATTGCAAGAAATTCGAAAAAGCTCCTACGAACAGTAAAAACTAGGGTTTGATCACAAATGCGCGAATATTTGACGATAAAATTTGCAATAAACCTCAGAGAAGTGTAATGTAGACATGTTTAAGCAAGATTGAAACAAAAAATTTGAGCAAAAACAGATAAATCACCAAGAACTTCTCTAAACCCTAAAATTAGAAAAATAGGGCAAAAAGAAAAATAAATGGAAACCATACCTAAAATCCGAGAAGGTGAGTAGGAAAGATGATCCAAAGCTCAAGGAAGGTTTCTCTAGGATTTCTAGAGAGAGAAAATCAGTAAAAGCTGTAAAACGAAGTGTTTTGGAAAAAAAAATGTCGCGCCTGGATATAAGCGGTCCACTCCAGCACTGACCGGACAGAGCTGGCTCTGTCCGGATGCCACGCCACTTTTGCTGACAGCGGGCGTGGGATCCGGTCAGTGATTTATGACCGGTCACAGCAAGTTTTTTCTTAAAAATTTAAAAATTTTAAAAACAAGCTTTAACCAGATTTCCTCAATAATCATATGAAATATAATAACTAAAAAATAATCAAGAGAAATTCGTAAATGTCACACATATTGAACCACTCATCAATTGAAAATTTAAGTTAGTATACTGTGAAATATAAGCACATCTTTCGAGATCTAAATCAATAGTAGTACTAATTTTTCAACATCAATTTTGCATTTATGAAGACTAAACTAAATCCCAAAAGCTGAAATTAGCACAAGAATATGATCCAATTGAGTTATGCACACGTTGAATTTCAAGAAGTGGCTCTTTGAGCATCTTAACTTCCACCTTATATCGTTCAAAAACCAAGAGTAACCACCTAGCATTTCTCTAAACCTTATATATGATACATTTTTAATTTTTTTTTTTTTTAGAGATCTCCACTTATTTATTCATGTGGTAACTTCACACACTTAGGACGGCCAAGGTGGTAGCTCTTTCCTACATGTGGTGGTAGTTTTCACACTCCTTAAAAGGATGTAACTCTTTCCACATCTTGAATGGTGGTAGTTTTCACACTCCCAAAGGGATGTAACTCTTTCCACATCTTGAATCTCATGAAATTATTACTCCCCCTCAATTAGTGCAACCCATAATGAGATCATTTTATTGTGATTTCAGAAAATGGGAAAACATTTTTCTTATTATGCAAATCTTCAATCAAAAATTCAATATACTTTTGATAGTTCAAGAGAGAGGTACCTATTTGACTTGTATATTGACATAATTTTTCAAAAATAATGAGGTTCAAAACTAATGACACATAGGAATTTAAATTGATTGAATAAAGTTAAAATAACTCATGTAAACAATGAGATCACATGACGAACCACTTGTAAAACAAAACAACACATTGTTCACCAAATCACATATGCAAAGCTTATCAATGGATAATGCTTAGTTGTCTATTCTTTTAAGATTTAATGGCTCATAGAATGTATCTAGATTGAAGAATTTATTCGAATTGACCAATTCCCCCAATAAATGATATATAAAAGCAAGATGTCCGATTTGATAAAATAGGATAGTTTTTTTTTTAAAAAAAATATTCATGGCAAAAGTGATCCTATATAAATAGAATGGGAGAGAGGTAGGGAGCCACTAGTCGCTTAGTATGGAAAGACTTCACCTTTGCGCACCCAAACCTTACGAATGTTGGGGTACGTCGGTTGGCTTGTAATCCTTGAGTGAAGCTTGTCGACGATTGAAGTTTTCTCAATCTTTGCACCATTCGTCTTTACCTTCCATACTTGCCTTCGTTTCAAGTTAGACCCTTGGCGCTTGGGATTCCATCCTTGCGATGGTGTTGTTCTTTGAACCTTCGTTTTGGGCTTGAGTTGTTTCCCTTGGTTCACGTGTAACATGGAGTTCTTCCTTTGTCTACAATTTCTCTTTACGTGACCTTGAACTCCACAAAAATGACAAACTTTGTTGGCAAAAGTTTTTCTAATTGAAAGCTCACCTTGAACCTTGGGCTTCGACTTTGTTGAATTCATGCCCACTTTCTTAGCAACTTGATCAACATATGTTCTCTCATAACCCAATCCTAACTTGGATGTTTGACCGAGTCCAAGCATCTTGTCAAGTTTTGATGTTCCGGAGGAGAAGTTGTTCAAATCCGCCCTT
This sequence comes from Aechmea fasciata, assembly GCA_025177825.1. Taxonomy (NCBI): domain Eukaryota; kingdom Viridiplantae; phylum Streptophyta; class Magnoliopsida; order Poales; family Bromeliaceae; genus Aechmea; species Aechmea fasciata. The sequence continues at coordinate 895,791 of CM045923.1, read as the reverse complement.
AATTGAATTATCGTCTTTGTGAATTCCATGTTTGCTTCCCTTGCCTCCGTAATTTGCTTGTTGAGAAACTTCATATTTTCCTCATTAGTTTCTCTTTCGTTTTCAAGCAAAGTGACTTTCTCTACAATTGATCCGTAGGCTCGTGCCAATCCATCCTTCTCCTTTTCCAAGCTTTTTATCAATGAAGCTAAGCTTGCATTTTCTCCTTCTAGATCGACGATCCTATGTTGTAGCTTCTTATTGTGCTTACCGATCTTCTTTGACTCCACAATTAGTTGGCGATAAGCATCCACCATGTCTCCGCCATCCGAGTCTTCATCCGTTGCATTCTCCGGTGTGAATTGTTCATTCATAGAAGACATGGAAATTGAGTCAATAGATGATAAACATATAATATTAGAATCATGAGCTATTAAAGCGGTAGCATTAACTTCCTCATCACCGGAAGATGACTCTTCATCGGAAGGGTCATCCCACGTGATGGCTTGCATTGCCTTCTTCTTAGAAGCTTTTGTTGGGCAATCCGATGCTATATGTCCGAATCCACGACACTTATAACATTGAATTTGCCCTTCTTCCTTTTTCTTATCTCTTGAAGAGTCCTTAGAAAAATTCTCAGAATTTTTAGTCTTGGAAGAAGAAGATGTTAAGGATTTTATAAGTTGGCGTATTTCGTGAGGTGTTTGGAGTCTTGAAGGAGTCAGGAGCACACTTGGAACAAGCAGATACAAATGGACGTTACAAGACTCTATAGTAAAGCTCGGCACCTCAGGTATGATTATAAGATCATTTATGGTGTTTTTAATCTAATATATAGTGATTAGGAGACTTGAAATTATTTTTCATATGATAAAATATAAAGCTGAAAAAGTTGATTGAGATCCGGATCAGAGTGCTGTGATTCGGATCCCGTAAGCCGATTTCCTGCGCAAGTTTAATTGAGATCCGGACCAGGCCTGTGATTCGGATCCCGTACCTTGGTATTTCAAGTTGCGTAACTGGGGACCGGTTCACATGACTTAGGACCGGATCCCATGAAAACTGTTTCTGAATAACGGAAGAGAGAACCGGTTGAGGGGGTCTGATCCGGACCTTGGCTGCGGGAAATATTTTCAGATTTGGTTATTTTAATCCTAATCTATCTCTAAGTCTCCTAAACATTATATAAGGACCATGGGGGGTTCAGAATTATTTAGACCTACAATCTTAATCTCTTTGAAAACCCTAGAAACTCTCTCTAACCTAATGTTTTTCTAAATTAGAGTTTCGGAGGGATTGTTCATCAAATTGATTCTAGTTTTTGATTATTCTTTCGAAATCAAGTTGATGATCAATTAATAGGAGATCCCCATCGGTCTATGGTTTTTAATTGCTAAAATCACCATAAATCATCGTCTTCTACTCCGGCTGGAGATTGACGCGGAGATCGTGTGAAGGACCGTGGATTCGGTGGACGCATCGAGGATTCGGAGCGTTGTTGCGGCAAGGATTTGCGGCGTGATCGGTTGAAGGATTTCAAGCGATCGAGGACCGGCGAAAGTGATCCACATTGAAGAATTGGTAAAATTGGGTTAGGTCATAGGTAAATCACCTTGTACTCGATTTGATTCTTAGTGGATTTTCGTGTGAACGGTCCCGTGGGTTTTTCTCTCCGTTTTGGAGTTTTCCCACGTTAAAATCTTGTGTGTTCGTTTTATTTTCCGCATTTATTTTTAAAACACATTGAGATCGATTGTTTTGCCATTATACACCTATTCACCCCGCTCTAGGTGTCGATTACCTTTTAGATCCTAGGGTTCCATATCTTTCAAGTGGTATCAGAGCGGGTATAGGTTGTAGATAATGGCCGAGGGCAGTAATATTAATCGACCTCCTTTCTTCGTTGTCACTAACTATGCTTACTGGAAAGTCCGCATGATGGCGTTTTTAATTGCCATCGATGAAAGAGTTTGGCAATCGGTGGAATTTGGTTGGAAACACCCCACCGAAGTGGTTGATAATATTACCGTCCCCAAGCCTCGAACTAAGTGGACTAAGGAAGAAAACGATCTTTCATCTTGTAACGGAAAGGGGATTAATGCCTTGTTCAACTCTTTAAATCAAACCGAATTTTCTCGGGTTTCGGCGTGTGAAACCGCCAAAGAAATTTGGGATACTCTTAAAACCACCCACGAGGGAACAAGTCTAGTCAAAGTTCAAAAATTACAAATATTGACTAGTCGTTTTGATTCTATTCATATGGAAGAGAATGAAAACTTCACCGATTATTACACTCGCCTTCAAGACATAGTCAACACTTGTTCCAATTTGGGTGAGAAGATCCCCGAAACCAAGATCATTCGTAAGATTTTAAGAACTCTTCCCGAGCGTTTCCGAGCGAAAGTCGCGGCTATTGAAACCGTGAAACACCCGGATGAGATGAAAGTAGATGAACTAGTTGGTGCTCTTCAAACTTATGAGATGACTTTTCCTTCTAATTCATCTTCTTCCAAGTTGTCCTCTAAGTCCACAGGGATGGCGCTTAAATCTACTAAAGGAGGCAACGAGGACTCCACTTCTTCCGACTCGGACGCGAACACGACGTTGGAGGAGTTCGAGAAGCAACTTGCTCTTCTAACAAGGAAGTTTCGTCAGAATTTTAAGAAGAAATTCCCTTCAAAGTCCTTTTCTTCTTCAAAATCAAAAGGGAGTTCTTCTTCTACATCTTCTAAGTCAAAACGTGACGAAAAGTTTTCTAAAGACTCTTCTAAAGATAAGAAAAAAGAAGAAGGACAACTCCAATGCTATAAATGTCGTGGCTTCGGACATATAGCATCGGATTGTCCAAACAAAAAGGCTTTGAAAAAGAAAGCCATGCAAGCCGTCACTTGGGACGACTCGACATCGGATGAGTCCATCTCAAGTGATGACGATGTTAAAGCTACCTCTTTCATCAATTATTTGCCTAGCTTCATCCGACTCACTTTCTAACTCCTCTTTGCATGAAAATTCCACTCGGAGAACTCAATGGGTGAAGAATCGGATGGAGATGACATGGCCGCCGCATATCATCAATTGGTTGATGAGTCGAGGAAGATGGCTAAGCTCAACAAACGGTTGCGGCGGAGAATCATTGATCTAGAAGGAGAGAACTCAAACTTGACAACATCTATCAAAAGCTTGGAACAAGAGAAGGATGGATTGTCACGAGCCTACAATTCAATAGTGGAAAAGATGGCAATTCTTGAGAAAGAGAAGGAGACGTATGAAGAAAACTTGAATGTTCTCAATAAGCAATTGACAGAGTCAAAAGAGGGGAACTTGAAGTTCACGAAGACTATTATACAACTTAGATCGGACTTGAACAAGTTTTCCTCCGGCACGGCTAAGTTGGATAGGATGCTTGGACTTGGACAAACAAATAAACTTGGACTTGGATATGAGAGAACTTACGTAGATCTTGTTAAGAAGCAATCCATGGTTCAACTCATTCCTAAGGTTCAAGGTAATTTTTCTCGTCCTACTAATCTTTTTGCTAATAAAGTGTGTCATCTTTGTGGAGTTCTAGGACATGTGAAGAAACGCTGCACACAAAAGAAGAACTTCGGGGCAAACATGAACCAAGGGGTTCAACCTAGGCCCAAGAGGGAAGCTCCGAAATTGAAACCAAAGCAAGCTTGGAAACCGAAATCGGTTGAGCCAAACAAAAAGAAATCACGAGTCGTCGACAAGCTACACAAGACGCATACAAGCCAACCAACGCACCCTAGAACTCACAAGGTTTGGGTGCGCAAAGGTGAACTCTTTCCCTGTTTTGTTGTTCATACTTCACTTCATACTTACGACAACACCTCGTGGTACCTTGATAGTGGTTGCTCCCGACACATGACCGGAGACAAGAATTGGTTTACTTCTTGCGAAGTCTCCTGGTTGTGTTGTTTTTGGAGATGGTCGTTCATCTAAAATTGTTGGTAAAGGGACAATCACTATCTCGGACGGCCCTACGTTGAATGAGGTGTTCTATGTCGAGGGGCTCAAGTCCAATCTCGTAAGCATAAGTCAACTATGTGATGACGGGTATTCCGTGAAATTCAATTCTAAAGAATGCTTGGTAACTCTTGATGATAATTCTATATTCTTGAAAGGTCTTAGATCTGAAAACAATTGCTATGTAGTTCCTAGTGCCCAATCCGAAGTTTGTAACCTAGCAACTTTAGAGACCGAGACTCTATGGCATGAACGACTAGGTCATATTAATTTTAAAGAGTTATCTAAGATATCTAAGAAGGAAATTGTGTTAGGTGTTCCCAAAATTGATTTTAAAGAAAATGTTGTGTGCGGGGGTTGCCAATTGGGTAAACAAATTAGGTCCGCACATAAGAGTTTGAAACATTTAGGGACATCTAGACCTTTAGAATTACTTCACATGGATCTAATGGGACCTTCTAGAATCCAAAGCTTGGGTGGAAAACGTTATATCTTTTTGATTGTGGATGATTTTTCTCGTTATGTTTGGAGTGGCTTTCTTCGTGAAAAAGCCGATACTTTTGATTTATTTTCTGAAATTTGCCTCCGTCTTATGAATGAACGAAACGATAAAATTATACGTATAAGGAGTGATCGAGGAGGAGAATTCATAAACTCTAAATTTGTTGATTTTTGTACCTCTAATGGTATTAAACATGAATTCTCCGCTCCTTACACTCCACAACAAAATGGAGTAGTTGAAAGAAAAAATCGAGTGGTGCAAGAGATGGCCCGTGTTATGCTTCATAGTAAGAAAATTGCCTTACATTTTTGGGCGGAAGCGGTTAACGCGGCAGTCTATGTTATCAATCGAGTTTATGTACGTTCGGTACTTTAAATACTTCATATGAGTTGTGGAAGGGTAGAAAACCGAATATAAAATACTTTCGTGTCTTCGGGAGTAAATGTTTCATCCTTCGGGATCGAGAAAGTCTTGGAAAATTTGACTCCTGAGTGACGAAGGAATATTTCTGCTATTCCACAACCGAGAGCATATAGAGCGTATAATTTACAAACTAAGACGGTGGTAGAATCAATTAATATAAAAGTAGATGAGGCTTCTTCACCTTCATTTGATACCTCTCATGCGTTGCATAACGATGATGATAATGATTCTCCTTTCGTTTTTTCACTTGATGATGTTGCGTGTGCTGAAATTCCTGCTTCACCTACTGTTGCTGCATCACATGATTCATCTGAACCATCTATTGATTTTCCTGAATTGACACCCGTAAGGGATCACCCTTTGACGAATATCATTGGAGATCCTCTTACTGGGGTTAGAACTAGGAGACAACTCTTATGTGAATTTGCTTGCTATGTCTCTTTGATTGAGCCGAAAAATGTGGACGAAGCTCTTCAAGATGAATATTGGATAATTGCAATGCAAGAGGAGCTTGGTCAATTCATTAGAAACGATGTGTGGGAACTTGTTCCTCGTCCGGAGAATCAACATATCATTGGTACCAAATGGATTTTCAAGAATAAGAAAAATGAGGATGGTACCATTGTAAGGAATAAGGCGAGGTTAGTAGCTCAGGGGTATTCTCAGGTTGAAGGCATCGATTTTGACGAGTCGTTCGCCCCGGTTGCCCGATTAGAGTCGATTCGAATTTTGTTTGCGATTGCTTGTCACTTTCAAATAAAACTTTTTCAAATGGATGTAAAGAGTGCATTTCTAAATGGTTTTTTAAAAGAAGAAGTATATGTTGAACAACCGAAAGGTTTCATAGATTCGAAATTTTCAAATCATGTTTTTCATCTCAAAAAGGCACTTTACGGTTTGAAACAAGCACCGCGAGCTTGGTATGAACGACTCACGAGATATCTTTTGGAGAAGGGATATAACCGAGGGGGAGCGGATCGAACTTTGTTTGTTAAGCACTCGGATGATGGTTTTATTGTCGCACAAATTTATGTGGATGGCATAGTATTTGGAGCAACAAAAGATGAAGATTCCACAGAGTTTGCTAAGTTGATGACGGATGAGTTTGAAATGTCAATGATGGGGGAACTTACATACTTCCTTGGACTTCAGGTAAAACAAACAAAGGATGGGATTCATGTAAGTCAAACCAAGTATGCAAAGGAATTAGTTAAAAAATTTGGATTGGACAATGCAAAACACTTTGACACTCCGATGGGATCAACTAACAAAGGGCTTGGATCGAATATTGAAGGAAACAGTGTTGATGAGAAGTCTTATCGAAGCATGATTGGAAGCCTTCTGTATTTAACGGCGAGTAGACCGGATATAGCTTTTAGTGTTGGTATTTGTGCTCGCTATCAAGCAAATCCAAAGGAGATTCATTTAAAGGTTGTGAAGAGAGTGATTAGATATGTCAAGGGAACGACGGATTATGGGATTTGGTATCCGATGGGAACATCTCTTGACATTATTGGTTACTCAGATGCCGACTGGGCCGGATCAGCGGATGATCGAAAGAGTACAAGTGGGACGTGTTTTTACTTGGGACATTGTTTAGTGGCTTGGCACAGCAAGAAGCAAAATTGTATAGCACTCTCTACTGCTGAGGCCGAGTATATTTCTGCGGATAGTTGCGCTACTCAGTTATTATGGATGAAAAGTTTACTGAGTGACTACCGGATTCCTTCCGCCTCTCTTACTATTCTTTGTGATAACACGAGTGCAATAAATATTTCTAAAAATCCTGGTCTTCATTCTCGAACAAAACATATTGAATTAAGATATCATTTTTTAAGAGAATTGGTCGATTCAAATGTTCTTCAACTTGAATATGTTTCTACCGATGATCAACTTGCGGATATTTTAACTAAGCCTTTGGATCAAAAACGATTTTTACATTTGCGAAAGGCTATCGGTATGAATCTTTCAATCTAGATATATTCTATGGGCCTTACTTAGTGAGTATGTGAATTGTGCATCATTTTTTTTTGAGTTTCATTCGAGGATTTTTTTTTTTTTTGGGTTTTGGTCATCGTTTTTTATGAACTTTGTGACTTGGTAATAATGCTTGCATGATTTTTCTTAACATTGTTCAATTCTTTTAAATTCTTCTTTGTCATTCAATCTGAACTTCAACATCATCTATGAATTATTTCTATATACTTGTTAAATTGGTATCTCTCACTTGTCTTTTCAAAGGAGTATTTGAGTTTGGTTGATTATTTGCACTATGAGATAAATTATTTCATTATTTTCTGAAATCTCAATACTATTTTCCCATTGGGGGTTGCACTATCTGAGGGGGAGTAACTTTAAATATATAAGATGTGGACAGAGTTACATCCCTACATGGGAGTGTGAAAACTACCACCAATATAAGATGTGGAAAGAGTTACATCCCGTGCGGGAGTGTGAAAACTACCACCACATGTAGAAAAGAGCTACCACCCCGGTCGTCCGGTAAGTGTGTGAAGCTACCACATGAGCGTTTTATTGAATAATCGAAAAGGTTAAGAAATTTATAAATATTTTAAATTTTCGGCGATATATGGTGGATAATGCGAAGACTAGTTGAAAATTGCTTCAAAAGATGCTCAAAGAGCCACTCCTTAGTTTTGATTTGTGCATAACTCAATTGGACGATATTCTTGTGTTTATTTCAGTTAATGTGATCTATTTGACTCTTTATATTTACAAATTTGATGACTAAATTCGATGCATCTACTGTTAGAACTTGTTTGATATGCTTAATTTCACAATATATATTATTAATTCTTGGGTGATGTAAGATTCAACTTGCATAACATTTTTGAATTTTATTGAATGGAATTCTGTTAATAAATCTCATACAATTTTATTTCACGTCGATCGAGGCAAGGTTATTTTTTTTTTTAATTTTTTTTGAAAATTTTGTTGCCTTCGGGATCCGGATCCGGAACCCCGGTCCGGATCGCACACACCCTTAGTGCGCGGATTTCAGGTGGCATCCGACTGGCCACCCGGTCCGGATCGAGCGGGCGACAATATAACCCGCACGACAGCTGTTTTGGTCATTGAGTTTCAAAACGTTGTTTTCTTTTTGGGAGCTTCTCTCTCTAGACCCCTGAGATCCCCTAGACTTCTTTGCGCTCATTTTCTTCCGATTACCGGTATGATTTTGGTCTTGATCTCGTTTTTACACTTTTGTGCCCTAATGTGCAGATTTTCGGATTTTGTGGTTTTGATCTTCTTGTTTTTGGTTTCAACTGGGTTAGCAGCTTGTTTTCTACTTATACTTGCTTAGCATTGCTTTCTACAAACTTTATTTCGTTTTTTTTTCGACAGATCTGTGCGCACTTTGTCTAAATCACTAGGTTTTTGACGTTTTTGCTGTTTTACTGTTCACAGCAGCATACCTTTCGAAAATTTGAGTTTTTTTTCTGGTTTTTCTTGCATGTTTACTGTATTAGAGTTGTTCCTGATGGCCCTAGGATATTCTAGATGAATTTTAAAATTTTTAACCGATTTTTACTTAATTAGTGATATTTTTGGTCAATATCTGTGTGGGCAGTGGTTCTTTTTCTTCAATACTCGTGGCTACTTGTTCTTGTGTTTCTAATGGCGCGTGGAGGTCCGAGTGCAAAGCGCAAACTCCGTTCGACACAGGAACGGGCCGATGAGGCGGGTAGTGACTACAACCCGGGAGATGATTCAGGAGCCGATTCTCAGGAGGAGGATTTTGAGGCAGTTGTTGCTGAGGCTCGCTCTAAGAAGAAGGAGAAAGAGAAGGGAAAAGGAAAGGCCAAGGAGAAAGCTCAGGACAGAGGAAAGGGCAAAGGGAAATCAACAGGAAAGGGAAAAGAAAAGGTTTTTGAGACGCATGGGAATGTATTCACCCCAGACGCAACATATGTATGTGCGTGGTCACAGAGGATCAGGAGGTATTTCTATTCGTGAGCGTAATGAGGATCGTGCTCGTGATCCTCCTATTGATGATCATCGCCGGGACATGTATGCTACAAAGACATGCATTGGAGAGCGGTTTGTTGGCGTAGGGAACCTTTTTGACAAAGTCCCGGGATTTCAAGCTCCTTTTGAGTTCGGTGACTTACACGAAGTCTGCAACTTCGCCGAACAGACCGGGTATGGTCTTGAGCTTATCAGGGAGTTTTATATGCGAGCGGGACATTTACAGGAATCTGATGACGGTCCTCACGTTTTCACGACTAGGGTTCGGGGAGTTGAGATGTCTATTTTCCCGGGCACTATTGGGATAGTACTTGGAATGGAGGCGCGTACCAATGGTATTAACTATCTTCACGCCGGTTTTGGTGCTATTGGGGACTGGACGAGGATGCTCAGATTTCTTTGTGTCCCAGGCGCCGAAAACAACGGTAATGCAATTTTGTCTAAGGATTTGAAATTGGAGTATAGGTTTCTCAATTTTGTAGTTTGCTACAATGTGATGCCTTTAGCAAACACAAAGATTATTAGGTGGGATCGAGTTTTATATCTCTATCTACTTGGCAATCCCGAGATTGTTGCGGCAAAGAACATCAACTTGAACGTGCCGTTTCTTATCTGGAAGAGAATGGCTCGGGAGATTAAGACTTCGAGTAAGAAAGATCGGCTTCCTTATCCACTATTGATCATGCGGATTCTTCGACTTCATGAAGTTGACATCGATTGTTCTTCTTATGAACACTCACTTGGACCGATTGGTGAAACGACTATGGTGAAGTCCCCGCTCGCACTGCACCTCGTGCACAGGCTGGTCCCGCTGGTGGTACTGCTTATTCCTCGGTCTTGCGTGAACAGCAGCGGTTGTCGGGGGAGTTAGAGCGCCTGGGCTCTGTTCAAGCTGAGATGCGCCACGATATTGCTACGATAAAACGACGTCAAGGGCGTTTCTCTCAGTATTTCAGGTTACTATGTTCAAAGATGGCTTGTACGAGTGCTGAGATGCCTCCTCCCGACACTGACTCCGACTAGGGTGTTAGGGCCCTCCTTTTGTCTTTTTGGCTCTTTCGGACAAAAAGGCGGAGATTTGGCGTGATTGATGATGATGTTTAGCTTAGGACTAGTTTGCTTACTTAGGACTAGTTTGCTTATGTATGTTTTTGCTCTGCTTGTTTATGCTAGGACTTGTAACTATGACTAACTTTGACTTTGCTTAATTTGCTTAACTTTAATGCTTAATGGAATCTTTGATGCTTGAATTTGTGTTGAGAAGTTTTTGCAGGAAATATTCAAGACTTCAAGACTCCAATGTCTAGGTCATAGGGTTTGAAACAAGAGTCTGTAATTTTGTTTTTATTGGATCGGTCATGCGAGAGTTACTGTTTGGTGATTGCAGTAATTCTTTTCTTTTTGGGTTTTGAGATTTGTACAGGCCTCTTTTTGCGTTTTGTCACGAAATCGCCAAAGGGGGAGATTGTTAAGGATTTTATAAGTTGGCGTATTTCGTGAGGTGTTTGGAGTCTTGAAGGAGTCAGGAGCACACTTGGAACAAGCAGATACAAATGGACGTTACAAGACTCTACAGTAAAGCTCGGCACCTCAGGTATGATTATAAGATCATTTATGGTGTTTTTAATCTAATATATAGTGATTAGGAGACTTGAAATTATTTTTCATATGATAAAATATAAACCTGAAAAAGTTGATTGAGATCCGGATCAGAGTGCTGTGATTCGGATCCCGTAAGCCGATTTCCTGCGCAAGTTTAATTGAGATCCGGACCAGGCCTGTGATTCGGATCCCGTACCTTGGTATTTCAAGTTGCGTAACTGTGGACCGGTTCATATGACTTAGGACCGGATCCCATGAAAACTGTTTCTGAATAACGGAAGAGAGAACCGGTTGAGGGGGTCTAATCCGGACCTTGGCTGCGGGAAATATTTCCAGATTTGGTTATTTTAATCCTAATCTATCTCTAAGTCCCCTAAACATTATATAAGGACCATGGGGGGTTCAGAATTATTTAGACCTACAATCTTAATCTCTTTGAAAACCCTAGAAACTCTCTCTAACCTAATGTTTTTCTAAATTAGAGTTTCGGAGGGATTGTTCATCAAATTGATTCTAGTTTTTGATTATTCTTTCGAAATCAAGTTGATGATCAATTAATAGGAGATCCCCATTGGTCTATGGTTTTTAATTGCTAAAATCACCATAAATCATCGTCTTCTACTCCGGATGGAGATTGGCGCGGAGATCGTGTGAAGGACCGTGGATTCGGTGGACGCATCGAGGATTCGGAGCGTTGTTGCGGCAAGGATTTGCGGCGTGATCGGTTGAAGGATTTCAAGCGATCGAGGACCCGAAAGTGATCCACATTGAAGAATTGGTAAAATTGGGTTAGGTCATAGGTAAATCACCTTGTACTCGATTTGATTCTTAGTGGATTTTCGTGTGAACGGTCCCGTGGGTTTTTCTCTCCGTTTTGGAGTTTTCCCACGTTAAAATCTCGTGTGTTCGTTTTATTTTCCGCATTTATTTTTAAAACACATTGAGATCGATTGTTTTGCCATTATACACCTATTCACCCCGCTCTAGGTGTCGATTACCTTTTAGATCCTAGGGTTCCATATCTTTCAGAAGAAGTACTCCCTTTAGATTTGTTGAATTTTGAAGAGGAGGACTTTGAGCTTGGAAATCTTTTCTTAAAGTTCCGACGGAACTTTCTCGTGAGAAGTGCGAGTTGCTTCTCAAACTCTTCCATCGTCACATCCGAATCCATCTCGGAAGAGGAAGAGTCAACGTCGCCACCTTTTGATGCCTTGAGCGCCATCCCTGTAGACTTTGAAGAAAACTTGGAAGAAGACGAGTTAGTAGGAAAAGTCATCTCATATGTTTGAAGAGCACCTACTAGTTCATCTACTTTCATATCATCGGGATGTTTCATGGTTTCTATAGCCGCGACCTTAGGACGAAAACGTTCGGGGAGAGTTCTTAGAATTTTACGAATGATCTTAGTTTCGGGAATTTTCTCACCCAAGTTGGAACAAGTGTTGACTATGTCTTGAAGACGAGTGTAATAATCGATGAAGTTTTCATTCTCTTCCATATGAATAGAATCAAAACGACTAGTCAACATTTGTAATTTTTGAACTTTGACTAGACTTGTTCCCTCGTGGGTGGTTTTAAGAGTGTCCCAAATTTCTTTGGCGGTTTCACACGCCGAAATCCGAGAAAATTCGGTTTGATTTAAAGAGTTAAACAAAGCATTAATCCCCTTCCCATTGTAAGATGAACGTTCGTTTTCATCCTTAGTCCACTTAGTTCTAGCCTTGGGGACGGTAATAGCATCAACTACCTCGGTGGGATGAGTCCAACCATGTTCCACCGCTTGCCATACTCTTTCGTCGATTGCAATTAGAAACGCCCTCATGCGGACTTTCCAATAGGCATAGTTAGTGCCATCGAAGAAAGGAGGTCGATTGATATTACCACCCTCGGCCATTGACAATAACCTAAATCCGCTCTGATACCAACTGTAGGTTATAGGTCTTAGGATCTAATAGGAATCAACACCTAGAGGGGGGTGAATAGGAGTTCAACGGCCAATTAAAAATCTAGATGCAATTTTAAAGTAATTGCGGAAAAATAAAATCAAACACACCAAGATTTACGTGGGAAAACTCCAAACCGGAGTGAAAAACCCACGGGACCGATCACACGAAAAGTCACTAAGAAACAACCAAGTACAAGGCATTTCACCCACGACTTTACCCGATTAACCGAATCTTCTATGTGAATATCCTTCGCTGGTCCACGATCGATTGAAGTCCTCCAACCGACCACGCCGCAACTCCTTGCCGCGCCACCGCCTCGAATCCACAAAGCGTCCACCGAGTCCCTGCTCCCTACACGCGATCCCCGCGCAACACACCTCTGTCCGGAGAAGAAGAACGAAGATTTATAGTGATCTCCAAGTTAAGGCACCGTAGACGATGGGAGGAATTCGTCTAATTGATCATCAAGTTGATTCGCAAGGGTAGAATCAAAGGGAAGAACCTTGAATCAACTTAACGATCAAATCTCCATCAAATCTCTCTAAGAACTAGATCAAAAAGCTTAGGAGAGAGATTCTAGGGTTTTAGGATTGAAGTATCTTCAGGTATATTATTGTATATTCGTCCTTGAACCTCCCATGCATGGTCTATTTATAGAGTTAGAAGACTTTGAAGTCGAGTAGAATTGAAATCAGCCTTTTAGGAATTGTTTCGAGTCCACGTCCAGGTCAAACCATCTCTGTCCGGTGTCAGTGTGTCGTCAAATTTTTCGCAGTGAGCACTGACCGGTCAGACCAGGGGTTTGTCCGGTCCTAGGCTCTAGTACTCAGAAAGTTCAGCTTCACTGTGTCCGGACAGAATCCACGATCCGGTCAAAGGCCTGCGAAACTTTCTGCTATCAACCTCACTGTGTCCGGTCAAAGAGGTTGGTCCGGAAAGAGTGTTGCGAAAAGCCAGATGACAGACTCACTGTGTCCGGTCAAAAGGGCTGATCCGGATAGGGTTTATACAGAAAATATTTTTCATAAAAATCAATATTTTAAACCCTTTTTAAGTCTTCTAACTACTATGTTATTAATGTTAATCACCATAAATGATCTTAAATGCATACCTGAGGTGTCGAGCTTCTCTGACGAGTCCTGGAGCGTCCGATCTTCTTGTAATCTCTTGATCTCTTCAAGCCTCCGACAAACTCACGAAATCCGCCAACTTACAAAATCCTTAACACTTAGCTCTCTAACACTAGCAACAAGCTAGAAATCCCAAAATCTAAGAGAAAACCCAAACCCTAGAGTTAAACTTGCAAAAACCTACCTCTTGTAGCAACCTCAACCCAAGCCTCCTTGTAGGAGAGCTTCAAGATCCTTCAAAGCCCTCCAATGTCACCTTCTTCTTCCTCTTCTCCTTGATCTCCAAGCTCTAGGGCTTTTCTAGAGAGAGAAAGTGAGAAAAGAGAGTGAGGGATGAAGTGTGCTGTGAATAGAGAAGGCCCCAAGCCTATATGGTGTTGCTACAATAGCACATAAGTCCCCCAAACCCTAAATATTACAATGCCAAAAGCGGCGGATTTGCAGCTGGAGACCGGTCCTGGGATATAGAGATCGGTCCCAGAAAGCCTCAGCCAAACAGTTAAGGACTTAGCCAAATTTTCAGCTTTTTCGCCAATTTTTTTGTATAGGAGACCGGTCCTGGACTTGAGAGACCGGTCCCAGAGAGGTCCAGAATTCCAGCATTTTAGGACTTAGCCAAATTTTCAGCTTTTTCACCTTCGGGGTCCGTTTTTGGCCGTTTTCGCTCGTTTGACCTCAGATTCGTTTCAAATCGAACCGAGACTTTGCAAACATGTTTTCGAACACATTTTCATCGTCTTTTCATCCGCGCTAACGCTGGATTTAGCTCACGACCCAATATAGCTTTTCGGTTTCGTTTCGCGCCTTTGCGCACAAAAACGCCCGATTTTCGAGAACTTAGCCGATTTTCGGCTTGTCCACCTCCGCGCATGGGGAGACCGGTCTCCCCTTTGTAGAGACCGGTCCCCAGGAGTTCCAACTCTGGAATTTTTTCCAGAATTGCAGTTTCGATCTCTCGGGTCCCTTTTTCACTCCAGATGAGTTCTAATACTCATAGAACTCACCCCCAATCACTTTACTCCGGGTCCCGCTCGTTTCGACGGAACTCGGCATGCTTCACGGGGAATCGATACGCTACATAGGGTCAGTGTCACAAGCACGAGGGGTGCAGATTTCCAACCATGTGTTATAGGTTGCAGAGTGTTGCTGGTCATGTCCGGTGCAATTAGATTCTTGGATCATGCCCGCCGACCTGTTGGTGTTAGGGCAGCTGCAGGACTTTGATGTAGTGCTCGGCATGGATTGGCTGGCGTGGTATTATGCTACTATCGACTGTGAAGCGAGGACAGTGACGTTCCGCGAGTCAAGCCAGGAAGAGTTTACTTTTAGATGCTGCAGGAGCACATTGTTTGCCACACAGATTTCTTTGGCGAGAGCTTAATAATAAATTTTAATTATTATTTTAATTTTAATTTTAAATTTATTTTTTATATGTGGCCAATAACATTCTAAAATAAGAAGGGTTAGAAAAGAAAAAAAAAATTCAAAAAAGAGAGTGAGATAGGAGGGGGTCCCATAGAAAAAAAAAAAAAAAAAAAAAAAGCCCGCGCGTGTAGTAACCCTGGAGTATAGCAGTTGAGGCTTGTCGACAGCTCTAGTGAGTGTTGGGACAGGTCCGAGTCGCGTTGGAGCGAAATAGACGCTAAACGAACTCAGTGCGACGCGTAAGCAGGAGTAGCATGAAATTCTGCAAAATAGCAAATTTTCTGCCATTTGTACCGGTACAAATTTTGGAATGTACCGATACAAGCTTGATGACTATACCGGTACAATCATCAGGAATGTACTGGTATAGTTCTACGCAGACTGCTCTCGGGTTGCCCATTTGTACTGGTACAAATCCACGTGTATCGGTATACTTGAGTAGGTGAGGGACTTTTTGGTAAATCTCTTACCTTGGTTGTATCACCCACCAACCCCTCGTCTCTATATAGGATAAAGAGAACAGAGAGGAGAGGTTCTGGTTTCTTCTCCTCTCTCTCTCTCTCTCTCTCTAGACCTGATCGTGAGCAAGGAGGAGCTCGGGTGGAGTTCAGGTGTCGTCGACGTCACGCTGCGGTGCAGTTCGAGCGTGTATTCGTCGTCGTGGTGCTACGACGAGGTCGGACGAGCGTGGATTTTCGCCGTTCTCAACGTTGCGCCGGTTCTAGAGTGGTTTTCGAGGTGAGTGATCCATCGAAATCACTTCAATTACTTCAAGCTTCATCAATTTTAGCCTATGGGTGCTATTCCTGCAGAATTCCAACGTTGACCTTCGGCGTTTCGGGTCATTTGCTGCGTAGAAGTGTCGGATTGCGGCGAAACTTGGTTCACTGGATTCTAGACTTCGAGAGGAATCCATGAAGACTAAGATTGCAAATTTTGGAGAAGGTTAGCTTGGTCGAATCCTTGTCCTTCTTTGTTGTTGACAGTTTGAGCTGAATTTGAGATTATTAGTGGATTTTGATGTTCAGTGCTTGGAAAGGAGTTGTTGCTGGCTGAGCGCAGACTCGACTGAGTTTTCCTTATGGGTCGTGATTTCCTCGCTGTCGGGGATTTGCCTTAGAGGTGGGTTCATCATCAATTTTTCTTCCTATTGTATAATGCATAGTAGACATGTATAATTCTAGTTTTGGTATGTCAAGGTTTGCTCGAATTTATTGATTAGCTGGCTAAGGAAATCTGAATTTGGAGCATGCTTAGTTAATTAAAACATTATACATGTCGGACTTAGAATTTGACTTAGGAGAAAACCGTGAATTGAACGGTCACATACCTAAACTACCAGATTTAGCTCTAGAGGCCGCGAATTATTGTATCATCGCAGTTTCAGAGCGATGGATACCCCAGGTAGTTTAGAGTGCTGTTACGCTCGTGCTGGGATGCCAAGTGTATTTTTACAGTAGTGTTCGGGCCCACTTCGGACTGTTGGGTGCCGTCGGGGTTGACGATGGATCCGGTTTGCCGTGGTGGCATCAAATTGTGCCACATGACTTGTTGGTTATTAGACCAATTGGATCCAGTTGACTTGACTTAGCCTGCGAGAGCCTGATTGAGCTCGACAGAGACACGCTTGCATACTCGGTTGGGTAGCTCCCACGAGTACCACTCCGGAGTTGGGCTTTGTGTGTTCTCGTTGGTGTCGTTTCGTCCTATTTGGACTTACTCTCCATGGACTGCTTAGTGGTAGAGGTAGCTTAGCTTGGGCAGGCGGGACGGGTGTGTTCACAGTCCCTAGTGAGATTGGGTCTGGTTTACCGTTTTCTACAGGTAGTTAGTGTTAGAGCAGGATAGTGTAATGGCATCTAGCTGTAGATGTATTCAAGTTTTCTTCTACTATCTTTGCTTACCCTGTAGACTTAGTGGGTGGACCGACGATATTGAAGGCCGCACCCACTGAGGACTACTTGTTTTTACAGTAGTTCTTACGCCCTTTTATTACTGTTGTTATTGCAGAGCCTTCTATTCCGGCTGCTGCTCCTTCCGAGGCTGATTGATGCAAGGGCGTCGCAAGCTAGAGCCCTACCCGACGAGTTGTCGTAATAGAGGATCACCGCTGCAGGTAGTGGTACTTTTATTTTGGAGTTCTTGTACATATAAACGTTGTAACTCGCTAGAGCGAGTACTTTTGTATCCGGATATTTTATATGTATATGAAACTTGTTTCTGTTCTACCTGTTTAGTTTCATTACAGCTCTATACTACTGGTTGTAGTATTGTATATTTTACAGACACGGCTACGCTTCGTATACAAAGAAAATTTCTTTGTATACGACGGATTATAGTCGTGCCGAAAAACGAGGAATCAGACGTGACGTAGCAGGCTCGAGTCAGGATTGCATACACGCCCAGCTATGTGGCAGCGTTCAATTTAAAATTTTAATTTTAATTTTAATTTAAAATTTAAATTTAAAATAATTATTATATATATTATAGATTATTAATATATAATAATTATTATAATATATTTAGTTATTATAATTTATATTTATAAACAAAATATATTTAAAATATAATATATAATACATATGTAATATAATATATAATAATATATATTTAATATTATAAAATAAATTATTATATATATATATATATATATATATATAGAGAGAGAGAGAGAGAGTTGAGCTAGAATACTCTCAAAAGCGCGAGGTTTGGTGCTTTTGAGTTTTTAACTCATTAAATTTGAAATCAAAAATTAGATCCAAGGGTTAGAAACTCAAAAGCACCAAAAGAGTGGTGCTTTTGAAAGTATTCTAGCTCAATTTTATATATATATATATATATATATATATATATATATATATATATATATATATATATATATATATATATATATATAGAGAGAGAGAGAGAGAGAGAGAGAGAGAGAGAGAGAGAGAGAGAGAGTCTGGGGTGCTTATGGAAGCACGGAGGCCTCCGTGCTTCCACTTTATTTTCAATGTTCGGACTTTCGAATCGACGATCGGCTCGCTAGAGTTGTTCTAGATTATTTGAAGTATCTAGAAAATAAATTTCGCGATTTTTCGATATCATTTGCCTAGTGATCGAAGTGGCTCAAAATCAACTAATGAAAATAAAAATCTTACAAAATATGATGATATGACATTAAAATTTTAGATCAAAGTTATTAATTGTTTTATATGGTATAAAAATTTTCTATCAAAATTTCATGTGATTTGGATATTTCTACACCGTTAAACCTGCAACCGGCTCACCACGACCATTAAAATTAGTGATTTTTAACCCCTTCGATCACTAGGCAAATGATATCGAAAACTCGCAAAATTTATTTTCTAGGTACTTCAAATACACTAGATTAAGTCTAACGGAGCCCGATCGTCGATTCGAAAGTCCGAACATCGAAACAATGTGGAAGCACGAAAACCTTCGTGCTTATAAAAGCATACCACAACTCTATATATATATATATATATATATATATATATATATATATATATATATATATATATATATATATATATATATATATATATATATATATATATATATATATATATAATCAAAGAGGGAGAGACAGGTCTCCCTGTCAAGCGGCTCGTGGACCGCGTGCAAATAGGCGAGGTCTATTTCACTTACTAAGCACAGCCATGCAGGAACAAAATAATATACTCAAAACATAGACCGCATCCTACGAAACATGAAAAAGATAGACATATTGTAAATTATCTTTACAGTAACAATTGATTGTAATCATCTCGATGACGCCGTCTTTGACTCTTTTCATCGAGTTCCTTCAGATAATCTAGAAACATGAGGAATAGAAAAAGGAGAAATCCACCGGAAGAGCCCCAACCGCCTCCGCCGCCGCCCCCGCCTCCGCTGCTACCGTCATTCGGAGGAGGTCCTCCACCCCCAAACTCAAGTTTCAGTCCATTTTCCTTCCCTATAATTCATTCAGAAATTGTCCAAAATGAAATGGTCATAAAATAATAATAGTAGGGAATAATAAAGGAGAATAGTTGTGCTAAATGCTATAAATTACCTTTGACAGGAGCATACTGAGATTTGGTGATCGTCCGTGATTTCCGCTCCAATGTTTGGGTTTGGGTTGCGTAGCATCTACGATTCTGCACCGAAGTAATGTGCCAAATCAAACAGATGAGGATAAGCAGATGAAATGGTTTAGATCAACAAGCAGGTCACACACATAATAAATGCTAACACAAGACGGTTCATTAGACTTAATTCCGACGAAATAAAAGCACTGGATCTTAAAATAACAATATCTGCTAGTTATTTTCCATCCACAACGTGCAAATTTTGTTTGTCCAAACTAACAAGTGTACAAGTATGATATTATGATTTTAAATTAATCAATAAAACATCAACTTTTGTTCGATGATTTCCTCAAAGGAAACAAATAGCTGTCAATTTATCCCCCTTTGTTTTTTCAAGAATTGCTTTAAAAACATTTCATTGCCAAAGCAGCAGAAAGATTTTGGCACGAATACAAAAGCAAATAGTAATGCGACCTTGCAACGAGGTAAGGTTCTCCATGCCATTTTTTTCGTTGTTTTTCTTCTTTTTTTTCCGTCCCTCTTATCCCCCGCTTCTCTCCCTACTCTTAAAGGGAACAGTGTTCAATAAGGACATACAAGATAACCAACATGATAGCAGGGATTATATACTATCACTAATGGGACGTTTGGTTTAAGGTTTGTAATATTCCGGAAATGTTGTATATTTTATATTTGGAATGAGAAGTTTGTTACTAACTTATCATGTCACTTGGGTTGAGAGGTTGTTAGGAGCTTGTATATTCTTATTTATGGACCACTGATGATTCCCATCAGGTATGTGAACGAGAATATCTCCTAACCCATAGTAATCTAGCATTCCTACTAGCTAGGAACCTACAATGATTCCGTTATTTTACCAACACCTTCCGCTATCAAACTACAGTTGAATGGTGATGATTTGAATATTTTCAATAGAATATATGGAGGATTACTAGAATATTATAAACAGTGAACCAAACAAAGCCCTAAGTATTATGGTTTTGGTTCTCCAGTCTCATCTTTTATGCTACCAAATCCGAGTCTACGATGTGAACGGTTAAATATTATCTAGGATGTTGAAGTATCTACAAGCAAAATTTCATATTTTTTTGCCATCTGTACCCAGTGATCAAATCTCGTCATAATGTCTATAAAATGATTGCGTGAAAATCGGATACCTTAAAACTTGAGGATAGGATTATTCTTCAATTCAAGATCAGAGGTATTAATCCTGATCAAAATAGTTCCACATATTTTCTATCAAAAGTTCAACTAGCTTTACCTTAAAACATTGATAAAGCATAAAAACTCATACAGACTGTTAATAACTGTCAACTTTAAACAATTTGATCACTAGGTAGATAATGTCGAAAAACATTACTTATTGTTTCTAGATACTTCAAACACCCTGTTTCATGTCCAACAATATGGAACCTTGATTTTGGACGCCCTAACATCAAAAATAAGACTAACAGTACAACCCCCAAAGAATACTGAATTGATAGTACAGTAGACCTACTCCAGGTATGATTAAGCGAAGACTAACATACCATATTACCAGCACGTATACTTGCTTTAGATGGCACTTTGCGAGCAAATGAAACAGAAGTAGGTAAAGTTTGTTGAGCTTGTAAACTGGATGTTGCTCTACCTTTCCGCCTTTCACCTGCATTTGGATAATAATTAGTTAATATAGCACTCTCGATCTCAAATGTTTACAAGAACTATTTCTGTATAAAAGTTAAAAATTAAACTCATCAGTAAAGATGTAACAAACCAAATTCAAATAGCAATAGACACATTGAACTGGCATCTTTTAGGTGATACAGACTTTTTAATATAAACATTTATTTGCTGCGTTTTGAATTTCAAAAAAAAAAGAAAAAAAAAAAACTAGAACTAGTTTGATTCCATCATGACACATTCTATCATAATAACAAAATAATGATTTTGAACACCAGCTTAAAACACTCCGCAGGTTTTGCTGTTGAAGAAATGCCATATCACATATGAATATGATTCACATATACTCGGAATGAGATCAAAGGCCAATGCAACTTCATTCCATTAGTTGCAAAAAGAGCACTCTTATATGTATCATATATAATACAGCTCAAATCATCTTCTTACTTAAATTTCTTTCTGCTTACAGATGGAAACAGACAAGAAACTAGCAATATTTTTATCAATATCCACTTTTTATTCACATACAGAAGCATAATATGTTTAATAACAATTGTCTGGTTATTCAGTAGACGATGTATTATTCATCTATACCAGTTATGGACATCGAGTAGAATCAAATTTTCCTCGATGAATAGCTTGTTGATGAAAGATTTAAATAAACTGATTAATCAACTATAGGAGAAGGCAAGAACTTAAACAAATACTCCAAACCAACATTTATCCTCCATAATGTGCTATCAATTGAACAAATCTGCAAGTCCATGCCTGTATTTTAAAATAAACAAAAAGCTAATCAATTGCATCAAATGTTTAATTATTGAATTCAAAATGCACTTATTAAATTTAATGTGGAGCCAGTATCTACTAAGCTAATTAACTTGTTAGAATGTGTTTAGTGCAGTTTCTAGACCCAGAGCTCCAGGCCAATATATGATCTAACACTGGAATAAAAAATATCCAGCTAGAGAACACAGACAGTTATCCTCCATAATGTGCTATCTGAGTTCAGTATTCCCCAAAGGTTCGGAAGAAGACCAATTCACCAACTTGTGTAATTACTTCGCTCCAAAAATTAGTAAGTTTTCTGGGAGAGGACAAATTCTGGTGAGATTTGTTGTATGAATACCTTCTCCCATTAAATGGGCCATTCTACACAAGGTTTAAAGTGCCGGCACGTACCGTGCCCCCAAGAAGGGGGCACGGTATAGAGGGAGTCTCGGACCCCCCACCCTCTGCCGCGGCACGATCCACCATATCGCACGAGACAGAGCGATACGCAGGAGTGTGCGGCGGCACAGTGCCGTGCCAGCACACTTTTTTTCTTTTGCTTCTTGCTTCTTTTTTTTTTGTTCTTTGGGGTACCAAGAAGTATCTTAGGTACCCCACACCCCTAAAGACATTGCAAATCGAAAATCTACTTGTTAGGTAGGTCAGAAAAATTATTTTATCAAATTAATTTATGTTCACAAATTATTTTATCAAAATTTGTCACACCGCGAAACTTTTGGCGAATTAGGAAAACAAAATCAAACTCAATAAACAAATTTTGAGGCACATTAAGTATAAAATTTTATTTTTGCATTAGAAGATTGAAAATACTGATAAAATTAAAAACTAAATTAAATCAATTGATACTTAAATTTAGTTAATTTATTTGTCATACAATTTATTGCTTATTTTTGGTAGATCTAATATTTTTTTGAAAAAAATTAATTAAAAAATAAATTTTCAAATACCTTTTAAAATAATTTTTAATTTTTTTAAAAAAATTATTTTTTGTATTTTATAAAAGGAAGACTGTAATATGGTCAAAAGAAAGAAAGAAAAAAAAGAAATGTCTTTGCATTTTACAAATTTATTAACTAATGAGTACAGTAAGCTATATATAGCAAATATTCATAATTATTTGATTAAATCTTTCAAAATAATATTATAAGAGCTTATTGGAACACAGAAAATTGAAACAAGTTCGTGTCAACGCGTACCAGTAGGAGCAAGGTTTAAAGTGTCGTGGCATGGAGGCGTGTCGTTATGTCCCCGGCACGGTACGTCACAGACACGCTTGCATACCGATAAATACGCACAACCTCCTAATAGCACGCTTTGGCACGGACTTATTTCAGTTTTTTTTGTTCTAATAAACTCTTATAATGTTATTTTGAATGATTTGAATAAATAATTATGAATATTTACTATGTATACCTTACTATACTCATCAATTAACATGCATATAAACTTTTTGTAAGTAAAGTACAACTATACCTGATGTAGAATAGAAATTAAAATACAATAATAAAATTCACAATTACAATAATCATTTAAATTTATATCTTTACATAGAGATGACTGCTTAATTCCACATAGATCGTCCCATTTGATCATATGATATATTATTGTCTGGCTGTCTGCAGATATAAGATTTATTTGACAATGTTGATATAAGTATTGCTGGCATTGTGAGAAACTCATATGTTCCCGATATTACATATTCTTTTTAAAAATATCTGATCAAAATTTGTTTAAAAGATTGATTTTCGTTCCCCTGATTCACCGAAAGTTTCGCGGCACGACAAATTTTGACAAAATATTTTGCGAAGAAAAAATGGATGTCTGTGGTGGAAGTGGAGGGATTGGATATGTTAATTAAAAATTAAAAATTTGCTCCTATATTGATAAATAAGAAGTTAAAAAAAGAAAGCATCCGCCAAAAAGCAAAAAAAAAACGTTGAAAAAAAGACAACAAAGTGAAAAAAAAAAGACAATATAGATGGCCTAGGGGGGGGCGGCTCGATATCCCGAGAGAACAAAAGAAAAAAAAAAAAAAAAAAGAAAAAAGGCGGCATGCACCTGCGTGCCGCTTTGTCTCGAGCAGCACGCATGTGCGTGCCATGAGACAGGAGGGGCGTCCGAGACCCCTCCTCCCCTCCTGTACAGTGCCCCCTTCTTGGGGGCACGGTACGACACGCCCCTGTGTCATACGACACGGGCAGCACTTGATTCCCTGAGTAGAAGGTCATGTGTATCCATCGACATGCAAGCGTACCACGTATCGGCACAGAAGCGTGCCGATGTCGTACCATGCCAGACAAACAGCGGCACTTCCCAGTGCCACGGCACTTCCCCGTGCCACGGCACTTTAAACTTTGATTCTACACTACCAATCTCTTATGACACATTTTTCGTAATTACTTCCCTTTCCAAATAGTTGTTCCATGAGCTTCTCATTTTTTTAGACACATTTCAGCCATATTTTCTTCTTTATTTTTTATCATAAACAAAGAGATGGCACATCAAAAATCTCAAGTTGCAGCTTCATGCCGTTTAAGTTACTACATTCCAAGAAAGGTTAGTCATCCTTAGTGGTTCTCAACCTAGGCTCGTTGCCTCCTCCTCGATTTCTTAGCAGATCAGGGCGGTTTTTTTCCCCCTTAGTTTTGTCTCCCACTTACCACCCCACTCAGGGCAAATCAGCATAGGATCTCCGACCTGATTTCAGTTGCATCCTTATTCTCAGTCTACATTTAAATTGGAGCTAGCACTTAAATTTGACTTGACCGTTCGCTAAACAAGACAATTTAGCAGTTAAAACTGAACAAACTATTTAAGAAAGAAAATGATAATTCTTTTTTTTGCGCCTGCTAGCTTTGTTTTCCGACACAGAATTGCATAAATTACAGTTCCACAAGACGTAAGTTGTTGTTAATAAGTTCAATGGTAGCTTAATTGCTTTTCATATGTCTAGCATGCACTCAAAATCAACAATTTTTTTTTACCCTGCCATTAATTGGGAGTCCCTACTAGGCCCATTCCATTGTTTTTTGAAGCACAAACAAAAGAGATTAACTGAAACATGGAGATAAGAGGGATCACCAATAATGGTTTCCAAATTTTACTTCAAATTAGCTTTACCTTAATAACAACATTCATAGACGGCAAGCCAATTAACTTTCACATGCCACACATTCCTATGTACAATCATTTTATATATGGGCCTACTTTCTAGTGCAGTTGCACACCATACCCAAGTTGAAGTTGGAACTACATTAAGGCAAGGTTTTCATTTTAGTTCACTTGAAATTTCCCAAAACTTACTCAAAGAGGCCTAGACCGAGCTGATGAGTTGAGTAACTCAACCTAGACAAACCTAGTTTTGCGCTTCCCACCTTAATACAGTATGCAGGTAAAATAGTAAGAGTGCATTTGCTTACATATGCACATCAGCACATTTTACCGTCTATACACATACACGAGTTATCATGCATTGAGTCTTTAAAAATTTAAACTGAAATTAAATGAATTTTGCTCATATGAAAATTATCCAAGCCAAAATTAAACCGAAGCATTGGTTCTTCAAAAATCTAAACTGAAATTGAATGATTTTTTTTTGAATGAAAGTTGTTCAAGCCAAAATTGAACCGACTGTAGGGTAAAACTCGATTTCTAAATCAAAGCAAATAGATAGGTTCAATTTGTGTTGCTCGATCAACATTCAGTTCTGCACACTTTCTCTGTCTCTATTGATGACAATTTAGCATGCCTTGTTAATATAGAATTCATGGTTGGAATGGGAACGTTAAGTGGAATTGGATGGCATTGGAATGGAAAATGAAACAAGGAATCACCCAAAAATATTTGGTTTATTATTGAAATAGAAATCGGAATGGACAATTGAAACACCTCAGATTTTGAGAGAGAGTTTTGATTAAGGGAGAGGAGAGTGATGAAAGGAGAACAGGGAGAGGTGTTTGTGAGAGAGGACTTTACAGTACTTTACTCTGGAATGGATCAATCCAGAATTCAAAACAGGATTGGGCCACAAATAGATTGGGCCATTCCCATTCTAGAGGAGAATGCGAATGGGAATCCGATTTCTATAAAAAAAAAAACTACTACCATTAGAATCAGTGAATCCCATTCCGATGTCAAAGTCTAATATAGATGTAAGAACAAGCCCTAAATAAGATGAAAACTTTTATGAGCTAAACACATTAAGGCTCAGTCTACTTCAGAAGCTACCCCCCTTCCCCCTCTCTCTTTCTCTCTCTCGTGCAAGGAATGGAAAAGATCAGACACTATCTATGGGAATGAAAAAGATCAAGGAATATCCTCTCTCTCTCTCTCTCTCTCTCTCTCTCTCTCTCTCTCTCTCTCGTGTGGGAAAGATCTAAGAAACGCTAACACTCTTGCTCTGACTCTCTCTCACACAAAAAAGAAACAACAACTCATATATCTACAATAGATAATATCCAGATCACTTAAGGGATTTATTCTCCACAACACATCCACCATATAACAAATACTAGATTTTAGTCGAATTCCCATCCAAGAAGAAAAACAACAGCTCATACGTCAAGACTATTTGTGAATAAATTTTAATTACAAACGCGAGTGTGCTTGATTTTTAAGCCTGCAGGTAGAATCGCTTGCTTTTCTTGCATTTCCTTCTCAACTTGAAAAGCAGGACACAATGTCTTGCATGATCGTCACTCAACCAAATAGCTAAAACTATATGTATAATTGCATAATCTAAATCTAAGTGAGAAGTACGAAAATGGTCTCGCATAATAAAAAGTAGAATCTAAAATTACAAGCTTTCACATTTAAATGTAAAATAAAATGAAAAGGAAAAAGAAAATCTGTGAATTCAATAACTGCAATTTGATGACATTTTGTAATAAAAAAAAGAACAATTGTAAAATGCAATTACTTGCCTTGGTATCTCCTTGCGGGGACTTGAAATATTGGTAGGCCTTGCGTAGCTAAGGAAGGCATTATATAAAAACCCTGCAAAGTGAAAAGTCAAGTCATATAGCAAGAACTTTCCAAACTCTATTCACGTACAAAATATAACAAGCATCTAACACACCAATAGGTACAACACCTATGAGTTCTCAAGAAAGCCAGAACTAACTTTCTTATCCTATCTGTTCTATTTTAGCACAAACAATTTTATATAAGAAAAAAACAAAGCTTATGACTAGCAAAAGGATTTATTACAGGATTAAGCAAATTACCAAACAAATACAACCCCAAACACATCTAATAAACACTGATGTGAAAACCATGAAGCGTTCCGTTTCATAAAATTTAACTAGTCCTGTTATAAAGATTTTGTTAACGAACATAGCGTGTTGTTGTGATTTCAGCCAAGGTTTAGTTGCCACAATACGTGCAACATGTAGGAAATTAAAAAATAAAATTTAAGTAGTCCTATTATAAAGATTTTGCTAACGAACTTAGCGTGTTGTTGTGATTTCAGGCAAGGTTTAGTTGCCACAGTATGCACAAACTGTAGTAAATAAAAAGAAAACACCTAGGGTGCCGCACCATCGAATACCAGGCCTTTCGCTTGTGCTCCAAGATTCTTATGTGCAACCAATAATTCTCACTTTCTATACTCCTCCCTTATTAAACATCTAGAACCCAAAAGAGAAGGCAAGAAAAACATAAGATAAAACCCTAATTTCTTAATGATAAGAACTATAAAAGAGGGCTTTCTCAGTAAAAGAATAGATGGACCGTTTGGTTTGCATTATGTAACATTACCAGTTATTTCAACATAGCCAAATATCTGAGATTTCTTAATCAAATTACTACTAATATTGCATTGCTACGTTTGGTTCAGTACGGTAATGTAATATTGGATTACGGTGCCTACAAAATTAGTATGTTTGGTTCGTTTTATAAAGTTTAGTAATACTGAGAGTAAAGTGTAGCCTATTCCAAAATTGCTCTTGTCGTCATATTTAACACTATTTTAACAAACTATAAAACAATACAATTTGCACTTGATTAATTCCATTAATAAGCAATATAAGACTTAAATAAAAAGACCAAACATGAAAAAAATTCATAAAGCCCAATTGGTTTCAAACCATACAAAAGAATAAATAGAAAAAGACCATCTCACATGATCATACAACCATACAAGAAAACATAAATTTCAAACTAAAAACTCATTCATAAGCAATATCATTAACCAAACATCACATAAAGCCACAATAACAAAATAACATCCAACATTTCACTTGCCTAATACTAAAATATCATAGATATTTCATAATTAACAAAACATGCAAAGTACCATACTACCACTACAAGTTTCCAAGTTAACAAAGCATCATATAGAATCCATCTAATAGGAAGTTATAAACTTCCACACATCATGATACCATCCAAAAGTACAAGCTTAAACACCTACATTAGTAAATAATATAGAAGCCTTAAAAGTCCACGTAATACAAAAAGACAAGCCAAAAAAAGTAAATAGTCCATCACAAATTTTTTATATGTTCTTAACATCAAACCGACCAAACTGGTTGAGAAATTCTAAATTTGTATGTTTTTGACATCAAATTTTCCTATATGTTTTACATTCCTTGTTATCTTCATACTAGACTTTATTTGGAGACAACAAAGTATTTTGTCTTTACATTTACTTGTGTTAATTTGTTCTTTTAACATTATCATATATGTTGTTTGGTTTATTTTCTGCTCATCTTTTTCTCCCCCTAATAACATGATTATTGGTTACTTATAAAATGTTTGTTGTGATAATATGAATGTAAAGAGTTCTTCAGTGCCATTTATCAATTGTTAGTAAGTATAATAAAGAGTTGTACACCGCTCCTCTCTCAGGTGCACACTTACGCCTTGTGCCTAGGCTCTAACAGCTCTGTGCACTTTAGCGCACTTTGGACTTTTTCAAACAGTGGTCTGTAGTCAAATAACACAATTTCTTAACCATTCCCACATAAGATACGAAGAATATATTCCTTTCTATAATGCTCAGGCATCGAATAAAACGTGTTTAGTTTGGTAGGATCACCCAATAGGATTTTAATGACATCCATTACTTGCCCATCCTCAAGTTCCTCAATCTTTAGTATCTCTTCGAACTACTCCTTGTTCGCATTGGTTGCCAGGGATTGAAAACAATTAGCAAGCCGACTAAAGTGCCCATTAGCATCGTTAAATGTAGTTTCAAGGCAATGCAGGGTTGAACAAAATTGTTCATTGATCGAATCTCTCCAAATTGCGACTTCCACTTCTTTGATCTTCCCAATGTACCACCATTCGAAGTGTTTGGACCATTACTTTGTTCAATGAAAAACACCTCAACGTCAAGATCTTGGAGATTGTTTTGATGGAAAACATTGTCATCTAAAATAATTAGTATATAGGTTAATATGCAAATGACAAACAGTACTAGCCTAAGCAATTTAGGATGGGCCTAATAATTTTTTTTAATTTGTCCTCTTCTTTGTTGCACAAGCCTAAGCATACGAGAAATAGAGCAGGCCAATTAAAGCATTAAAAAAAATACGAATCGAAGAGATGAAGCATAAATCCAAACTGAACCGACATAAAAAAAAAAATAAAAAATAAAAAAAGCAAAGGAAACACAAATCAGGGTTTACAAATTAACATCAACAGATCAAGCTGATAAGAGCATGCAAAACACGAATTGAAGAGAGGGAACATAAATCCAAAACTAAACAAAAAAAATATTAAAAAAGACAAACTAGGGATTTTAATTTTACATCAACACATTAGGTCCATGAGGGCATCAACAACCAGGAATTGAAGAGAGAAAACAAAAGTTCAAAACTAAACCAAAAAGTAAAAGAGAAAAAATAAACTAGGGTTTTTATTTTAGGTCAACGCATTAGATCGATTAGAGCGTCAAAAGCAAACGAATCGAAGAGAGAAAACATAAATCTAGCCAAAGATGTTTAAAATAGACCTAGGGTTTTTTATTTTCACCGTGATTTTGAGGAAGAAAGAAACAAAGAGAAAACATATATCCGAACGCACCGAAATAACGTTGCGGCTGCGTCGGCGGCAGAGAGAGTGGTCGCGGCGACGTCGAAGTCGGCCGGGAATTTGCCGATATCGATGGAGGGGAGAGAGTCCAGGGATCGTGACAAAAGAAAAAGGAGAAAGCAATATAATAAAACGCTTAAATGCCCGTTTCATCAATTATTAGCGATTTTATAGGACTTTTTTACAAAATAATCATCAAAAATTTTATAATTACAAAATTATCCTATCAAATTAACGCGCGGATAAAAAAAAAATTTTTTTTTTTTTTAACCGGTAAATCATTCACCGCCTCCCTTATAAATTTTTAAATTTTTTTATAATTTTTTGAGAAAGAGAGAAAAATGAGATAGTTAAAATTATACGTAGATTATACGAAAAATAAAAAAAGAAAAAAATAGGTGGCGGAAAATTAAAAAAGTGATATTGTTAGGATTGTGTTCAGAAATTAGAATTTTTGTTTGATTGTTAGATATGGATAGATTATTAAAAAAAAAATTATTCTTAAAATTATATAGATATATTATTAGAATTTTCAAATTATTAAAATTATATAAGATGTTTAATTATTATGACCGTAAGGATAGATTATAAGGATCTTTTTTATTATTAGGATAGTATTAATAAATTATTAGAATTTTAAGGTTGTTAAAATTATATGTGATTTGTTGAAACATTTATATGGTTGTTAGGACTATAGAAAAAATAATAAACAAATGAAAATCATTCACAGCTTTTCCTAGAAATTAACAAAGCGATTTTTCAAATATAATTTTGGCAAAGTTATTTCGCAAATAATAAAATTTTAGAAAATTATTTATAAAAAAGTATGATTTTATAACTGGCCACTTAAAAAAAATAAAATAAAATACTTTTGAACTTTTAAACTTTTTATTTAAATTTCTATACTTAGCACAGTTTCAGTAGTTTTATTAAATCTAATAATTATTCTATTTATTAATTATTAATTTATTTTCTCTCAATTTAATATTTACTAGTGAAGGCCCGCACTTCGTGGTAAAAAATTTATGCAATTTTCAAAATATTTTGAACAAATTTTTTTAATTTTTTAATTTTTAAATCTAATTTTAAATTTTAAATTACAAAAAATTAAAGAGAGAGAAAAATTTTTAAAATTATTTAAGTAGAGAGGGATAAAAAAAAATTTTGAAGTTTGAAGCGCGATTTATTATATGTATTATTAATAAATTAATTACTTATATATTATATAACATTATTAATAAATTTAATTAATTAATTACTTTTATAGAGCTTAGAGATTAAAAAATTTAAACTTTGAAGTTTTAAAATTAAAATAAATATTATATGTTAATATTTGAATTTAAAATTTAAATATAAAATTGTCACGTCCCGGATTTCTCGTTCCCCGGGCACGCCGATAAATCCGCCGTATACAAAGAAATTTTTTCTATATACGAAGCGAGCTGTGCTAAATATGAATTTGTAAACAAACAACACTACAACCAGTAGTATAGAACTGCTAGAAAAGCAAGTATATATATATATAGAGAGAGAGAGAGAGAGTTGAGCTAGAATCTTATCGATAGCAAACCGGTACTTTTGCCACCCATTTGTTTTCGATGATGGAGCCTCCAAATCGACGATCGGCACCGTTGAATATGATCTATACCACTTGAAGTATTTAGAAATTAAATTTCAAATCTTTTCGATATCATTTGCCTAATGATCAAAGGGTTTCAAAATTTGTAATTTTAATAGTCGATATGAGGCGTTTTCTCGTTTAACGGTGTAAAGATATCCAAATGAATTGAATTTTTGTTAGAAAATTCTTTAAACTATTTTAAACAAGATCTATACTCTTGATCTTAATTACAAGACTCCTATCATCATTTTTTTAAAAATATTCATTTTCAGTCGTTTCATTTTTGTGTCCACTCGATGGATAAGAGAACAATATCGAAAATGTATGAAATTTGATTTCTAAATACTTCAAATGGTATAGATCATGTTCAACAGTGCCGATCATCAATTTGAAGACTCCATCACCGAAAATAAATGGGTGGCAAAAGTGCCGGTTTGCTATCAATAGCATTCTAGCTCAACTCTCTCTCTCTCTCTCTCTCTCTCTCTATATATAGAGAGAGAGAGAGAGAGTTGAACTAGAATACTATCGGTAGTAAACGAGCCGTTTTACTACCGATTTGTTTTCGATGATAGAGCTTCCAAATTGACGATCGGCTCCGTTAAATATGATCTAAACCATTTAAACTATCTAGAAATCAAATTTCACGCACTTTCGATATTGTTCTTTTATCCATCAAGTGAACAAAAAAATGAATGGCTGAAAATGAATACTCTTTAAAAAGTGATGATAGGAGTCTTGTAATCAAGATCAAGAGTATAGATCTTGTTTTAAATAGTTTAAAGAATTTTCTGACAAAAATTCAATTGATTTGGATATCTTTACGCCGTTAAACGAAAAAACGCCTCTTATCGACCATTAAAATTACAAATTTTGAAACCTTTTGATCATTAGGCAAATGATGTCGAAAAGATTTGAAAATTGATTTCTAAACACTTCAAATGGTATAGATCATATTCAACGGAGCCGATCGCCAATTTGGAAGTTCTATCACCGAAAACAAATCGGTAGTAAAACGGCTCGTTTACTACTGATAGTATTCTAGTAAAACTATATATATATATATATATATATATATATATATATATAGTCCTGCTACTATTGTAAGGAAGTGAATTCTCGAAATATGAGGATTGGACTTCATCTGGAATCGACTAAGTGTCGTAGTGGTGAGAATCGGAGAGATCGAAGCTGATTCTAAGCCAAAAGGTGCATTAGAGTAGACCTCAACCACAAATGGTGCAAACTGCTCCATTCTGCAGTTTTTAGCCTGTGGGGACCGGACATCCCATGGAGACCGGATGCCACGAGAGCCTGCTTGTGCGGGGAGGAATTCGGCTAAGTCCCGAAATACTAGCTCTCGGGATCCGGACAATGAAGGATGTCCGGACATCCATTGTCCGGACAATCCGTGAAGACCGGATCCCGTACGCTGGAGAAACTGGCCTGAGGGTTTTTCGTAAGCCAAGATCGGGCATTGATCCAATGTCCGGACATCCATTGTCCGGACAATTGATGGAGACCGGACCCAGTACGCTGGGAAATGGGCAGAATGGGTTTTCGCAGGCTAGGACCGGACAACCCCATGGAGACCGGTCTCGGTGTGAAAAATGCCAGTGACGGTGTAATGAGCGAAAGTTGAGGGGCCTCTTAGTATCTTGTTACAATAGAAGGCTATAGAGGGCATTTCCCCTCTCCCTCTCCCTCATATCACACACACTTACACAATACTCTCCATCTCTCTCTCTAGGAAGAAGAAGAAGAAGAAGGAGAAGAAGGAGAAAGAAGAGGAAGGAGTAAAGGATTTGGAGAAGGATTGAGCTAGGAGCAAGCCTAGCATCATCTCATCTTCCTCCTCTCCACCATTGGAGCTTCTACTTGAGGTAAGCTTCATGAGCTTTCATGGTAGCTTCTTCTAGCATGGATTTTATTCCTTAGAAATAATTTTCTTGGAACCCTAGCATCCTTAAGGGATGGTTTGCACAAGCAATTAGGGCTCTAATGTGGGATTTTGCTCGGGGCAAAAATCTAGGGCTCAATTTGGGACTTTTCTTAGGATGAGGTTTTGATCTCTTTTAACCTCATTTCTAACATATTGTTAGGTCCACGAACGCATGCGAGGCGACGGTTCGTCGATTCGGCGAACGGTTTAACGTCAGCCAAACAAAGGCTTTCGGCTTCGATTTTGGCCCGGGAGTCAAAGTAGGCATTGGAGGCAACGAAAGCGACATTGTTGCTCCTGTGAACATCCCAAAAGGTGGGGGGTGCTATCCGAAGCCGTTGGGCTCCCTTTTATGTCTAAGAATAAATATTGAACATATTGCCTGAGAATATATATATGTATATTTATTTCATGCATGATAGGGTTGGTATGGTTAGATGACTTTCCTTGCATGCTTTCTTATCGTGCGGAGCTATGGGCGTCGCATTAGGACATAGGGAGTCTGCTTGCACGCTTCCTTATCGTGCGGCACCATAGGCTTGCATTTGGACATAGGAAGCATAGGAACGAATATTATGACATTGAACCCTAGAGATGACTTAATCTTGCATGAATGACAACTAGAGACATGTGAACCAAGTATAGAACTTGATGAATGATAATGTAACATAGTGTATAGAAACACTAGTGACATGAGTACCAAGTAGATAACTTGATGAATGGCATGTACAATGACATAGTGTAAAGAACACTAGAGATATATGAACCAAGTAGACAACTTGATGATAAATGACATAGAGACATAGTGCCACAAAACACTTATGCATTTTCCCTGTGTGGATGCCCTCCAAAGTGGAGGAGATGGTTACTAGTTCCCCTGTGTTGGATGCCCTCCAAATTGGAGGAGAAGATCATACTCACACAGTCCGCTCAACGCCCGTGACGTGGTCGCCCCCCACGAGTAGTGCGAGTCTCGGAGGTCTTGGCACGTGATTCGATAGGGATAGCCTATGTGGGGTCCCGAGGGATAGCCTATGTGGGGTCCCGCAGACAATCCATTGGGTTGAATGTGTTGAGTCGTGGGCGTGCCTACGGGCTA
Source organism: Aechmea fasciata (assembly GCA_025177825.1). Lineage (NCBI taxonomy): Eukaryota > Viridiplantae > Streptophyta > Magnoliopsida > Poales > Bromeliaceae > Aechmea > Aechmea fasciata. Next base: position 861,557 of record CM045923.1, on the reverse strand, counting down.
GCCATGGATTGGGTAACAAACTCCAAAGAGTAATGAGATTGGGTACAACAGTACATATTGAGCATGATAGAATTGCAATTACGTGGCTAGAGCATTTACTTTAACCTTGTTGTTACAGGCAAAGTAGTTATTGCATTTCTTCTATTATCCTTTACTTACCGTATTTACAGCTTTAAGATAAATATCTATCTGTTATTGCCTGCTTAGACCTAGTGGGGAGATCGGTGGGGTCGGTGGCCGAGCCCACTGGGAACTAAGGAAGTTAGTTCTCACCCCACTCTATTACAGGTGCTAGTTCGCGGGCTGCTGGTGAGGATCGCAGTAAGGGCATCGCGCCCTAGTTGATAGAGGCCGCCATCTGCATTAGAACCTTCCCGATATCATTTTGGTATAGTCTGATGAACAAGAAAAGAATGTGAGACAATCTACGTTTTTGATATGTAAAAACTTATGTATTTTGGGGAAAGAATGTAATTGGAGTTAAACAATGTAAACAAATGGTTGAATGATTGTAATAGATAGACTATTCTCTCTTTATATTACTTGTATCTTGCTCTTATTGTTGTTCGCACCTTTAGGTGCATCTTCTTGTCATGTATGATGTAGAATTACATTTCCTGGGCAATTCTTTGTACATGACTTGTTGTCGAGCCTTGGGCGGACAGGGGAGGTGCTGTCCGTTCGGCGCCTGATCGGCGTTCCCGTATCGAACCAAATTGGTAGCGGTCTCGGGGCGTGACAACTATCCTTTTAATAGGATATGAGCACTTGTCCTATCAGTTTTTTAGCCTTTGGATCAACTCTTATCATCATTTCTAACCATTAGATTAGATACTATAATCCAGTGGGGACCACTCAACCCTAGGGGGACCATTTAACTCTAACCGACTAATATCATCCTAACCCTACAATTTCTCATCCAAGGGTTAAAAACTTGATAGGACAAGTGCTCATATCCTATTAATAGGATAGTAGCCCTAGCCTATATATATATATATATATATATATGGATCAGTACATACACAGTATCCTGGTATAAAAACACTCGCTCCAGCAAGATATAACATCAGTATGTAATGGACCAAAAACTACAACTACCTGTAGCAGGAAACCTCTCGAACAACAGCAACTGGGGAGGGCTCTAACTCGCAACGCCCTTACTACGATCAGCCTCGGAGGGAGCAGCAGTTGGGACAGAAGGCTCTGCAACAATAACAGTAACAGTAACAAAAGGGCGTGAGAACTACTGTGAAAACAAGTAGTCCTCAGTGGGTGCCGCCCTCAATATCATCGGTCCACCCACTAAGTCTACATGGGTAAGCAAAGATAGTAGGAAAAACTAGAACATATCTACAGCTAGATGTCACTAAACTATCATGCTTTAACACTAACAACCTGTAGAAACGGTAAAACCAGACTCAATCTCACTAGGGACTGTGAACACACCCGTCCCGCCTGCCCAAGCTAAGTACCTCCACCACTGAGCAGTCCGTGGAGAGCAAGTCCAAAAAGGACGTAACGACACCAACGCGAACACACAAAGCCAACTCCGGAGTGGCACTCGCGGGAGCTACCCAACTGAGTATGCAAGCGTGTCTCTGTCGAGCTCAATCAGGCTCTTGCAGGCTAAAGTCAAGGTAACTGGGTCCAACTAGTCTACAACCAATAAGTCAAGTGCCCTCGACACAATCTGATGCCACATCGGCAAACCGGGTCCACCGTCAACCCCGACGTCACCCAACAATCCGGAACTGTCTAAACACTACTGTAAAAAAAATACACTCGGGATCCAAGCACGAGCGTAACAGCACTCTACACTATTAGGGGTATCCATCGCTCGGAAACTGTGATGATACGATAGTCTACGACATCCTAGAACTAAATCTGGTAATTTAAGCCTATGACGGTTCAATTCGCAGTTTTCTCCTAAGTCAAATTTCAAGTTCGACATGTATAATGTTTTAACTTACTAAATATGCTCCAAATTCAGATTTCCGTAACCAGCTAATCAATGAATTTGAGCTAATCTTGATATACCAAAACTGAAATTACACATGTTCACTAAGCACTATACAATAGGAAACAAACCGATGATAAACCCACCTCACGCGCGACTCCACGACAGCAAGAAGGTCACGGAACGCTGGAAACTTCAGCCGAGATCCCTCAGGTTCAGCAAGCAAAACTTCTCGAAGCTCTAAATACCTATAACACCATATTCCAATAAAACTCTACAGTTTTCAGCGATTAAGCTAAGTTAATCCCAATTGAAATATCGAAACTCACCTAATCGTGTCCAAAATTGATGAGCAAGGTCCCAAATCCAATGAAGTATATGAAAATATCCAGCTCAGGTCCGAAATCCAGCTTCTTCAAGGAATTGCACCAAAAGAACTCATAAACTCGAAAATCTGCTCAACACAACAACAGTAGAGTAAAACTGGAATTCGACCAAACTAACCTTCACCAAATCCTGCAAATTCGGGCTTCATGGATTCCTCTCGAAGTCCTGAATCCAACGAACCAAGTTTCGCCGCAATCCGACACTCCTACGTCGTGCACGAGCTAAAACGCCGACGGTCGATACTGGAATTCTGCAGGAACAGCACCCACAAGCTGAAATTGGTGGAGCTTGAAGTAATTGAAGGAATTTCGATGGATAACTCACCTCGAAAACCACTCTAGAACCGACGCGACGTCGAGAACGGCGAAAATCCACGCTCGCCCGGCCTCCTCGCAGCACCACAACGACGAAGACACGCTCGACCGGCACCGCAGCGCGACGTCGACGATACTCGAACTCTACCCGAGCTCCTCTACCACCGGCCAAGCTAGAGAGAGAGAGAGAGAGAGGAAATCAATAAAATCCTCCCTCTCACCCCCTCTACACTGCTATAAAGCAAAGGGAGGTGGGGGTGATACGTACGAGGCAAGAATTGACTGAATTGCACTCTCACCTACCAAAGTGTACCGGTACACGGATATTTGTACCGGTACAAATAGGCAACCCGAGAGCAGTTTGCGTGGGAACTGTACTTGTCACGTCCCGAGCTCCGCCAATTTGGTCGGATTCGGGCACGCCGACAGACCGCCGAACGGACAGAGCCTTCCTTGTACGTTCTAGGCATCACAAACCATACAATGCAATACAAGAGGTTCCAACCAGAAACTGTATTCAACCACAGATTGTATAAGTATCAAAAACATAAAATGCTAAGTATGCTATTACAAGCATTCATCCCAGAGATCTTTATACATTTTACATTATTACATAACCTTTAAGTTATAACAACTTATACAATTTGCTACAAATTTGATTCTTCAACTTATACTCTGTGCTAGACCTCTTCAGGGTACTTCTATCTCTGGTCTCGGTGGTAGGGCGCTATCTACGGAGCTACGCCCTGTCCTCGCGCCGCCGCGCCGCTCGCGTGTGAACCTGTACCCCCAAAAGCAACAAGAGGGTGAGAACTATATAAATATAGTTCCCAGTGGGTATGGCCACCCAAGGGAAGAGCTCGACCCACCAGGTCCAAAGGAGGCACTGTAACATGTTAGTCCAACAGATAATCATAATAATTTATGCACATATTAAAACATGTATGCCTCAAGATATGCAATATGCAAATTATGCAACTATATACAGGAGATCTGCTGATACTACTTTCTATCTCGCTATCCATAGCTCAAATCACACTAGCTTCTAAGGTGTCATCTACCTTAATCAAGCTATCCACCCGACTCGGCCTCGAGTCAGTCATCCACGGAGTACCGCGTCAAGTCAGGCTCGAGGTGAAGGACGTCTCACAAGCACCTCAGCCTTAAGTCCACGCGACAATAGGTATAATCACAGGGAGAGGAGAACCGCCAATCTTCGTGACCCTAAGTCGCTCAAGCTTAACGGGCGAGAAGAACCGTCAAACCCGCTGAGCTCATACCGGGAGAGGAGAACCGTCGATCCCGTTTAATCACTACCGGGAGAGGAGAACCGTCGATCCCGTAGTTCTGATTCACTTGAGGCATACCGGGAGAGGAGAACCGTGGATCCCGTTGAATCACTACCGGGAGAGGAGAACCGTCGATCCCGCAGTTCTGATTCACTTTTGCCAACAGCACCATTCCTAAGGATTCCGGAACCTACTTTCACAACATAAGGGTTTAACACTTACCCTATATCGTCGACCTTCCTAGGTCTAAATCATTCATTTCCTAGTGGTCCTTCTACCACTATAATCCATAACTTAGTTCCAATACACTAAGTATCACTATACATCATAAACCTAGGTTCAATCACGCTAAGTTCTATGTCATTTCACCTAGATCCCGACTCTAGGTTTACTAATTCAACCTATGTTCAATGACACTAGGTTTTATGTCCAACCTATGTTTATTAACACTAGGTTCATGCCACTCGATCTATATATCATCCTAGTTATCCACGCCTAGGATTACAATTTACACATTTTCATTTACCTTGTCACCGTCGAGATTTCTAATCAATTGGAGTTATCGACTTATACCCAATTCTTAGGGATTCACCATGTCCACAATATGTTAATGTTTATATATGCTTTAGCCATAACCATCATAACATATTCATATGCATCTAGCATTCACTTTTGTATATGTTTAGACATGCATTCATATTCATATGCATCTAGCATTCATATTCATATGTCAACGATCATAATATGTCAACAACCATATATGCTCTAGCATTAATCACAATGTATTCATATGCATATTTCAATGGTAGGTAATTTTACATGATTCATGCTTTCATTTTATCAAACATAACCTACCGCTAAACATATATGCGTCAATGAAAACCATACATTGCTTTGGCATGGAAAGCGACCTAATCGCTTCGGTAAGCATAACCCACCTTTACTTGATACCGGAATGCGAGAAATCCACTTCCCGCACTTTTCCAAGAATCACGACCCGCTCTAGCGACAATTGAAGTCAAAAACGTCCCTTTTGGCGATATCTTTGTGTAGGCTCGACGGATTGCCGAACCGACTTCGCCAACGTGTTCGCTTTATCCTCAATTAAGTTTGTACGCGATCATTTCCAAGCGAGAAACTCAATCCTACAAAAGTGCATTTTTAAGCTTAAGTTTCACATAGCCTGATTCTATACAAATTGCATAAAACATATATAACTTTTCTACTATGTCCCATGGTAATTCAAGTGCTAGTAACCTAGAAATTACAGGTTAAACCTTTTCTCTAGGTTAAATACAATGATCCCTAATCAGAAGATTAGAACTAATCCACCCAGGTTGTTTACTACATACATATATACACACAACAATTAGCTTACTTTAGGTTGCATTCATGGCAATTCCAAGCTTTGGAAACCATTAAGCTCTCAACCAAACTTTCCTTAGGCTGATTAAACATAAATTATAACAAGTAATAGCCCAAGTTTATCCCATACATCATCTCTAATCAGGAATTTCATGTGTGTTGTCCTATACCACCAGGGTTCTTATATAACATCCAATATATAGTTTCTCTCTAGATCTCATGGCAGCTCCAAGTTCTAACCACCAAGAATTTTATTTTTTTAAACCTCTTTATAGAGTAAACAACATCACTCTAACCATGAATTCACCTCATCTAATCTCAAGTTTCAGCTTGGTGCATCAAAATCTGCACTTGTTTCATTTTCTCCTTCACTAACTTTCTTCACAGCCCCTATATACTCAACCTGCCAACTCTAGCAGCCAAGCATCCCTTTTCTAAGGTAATTACCATAATCCCTAAACAAGAGAATATACAATCTTATCTCAGGTTTCATATTTCCAACAGGTTACTTCTCTACTATCAACATTCACACATAATATACATAGTTTTTCTAGTGTTCTATGGCAAAAATCAGCTATAACAACCCACAAATTTTAAGCTGAATCATTTCTAAGGTAATTACTATCATCTCTAAAGAAGAGGCAGCAATTATTTACCTCAAATTTTCCATGCTTTACAAGATTTTCCTGCTGCTGAATTTCTTCTCAGCTCCAAGCATAAAATCCACCAAGAAATCCCCTTCAACGCACCATTCGGTTTGAGAGAGGAAGAAAGAAAGAGAAAGACAAGAAGGAGAAGAAAAGAGAGAGTCCTGCACATATGTAACAGGTGGAGGGTACTGGGGTTTAAAGATAAGATCAACAATAGGCATTTAAACCCCTCAAAAGGCTGAAACTGCACTGCTGTCCAGCAGTTCACAAATCAGTCCCTGCAGGGTCGCGATTAGGTCCCTACAGGTTCACAATTCAGTCCCTGCACTACACATCAACCTGGCAGCAGCAAATTGAGGCCTTCTTGCGCGTTTAGTTCGCTTCGAACATGTCTAATCACTTCCAAATCCTGCCAAATAACCTCTACGAGTTGCCAATTTAATTTGGAAACAATTATTTTTCGTTTTAGCATCATTTTAGCAGGATTAGCAACGAAATCAAGCTCCAATTCCATTACATGCCGCAGCTCTTCCCGAAGCTCATTTCGCACATTTCGCTCATTCCAAATCCTTCCAAACTCTTCCAAGACATGCCAAATAACATCCCTAAGCTTCCCAATTAATCAGGGAACAACCCAATTATATTTTTGCTTTATCTTGCTTAGTTTGTTCAAGATTAACAACATGTTTAAGCTCCAATACTCTACATGGCAGCAACAACACTTGGAGTCCCTTTTTTTTGCACTTCCACTTGCTCCAAATACGTTCAAACTCATGGTTCACTATCCCCAAGCCTCCAATTTAATTTGGAAGCACCATACATTATCTCTAAAGCCTCACTTTAATTCTTTTAATCAAAGTTAGCGTCGGAATCCAAAAATTCTCTTTATATTTTGTTTCACGCCCAATTTGCGCCGAAACACTCATTTATCTCCGGAATTCATTCTCACGTGTCCAAAATCACTCGGGGATGATGTCCAACTAGCTCAAGGCTCACTTTGATCCGCTAGATCAAAGTTGACATCGCAACTCCAAGATTCCATATATTACAGGACTGGTACATTCTTGCTGGTTGTACCGGTATAGCCATCAAGCTTGTACCGGTACATTTCATTTCTGCACCGGTACAAATGGCAAAAAATCTGCAATTTTGCGAATTTTCATGATACTAGCTGCACTCGCGTTCTCACGGAGTCCGTTTGGCGTCCATTTCGTGCCAACGCGACTCAGACTTGTCCCGACACTCACAAGAGCTGTCGACAAGCCTCAACTGCTATACTCCAGGGTCACTACAAAAATATCAAATTTTAAAAATTAAAATTTTAAAAGTCTCTCTCTCCTCCTCTCTCTTTCTCTCTCTTTCTCCCCCTCACTCCCTCTCTCTCGCTCTTTCTCTTTCCCCCCTCTCTCTCTGTCTCTTCCCCTCTCTCCCTTAGTCTCGCTCCCCTTCCCTTCCCACCCCCACCCCCGAGGTGCTCGCGCCGTGCCCGCGCCCCGCGTCCCACGCCGCGTCGCCACGCCCCCACGTTCCGTGGGAGGGAGAGAAGGTAGGGAGAGATGGAGGAGAGAAAGAGAGAGAATCGAGCCGGTCCCGCGCCGCGCCGCCCGCTCGCCCGCTCAACGCATGCCCGCACCGCAGCCCGGCCGCGCGCCGCTCCCCATACCCATGCACCTCGCTCGCCCCGTGCGCCGCGGCGCTCGCTCCCTCATACCCGCCTCCGCCTGTTTGCCGCCCTATGCCGGCGTCCGCGCCCCGCGCCACGCCCGCACGGGAAGCCCTCGGCATGCACCCGTGTTAGCGGCGGTGTAGTAACCCCGGAGTACAGCCGTTGAGACTTGACAACAGCTCTGGTGAGTGTCGGGACAAGTCCGAGTCGCATTGGCGCAAATTAGACGCAAAATAGACTCAGTAGGGACGTGAGAGCAGGAGTTGGCACTGGAATCTGCAAAATAGAAAATTTTCTCCCATTTGTACCAGTACAGATAGAGAATGTATCGGTACAAACTTGATTGCTATACCAGTACAACCAGCAAGGATGTACCAGTACAGTTGCTGCATAGACTACTTTCGGGTTGCCCATTTGTACCGGTACAAATGCCCGTGTACCGGTACACCAGGGTAGGTGAGAGGGCAATTGGATCTTTTCTCACATCGTTTGTATCACCCTCCTTCCCCACTGCTATATACCTGTGTAGAGAGAGCTGAGAGGGGATTGTTCTTACTTCTTCTCATCTCTCTCTCTCTCTAGACCCGATCATGAGCAAGGAGGAGCTCCAGTGGAGTTGGTTCGTCGTCGACGTCGCGCCGTGGTGCCGTTCGAGCGTGTCTTCGTCGTCGTAGCACTGCGGGGAGGCAGGGCGAGCGTGGATCTTCGCCGTTCTTGACGTCGCGCCAATTCGAGAGTAGCTGTCGATGTGGGTATCTAACAAAATTCTCCAGTTATTGCATGTTCACTACTTCAAGCTCAAGGGTGCTGATTCTGCAGAATTCCAGCGGCGACTTGCGGTGTTTCGGCTCGTGTGCGACGTAGTAGTGTCGGATTGCGGCGAAACTTGGTTCGTTGGATTCTAGACTTCCAGAGGAATCCACGAAGCCTAAATTTGCAGATTTTGGTGAAGTTTACCTTGGTCGAACTCAAATTCTCCTCTGCTATTGTTGTTTTGTACAGATTTTCAAGATTTTGAGTTCTCTTTGATGCAATCTTTAGAGACAGGGGGATTTGAGGCCTGAGCTTGATATCTCAGCATACTCCATTGGATTTGGAACTTTCCTCACCTGATTTGGAGACCCCTAGGTGAGTTTTGACATTGAAGTTGGATAGATTTTTAAGCTTAAGTGCTGAAATTGTGAAAATTGATAGATTTTGATGGATTTTGATGCCCAGATCTTGGAAGTAGTTGATTGCTGGTCCTTGAGTTTTCAGCCGGTTCCAGCAGGGTATTCTTTCACTTCGTGACTTCCTCGCTGCCGGGGATTAGCATTTAAGGTGGGTTAATCATCGGCTTACTTCCTAAGTACATACATAGTCGACATGTATTAGTTGAGTTGTTTTGCGTATCACAATTGCTCGATTCATTAATTTAGTACGATTAATAATCTGAATTGGAGCCTTGTTTATTATCTATGTATTCATGCATATTGGATTTGGATATGACTTAGGAGAAAACCGGCGATTTTAATCGACATATGCATATACTACCTGATTTAGCTCTAGGAGTCGTGATTTGATTGTATCATTGCAGTATCAGCGCGATGGATACCCGAGGAGTTTAGATTGCATTTACGCTCGTACTGAGATGCCGAGCTTATTTTTATAGTAGAGTCTAGGCTGTTTCGGGTGGTCGGGTGCCGTCGGGGGTGACGGTGGACCCATAGTCCAGTTTTGGTCTTAGATTGTGCCGAAGGCACGTGGATTTGATTTTTAGACCTGTTTTGACCCTTACTACTTGACTTTGGCTGGTTAGAGCCTGATTGAGCTCGATAGAGATAGACTTGCATACTTGGTTGGGTAGCTCCCACGAGTGCTACTCCGAAGATGGGCGCTGTGCTATTGCGTTGGTGTCGTTCGTGCAGGTTGGACTCGCTCTCCACTGATTGTTAGTGTGGAGGTAGCTATATAGTTGCAACCGGGCGGGGCGGGTGCGTTCACAGTCCCAGGGACGAGTATGATTACAGTCCTTATTGAGATTGGGTCTGAAATGGCACTAGTCTATGATGTTTGGACTTAGAGCAGGATAGTGTAGTGACATTTAGCTGTAGATTTATTCCAGCTTCCTTTACTATTCTTGCTTATCTCCGTAGACTTAGTGGGTGGACCGATGATGTTGAGGGCGGCACCCACTTAGGACTACTTGTTTTCACAGTAGTTCTCACGCCCTTTTGTTATTATTGTTGTTGCAGAGCCTTCTGTTCCGGCTGCTACTCCTTCCGAGGCTAATCGAGGCAAGGACGTCGCGAGTTAGAGCCCTCCTCTGTTACTACTGTTCGAGAGCTTTCCGGTTGCAGGTAGTGCTAGTATTTTGAGGTTCTTATACATACTTTCGTATCTCGCTGGAGCGAGCATTCTGTACTCCTGGATGTATGTATGTATATGGAACTCGGTTTTTAATTCTGACTTATCTCTTTTCATAGCAGCTCTATACTACTGGTTATAGTATTGTATAATTACAGGTACAGCTATCGCTTCGTATACAGGAAAAATTCCTTTTATACGGCAGGTCTATTGACAAGCTCGGGGAAGCGTGTAATTCGGGGCGTGTCAGATTAAGTTGGTATCAGAGCTTTGCATTAGGTCGCTGGGACCTAGGAACCCTAATTGGCAAACCTTAGGAAGGCAATACGCGAGAGGCGTGATTTATCACGAAAGTCAATGATTGGTTGTTCTAACTCATCCTAGAGGGGAGTGAGTGACTAAAGGAGTGTCTGTTTCGGTCAAGAAAAATTATGTTGGTTGCAGACGACATAATTTTGAGGAGAAACAGGGACCGCCTTCTAGACTTTCGTAAATTGGGTCAAGAGTGTTTGTGTTTTATCTGACCCTCATTCTATTTTGTGCAGCTAAGTATCGACGTAGAGGACGACCGCCGACTAGGGCTCGCACATTATCACCTGAGAGGCCTAAGTCGGTGGAGCAGGGTACTCGACCAGTTGCGAGTGTACCCCATGTTGTAGAGCATAGTACCTGACCGGAGACGAGTGCACCTCCTGATACGAGTGCACAGTTGGCTGCCTGACCGAGGTGACGAGGCAGCAGGGACCGTTATTACAGAGGATGTGCGAGAGGTTAGCTCCGATTCAGAGTACGGTACAGAGCACCCCCGAGCAGTCAGTTCCCCCTCCTCCCACTACTTCAGCCGCAACACCAGCCGCAGCCGTACCTCCACCAGTGGAGGTTCCTCCAGCGCAAGGATTTAAGTATTGTGGCACGGGGTCGTGCCGGAAACTTACCGGCATGGTGCGTGCCGAGCCGTGCCGATGCGTGCCGGTCAAAAAAATTCTTCTGTGCCGACACATAATAGCATGAAATATTTATTTTTTTTAGCAACAAAATATTCTAACTATTTATTATATTTTTTTATCACATCTTTTAAACTTTATTAAGAAACTTACTTACTAATTTAAAGAATATAGGGTTTTGAGCTGTGTAATCGGCACGGGGTCTGTATCTTGCCGGTATCTTGTTGGCACGGTACGGCACGGTAGATACGGCTTGTGCCGACGGGCACTTAAAACCTTGCTCCAGCGCCAGTTCTGCCTTCTAGAGGACCGGTGGAGATGACTGAGGCGGAGCAGGAGCGGATGACGGAGAGGTTGGACCGTTTTTGTCGTTTTGATCCACCGACCTTTGATGGCAGTTGCACGGAGGCCTGGGTTGTTGAGGGTTGGGTAAGTGCGATGGAGAAGCTATTTGAGAACCTATTCGTTCCTGAGACGGAGCAGGTGCAACTGGGAGTACATTGTTTGGCGGGGGATGCACACGCCTGGTGGAGGAAGGTGAGGCGAGACCAGGGAGTGGTGTCGCAGCTGAGGTTGGATGAGTTCTGTGGAATGCTGTTTGGGATGTATTTTCCCAATAGTATGAAACAAAAGCTCGAGGAAGACTTGAAGAGGATCCAACAAGGAGAGCAGACAGTTCAGGAGTACGTTCAGGAGTTTACTCGACTCCTGAACTATGTTCCGTTTGTGGCCAGGGATGAGGCACATAGAGTCTATCTATTTAAGCAGGGTTTGAGGCACGACATCTTCAGATTTGTACGGGCGCGGAGATCGAGGATCCTGGATGCGTCCATAGAGTAGGCACTATGGGAGGAGAGAGGTGAGGTGTCGTTCCAGGAGCAGGCCCAGGGGCCGGGGCAGAGTCAGGACAGGAAACGCCCAGCTCCGAACGATGGTGGACAGTCGAGCAGCAGGCGTCCGCTGAAGCCTCCACGATCATGTTCTCAGGGTCGTGGGTTCTCGGGGCGTCAGCGTTCCAGAGATTCTCGTCAGCGGGGGCAGTTACAGAGGACACCGCAGTGTGTGATCTGCGGGGGACCACACTGGCCCGGACAGTGTGAGCAGAGGGAGGGCCGGTGTTATGGATGTGGTCAGCCTGGACACATGAGGTCAGCTTGTCCCCGAGCGGCATCACCAGCACCATCATCGACATCAGCATAGCCGGGACCCGCACAATCTTACGAGGCACCGCCGAGTTACCGTCAGGAGGATAGGGCATATATGCCACGACAGGGTGAGCGGCGGCAATAGGGTCCGAGTGGCAGGATTTACGCAGCCCAGGTGGAGGACTCCTCGGCAGGCGACTGAGTGGTGGCAGGTATCATTTTGATTTCTGGCATTAGAGCGCGTACTCTTTTTCATACCGGTGCATCACATTCTGTTGTTAGCCGAGCATTTGCATTGTTGCATGGTCTAGAGTTAGGGTCATTGTCTCAGGCACGAGAGGTGCAGATCCCCGACCAAGTTTTGCAAGTCGCAGAGTGTTGTTGGTCATGTTCAGTGCAGTTAGATTCGTGGATTATGCCCGCGGACTTGTTAGTCTTAGGGCAGCTGCAGGACTTTGACGTTGTGCTCGGTATAGATTGGTTGGCGCTGTACTATGCTACTATCGACTGTGGAGCGAAGACGGTGACGTTTCGTGAGCCAGGCCAGGAGGAGTTTACTTTTAAAGGCTGCAGGAGCACGTTGTTTGCCACATGGATTTCTTCGGTAAGGGCTCGACAGCTGATGAGTAGAGGATGCATCGCTTTCCTAGCGACGGTTGCAGAGGTGCCTACAGCGGCGCCGGGACTTGAGGATATCCCTGTAGTCTGCGAGTTTTCGGATGTGTTTTCTCCGGAGTTGACGACGATACCGTCAGAGAGAGAGATTGAGTTTGTGATTGATATGGTTCCTGTAACTGCACCAATCTTGAAGGTACCTTATCGGATGGCACCGGCAAAGCTGAGGAAGCTAAAGGCGCAGCTTCAGGATCTGATAGATAAAGGGTTTGTGAGACCCAGTGTATCGCTATGGGGAGCGTCGGTATTATTCGTGAAAAAGAATGATGGTTCACTCAGGTTATGTGTGGATTATCGGGAGTTGAATAAAATGACCATCAAGAACAAGTATCCCTTGCCGCACATTGATGATCTATTTGATCAGCTGCAAGGGTCTTGTGTCTTTTCGAAGATTGACCTCCAGTCGGGTTATCACCAGCTGAGGGTGAGGGCCGAGGATGTTCCCAAGACCGCTTTTCGGACTCGGTACGGGCATTATGATCAGTTTACAGTGATGCCTTTTGGATTGACGAATGCCCCTACCGCATTTATGGATTTGATGAATAGAGTGTTCAGGCCATTCAAGGATAGATTTGTGGTAGTCTTCATCGATGATATTTTGATATACTCTCGGAGTGATGCCGAGCATGAGGAGCATTGAGGACGGTGCTACAGCTTCTGCGAGAGAAGGAGCTATATGCTAAGTTGAAGAAGTGCGAGTTTTGGTTACGGGAGGTTGCTTTATTGGGCCACGTGATTTCTGCAGATGGAGTAGCAGTGGACCCGAAGAAAATTAATGCTATTCGGGATTGGCCCAGACCGACGGCGGTGACTGAGGTGAGGAGTTTTCTTGGATTAGCAGGATATTACCGTTGATTTGTTGAAGGCTTTGCGAAGCTTTCCATACCCCTCACTCGATTGATTCGTAAAGGAATTAAGTTTATCTGGAGTGAGGACTGTTAGAGGAGCTTTGATGAGCTGAGACAGAGGTTAACGTCAGCTCCTATCCTTGCCCTTCCAGTGATGGGGGAAGGATTTGTGATCTATAGTGATGCATCGCATAGTGACTTGGGTTGTGTGTTGATGCAGCATGGTAGGGTGATTGTTTATGCATCCTTTTGGAGACCCCTCGACGGCCTCTACCACGCCCACGATCACTACCAGTGCCCATCAGCACCAACAGTATCAGCACGAAAGAAAACGCTCCTATACAAAAATAACCGTGCATGAACAAAAATCTGGAAAAATTCTTTAAAAATAGCGAAAAATTTTCTAATAATCTTAGAATGTATAAGAACGCTATTTCTAACTAAATCATGCAAGAAATTTCATCAAAACTTGCATTTTTACAAAAATCCCGAAATTCCATCAATATTGAGATATAGAACATAGGACCTAATTGTACTATGTTGATAATTGGACTAATTTGTAATTACTACAAATTAGTTGTATTAAAGTGTAATTGTTATAAGAGCGGTTAGTAAGTCTTCTCTTGTAACAATTACACTTTAATACAACTAATTTGTAGTAATTACAAATTAGTCCAATTATCAACATAGTACAATTAGGTCCTCCGGCGATTCAAAAATCGCTATCTAGCTATCCGATCAGTCACAACCTCTTATATGTGTGACCCCATATGTTCTATTCTATCTGGTAGTGAGATATATTTTGATCACTATCAACAATATCACTAAAACTCCTTTCAGTGAATCGGAACAATTCCAACTCAGCCGAAAGAGAATTATCGATCATCTAGATAATTCTTATGAGACTCACAATCCACGAGCGACGTCTAGCAGGATGCAGTGGCATTCCAATAAAATGGAATACTAAACCTATTGGTACAGTTATCGTGCGATACAGTCCTTCTATCATGAGTCCCGACTAGACGGAGGTCATGAAATAGTTCGTCAAGCCCTATTATCTGTCATATGTCAAATTTATTCAACCCGGGTTTCTAATATCGAAAACCCTTTTTTCGCTATTAACTATGTTCTGGTCAAGGTCTTCTAAACTCGGTCTCATAAATCGTATAAGACTAACGCCCCTATCAACCAAGGGAGATAGATCCTATATGCACACCTTATTCCTACAATGAACCTACTGCAGCCAACATGCATCGTAAGGACCCGAATAGCTATAGACAAATTTTATGTATAGTCAAACTACAGTAACCTCATTGTGAATAGTCGAGACACCGCAGGTCAAAGGACCAGTCACACTACTGCAATATTGAGTATGTCACCGACGAGTGAGTAGAGATCCAAGTGGCTTCTTGCGTTGGTCACACTCGATACCCTTATTCTCTAACAACCACCTGCACATTTGCTCCAATGTTCCCACATTGTTGACTTGAGACTCGTCTACCCAAAATGGGAGCGACCTGTGCACCAATCTCATCAAATCAATCACCGTTTTCGTAATGATCCATCGATCGGGAGCATTTAAGAATTAACCACCAATGATACACGTCTCAAATTCTCACCACTTGAGAATACATGTCATCACTTTATTAATTTCTTGGACGATTCACGGATACATACACAACATGGATGGAAATAAGAGCCCAAATTTATTTATAATATTTTAAATCAAATACAAATTTATATCCTAAACAGAATATATATGTCGGCCTAGTTGGCTTCTAGGGCATACAGTTTCCAGTAGGTTCGGCTGCCGACCCTGCCGACTTTCCTACTAGGTCTAAGCAGGCATAAGTAGTAAGGAAAATGAACAATAATATACAACTAATGAAACTATTATGCCTCTACAATATAATACTGGGTAAGTAAAAGTATGAAACTGACTAAGTAAATTTACCATGATGCTTATGATGCATGTCATTTCTATCTTTAACCCAATCATGCCGGCTAACCCGAAGGTTAAGCCTAACTCACAAAACTACAACCCTTAGTTGGGGAGAATTCCGCTACAACCCATCTAAGACCGTCTGCTGCGAAAAGTTCTGTTATAACCCATACATGACAACTTTGGAGCTCACTGCTTGTGGTGTCGCGACCACCAACAAGTCGAACAGATTATGTGTGAGTACAATCCAATCCTCTAATCTCGAGGATACCCTACTAACCAAGGTGATCATACTCGGGGATCTATCGACCCTAAGCATCTAATGTCACAAGGTGTTATCCAACACATCTAGTCATGAAATGCCATAAATGTTTCACTATGTTATCTAGGTTCACCTTTTGGTTCTTTACACTTATAAGGTTCCCACAATTGCAAATAGGTCCTCTATTTTCTTATATTTGCACTTATTCAAATTCTGCATCTTGCAAGGCTTGCGTACCGGTACTCGGGTTGGCATACCGATACACGGGCATCCAGTACCGGTACCCCGAACCTGGTTCTTGAAAACCCGAACGTTGGATTTTCAGGTTATCTATAGGGTTCCGGTACGCAGTCTCCAGTATTGGTACTCAGCCTTCTGATATCGATACACGTGGTTCAATTCCGCAAAACTCGAGGGTTAGTGGCAGGGTGTTTGCAGCTCAAGTGGAGGACTCTACATCAGCCGATTGGGTAGTGACAGGTATCATTTTGATTTCTGGTATTAGAGGTCGTACCCTTTTTTATACCGGTGCATCACATTTTTTTTGTTAGCCAAGTATTTGCATCATTGCATAGTTTAGAGATAGGACCATTGTTGCATACACGAGAGGTACAGATTCCCAACCATGTTTTACAGGTAGTAGAGTGTTGTTGGTCGTGTCCAGTACAGTTGGGTTCGTGGATTATGCCTGCAAATCTATTGATCTTAGGGCAGCTGCAGGACTTTGATGTTGTGCTTGGCATAGATTGGCTAGCGCGGTACTATGCTACTATCGACCGTAGAGCGAGGATAGTGACGTTCCGCGAGCCAGGCCAGGAGGAGTTCACGTATAAGGGCTGCAGCAGTATGTTGTTTGCCACAGTATAGAGCTGCTAAACTGAAAGAAAATATAAATATATATAAACCTCGAGGGGTTCAAGTACATACAAAAATGTTTACTAGAACACTCGCTCCAACGAGTACCCAGATAACAAACCTATGTACATAAAACCCTAAAACTACCTGTGGGAGGTACTCCTCTAGCTCTGCAACTCGTCTAGAAGGGATCTAGCTCGCAACACCATTTCCACGATCAGTATCAGTAGTAGTAGCAGCTGCAGAAGAATGCTCTACAAAAAAGGGGTCACCAATTGGATGTGAGAACTACTGCAAAAAGAAGTAGTCCCCAATGGGTACAGCTACCGACCTCAACGGTTTACCCACTAAGTCTACAGAAAGTATGCTCAAGAATAGTAAGGAAAGCTAAAAAACTTTATAGCTATATGTCACTATCCTATCATGATCCAACACTAACTATCTGTAGGGAAAAAAAAAATACGATCACTGACCCAATCTCACTATGGACTGTGAACACACCTGTCCCGCCTGTAGAAGCTACACTAACAACCACCACGCTGGGTAGTCAGTGGAGAGCAAGTCCAACCAGGACACAACGACACCAACGCGAACGCACAAAGCCCGACTCCGGACCGACACTCGTGGGCGCTACCTAACCGAGTATGCAAGCGTACCTCTGCTGAGCTCAATCAGGCTCTTACAGGCTATAGTTAAAGTAGAAGGGTCTAACTGATCTAACAACCAAAATTTACATACCCTCGGCACAATCTGATGCAAAAACAGCAATTAAACTGGGTCCACCGTCAACCACAACGGCACCCGACAGTCCGGAACAGTCTATACACTACTGTAAAAACAAACTCGGCATCCCAGCACGAGTGTAAATTCATTTTACACTATTCTGGATATCCACCGCCTACAAACTGCGGCGATACAATTAAACTACAGCTCCTAAAACTAAATCGGGTAGTTTTCAGAAAATGACAATGTAGAACTTATAGTTTTCTCCTAAGCCAATTCTAAGTCCAACATGTATAATAAAACTAGAATTTAAAGCTCCAATTCAGATTTCATTTAAGAACATTGCAAATCGACGAATCGAGCTACTAAACATGATATACGAAGCCAAAAATGCATGCTGTCAACTCAAGCTTAGATGAAAATTCGACGATTTCGGTAAACATTAACCCACCTCAATAAGCTGCTCCAACGACGGCGAGAAGTCGAAAGGAGCGAAAATCCCGCACTCGCCCGGCCTCCAACGGCGCTACCACGACACTCGTAGGCTCAAACGGCTCTCCGGCGCGAAGTTGATGTCAATCCGAGCTCCAACCGCAGCCTCCAACATGCGTACGACTCCAACCTAGAGAGAGAGGGAACAGCAACCAAAAACTACCTCTCTGCATCCCTATCCGTATATGAAAGGTGAGGATAAGGGTGAAGTCCACGAGGCAACAATTGACCAAAAGGCCCCTCAACTACCCTGGAGTACCGGTACCAAGCCGATGTTGTACCGGTACCCCGCATCAGAAATTGCAATCCGAGAGCAGCAGTTCACAGAATATGCTGGGGTATTGGTACGCCCCTGTGTGTCACCGATACGCAATGCTGAAAACACTTGCAATTTGCAGATTTCAGTGCTTGAATCTTGCTCTCGCGTCACACTGAGTTCGTTTTGCGTCTATTTCGCATCGTAATGACTCGGACTTGTCCCGACACTCTCCAGATGTGTCGACAAGCCTCATATGCAGAAATCTCATGGCAATCAAACACCTGGGATGTCACGCCCCGAGCTCCGCCAATTTGGTCGAATTCGGGCACGCCGACAGACTGCCGAACGGACAGAGCTTTCCCTGTACGTTCTAGGCGTCACAATCTATACAGTGCTATACAAAAGGTTCCAACCAGGAACAGTATTCAACAACAGATTGCATAAGTATCAAAAACATAAAAGGCTTCTATGCTATTACAAGCATTCATCTCAAAGATCTTACATTTAAAATATTACATAAGCCTTTAAGTTATTACAACTTATACAAATTTACGACAAGTTTGCTTCTTTCAATCTGAACTCTGAGCTAGACCTCTTCAGGGTACTTCTATCTCTGGTCTCGGTGGTAGGGCGCTATATACGGAGCTACGCCCTGCCCTCGCATCGCCGCGCCGCTCGCGTGTGAACCTGTACCCCCAAAAACAACACGGGGGTGAGAACTATATAAATATAGTTCCCAGTGGGTACGGCCACCCAAGAGAAGAGCTCGACCCACCAGGTCCAAAGGAGGCACTGTAACATGTTAGTCCAAGAAGTATCCACAGATATATAATTTATGCAACTAACGATTATCATGTTCATGCCTCAAAATATGCAGTATGCAAATCATGCAACTCATGCAAGTAGATTAAAAGTAATTCTACACTTTATCATTTGTCATTCACTATCATTATTAGCAACTCTTTATCACTTATTATTCTTTACTACTTGCAATTATTTATTCTTTGACATTCTTATTATTGGCTATTCTTTAGCACTTGCCATTCTTTACCCTTTTTTCTTGGCCGCACTTTACTCATTTGTAATTCTTTCCTAAGGTTATATTTACCTTAGCCAACTATGCCACTCGACTCGGTCTTGAGTCAATTAACTATGAATACAAGATCCACTTTCCAATTCTGGGTCCTTTTAGCTAACCCGTAGGTTTCGCCTCAACCAACACTTTTCTTTTACCCAATCTCTTGGCTAACCCGTTGGGCCCTTAGCTTCCTCCCGCGAGGTTCCATAACTCACCAATTCGAAATCCCAATTATCGAGCCCTAAGCTGCCTCCCGACGGGACCGTCTGCTGGACAGATACTTTAGTCCATGGGCAAATACTTTAGCCCATCATGTGACAACTCCGGAGTGCACTGCTTGGGGGGAGCGACCACCACCAAGCCAAAAACAGACTATGTGAGTATGATCTGATCCTCCTATAGAGGGTCCAACACTGACAATGCCACATTTTACTCTAACTAGCTCTTTATGCTAGTTTTACAATTTCATTCTCAATGCTAACCAAATCTCTAGTCATGATGTCACCAAGTTTACTAAGTGTCACTATATGTCATAACCTAGGTTCAATCACGCTAGGTTCTATGTCATTTCACCTAGATCTCGACTCTAGGTTTACTAATTCAACCTATGTTCAATGACACTAGGTTTATGTCCAACCTATGTTTATTAACACTAAGTTCATGCCACTCGATCTATGTATCATCCTAGTTATCCAAGCCTAGGATTATAACTTACGCGTTTTCATTCATTTTGTCATCGTCGAGATTTCTACTCAATTAGAGTTATCGACTCGTACTCATTTTATATGCATCTAGCATGTTCCTAATAGGTCAGCATTCATATGTCATCCAATTTGATCATCAATATATTCATATGCATATTCCAATAGTAGGTAACTTTACATGATTCATGCTTTCATTTTATCAATTATAACCTATCGCTAAACATATATGCGTCAATAAAAACCATACATTGCTTTGGCATGGAAAGCGACCTA
Source organism: Aechmea fasciata (assembly GCA_025177825.1). NCBI lineage: Eukaryota > Viridiplantae > Streptophyta > Magnoliopsida > Poales > Bromeliaceae > Aechmea > Aechmea fasciata. The sequence goes on along the minus strand of CM045923.1, from coordinate 841,383 downwards.
ATCGCTTCGGTAAGCACAACCCACCTTTACTTTATACCGGAATGCGAGGAATCCGCTTTCCGCACTTCTCCAACACCCGCGATCCGCGCTCGCGACAATTGACGCCGAAAACGTTCCTTCGGCTATATCTTCGCGTAGGCTCGACGGATTGCCGAACCGACTTCGCCAACGTGTTCGCTTTACCCTCAATTAGGTTTGTATGTGATCAATTCCACGGTAGGACTTCACTCCTACAAAAACGCATTATCGAGGTTATGTTCAACTCAACCTGTTATCATACAACCTTAGAACTTTGTAACTTCATGGATTACATAAATCCCTAATTAGGAAATATAGGTTACTTCACCTTAATTCCCCAACTCATAACTCTACAACTTTTATATCTAACCCAATTTACATATATGTTATCAACATAGTGCAAGCTCCAAGCTCTCATAGCAATTTTAAGCTTTAGAAACCCAAATTCTATAGCTTAAACCCCTTTCATTTAGCTTAAACATCATAACCATAATCAAGAATTCTGCTGTTACAAAACAGTCCCTGCAGCTTTTACAAAACAGTCCCTGCAGCCTTTACAAAACAGTCCCTGCAGTTTTTAGTGCAAAATCTGCACTAGCAGCAGCCTGGCAGCAGCAATAGCAGCCCCTTTTGCGCATCCATTTCACCCCGAGTCCATCTAAATACTTCCAAAACACACTAATCACTATGCCCAAGCTACTAATTTAGTTCGGAATTAAACCAAATTACATTTTTGCATTATCTTGGTCACTTTGATCAAGATTAGCAATATAATCAAAAACTCGACATATTACATTAACACCATGAAGTATGAACTATAACCAGGAATTATATCTCTCCTATCTCAGATTTCATTCCCAATAACTAATTCACATGTATATATATATACATACATGCTGTCCACACACCATTCTTTAGGATTTTCCATGGTAATAGAAGTTCTAATACTCCAAAATCTATAGCTTAATCTCTTTTAAAGCAATAACCTAACTCTCATATAAAATTAGATCAAACCTACCTTAACTTGGAAGCTCCCACAAGCTGCTCTCAACTCTTGGATCTTTTTCTCAGCCAAGAACCAAGCTCCAACATGATCTCCATCAATCCCTCCATCATGCGGTTAGAGAGAGAGAGAGAAAGAAAATGAAAAGAAATAAGAAAAGGGAAAGAGAGAGAGTTGGATACGTATGTATCAGGTGGGGAGTCACTGGGTTTAAGTGATATGATCAACAAAATGCATTTAAACCCCTCAAAAGGCTGAAACTGCACTGCTGTCCAGCAGTTCGCAAATCAGTCCCTGCAGGTTCGCAGTTTAGTCCCTGCAGGTTCGCAGTTCGGTCCCTGCACTACACCTCAGCCTGGCAGCAGCAAATTGAGGCCTTCTTGCTCGTTTAGTTTGCTTCGAACACGTCTAATCACTTCCAATTTATACCAATACATCTCTACAAGCTACCAATTTAATCCAAGAACCAATCAATTTTTTCTTTCTTGCTTTTCTTTGATCTCATTGATCAAGATTACCAATGCAACTTGCTCCTGGCAGCAACATGCTTCCGAAGCTTTCTTTTGCTTCAAACTTGCATCAAACACCTTCGGACATCTCCGGAATTAGCCCTTAACTACCCTCATGCTTCCAATTTAATTTGGGAATAATTCATTTTCATTTTTGCATTATCGATCAATTAGCTCAAAATAAGCCAATGCAATTCTTGTACTTGGCAGCCACTTCACTCCGGCTTCTCTTTGTGTTACCACTACACACCAAACACTTCAAAACCTTTCTAAATCATACCATTAGCTATTCCCAAGCATCACAATTGATTCGGAGATACCACTAATTATCCTCAAGCCTCACTTTGATTCTTTTAATCAAAGTTAGCGTCGGAATCCGAAAATTCTCTTTACATTTTGTTTCGCTCCCAATTTGCGCCGAAACACTCAATTATCTCCGAAATTCATTCTCACGTGTCCAAAATCACCCGGGGATGATATCCAACTAGCTCAAGCCTTACTTTGATCGCCTAGATCAAAGTTGACATCGCAACTCCAAATTTCCATATATTACATGGGACACTACACCTTAATTGGTTAGATCGATCATATTCTAATTTGGTTCGACTTGAACTTTATCCTAATTTGATCATATCAAATTAATAATACAATATTTGCACATAAGTCCTCTCATAATTTACTAACTATTAGTAAGTCTTCTCTTGTAACAATTACACTTTAATACCACTAATTTATAACAATTACAAATTAGTCCAATTATCAATATAGTACAATTAGGTCCTCCGGCGATTCAAAAATAGCTATCTAGCTATCCGACCAGTCACAACCTCTTATATGTGTGACCCCATAGGTTCTATTCCATCTAGTAGTGAGATATATTTTGATCACTATCAACAATATCACTAAAACTCCTTTCAGTGAATCGAAACAATTCCAACTCAGCCCAAAGAGAATTATCGATCATCCAGATAATTCTCATGAGACTCACAATTCACCAGTGACGCCTGGTAGCATGTAGTGGCATTCCAATAAAATGGAATACTAAACCTATTGGTACAGTTATCGTGCGATGCAGTCCTTCTATCATGAGTCCCGACTAGACGGAAGTCATGGAATAGTTCGTCAAGCCCCATCATCTGTTATATGTCAAATTTATTCGACTCGGATTTCTAATATCGGAAACCCTTTTTTCGCTATTAACTCCGTTCTGGCCAAGGTCTTCTAAACTCGGTCTCATGAATCATATAAGACTAACGCCCCTATCTACCAAGGGAGATAGATCCCATATAGGTGCACACCTTATTCCTACAATGAACCTACTGCAGCCAACATGCATTGTAAGGACCCGAATAGCTGGAGACAAAGTTTATGTACAGTCAAACTACAGTAACCTCATTGTGAATAGTCGAGACACCGCAGGTCAAAGGACCAATCACACTACTGCAATATTGAGTAAGTCACTGACGAGTGAGTAGAGATCTAAGTGACTCTTGCGTTGGTCACACTCGATACCCTTATTCTCTAACAACCACCGGCACATTTGCTCCAGTGTTCCCACACTGTTGACTCGAGACTCGTCTACCCAAAATAGGAGCGACCTGTGCACCAATCTCACCAGATCAATCACCGTTCTCGTAATGATCCATTGATCGAGAGTATTTAGGAATTATCCACCAATGATACACGTCTCAAATTCTTAACACTTGAGAATTCATGTCATCACTTTATTAATTTTTTGGACGATTCATGGATACATACACAACATGGATGGAAATAAGAACCCAAATTTATTTATAATATTTTAAATCAACTGCAAATTTATATCCTAAAAAGAATATATATGTCGGCCTAGTTGGCTTCTAGGGCATACAGTTTCCAGTAGGTTCGGCTACTGACCCTGCCGACTTTCCTACTAGGTCTAAGCAGGCATAAGTAGTAAGGAAAATGAACAATAATATACAACTAATGAAACTATTATGCCTCTACAGTATAATACTGGGTAAGTAAAAGTATGAAACTGACTAAGTAAATTTACCATAATGCTTATGATGCATGTCATTTCTATCTTTAACCCAATCATGCCGGCTAACCCGAAGGTTAAGCCTAACTCACAAAACTACAACCCTTAGTTGGGGAGAATTCTGGTACAACCCATCTGAGACCGTCTGCTACGAAAAATTCTGTTATAACCCATACATGACAACTCTGGAGCTCACTGCTTGTGGTGTCGCGACCACCAACAAGCCGAGCAGATTATGTGTGAGTACAATCCAATCCTCTAATCTCAAGGATACCCTACTAACCAGGGTGATCATACTCGGGGATCTATCGACCCTAAGCATCTAATGTCACAAGGTGTTATCCAACGCATCTAGTCATAAAATGCCACCAATGTTTCACTATGTTATCTAGGTTCACCTTTTGGTTCTTTACACTTATAAGGTTCCCACAATTGCAAACAGGTCCTTTATTTTCTTATATTTGCACCCATTCAAATTCTGCATCTTGCAAGGCTTGCGTACCGGTACTCGGGTTGGCGTACCGATACACGGGCATCCAGTACCGGTACCCCGAACCTGGTTCTTGAAAACCCGAACGTTGGATTTTCAAGTTATCTATAGGGTTCCGGTACGCAGTCTCCAGTATTGGTACTCAGCCTTCTGATATCGATACACGTGGTTCAATTCCGCAAAACCCGAGTGTTGGTTTTCCTGCACTTTGTATTGCGTACCGGTACCCAAAATTCAGTACTAGTACTCAACACAAAGCCTACAGCTTTAATATTTCGGAGTCCGTTTATGCACCCAATTGCGCCGAAAACACAAACACTCCCAAAAGTCACTTCTAGCATCTCCAAAGCCTTTGGGAAAATAAATGGGAAAATACATGAACCTCACCAATCGTCCCCTCACCACACTTCAGTCGATTTGACCAAAGTTCAGTACAAGACGTCAGGACCTAAATGGAATAGTCCTGTATCGGATAGCAATGAGGTTGTCATTGGGTATATAAGAGGACTCCACCCTAAGTTATAATAACTGAGTTTAAGCATTTTGGACCAGTGGTTTTGGCCCAATGAGTTATTATTGCTAGTAGGTCGAGTCGTTACAAGGTAGGACAGTCGCAGCGGCGGTGGTGGTGGCATCGCTGTCATTAACATTGGATGGAGGCGAATAAGAGATGCTCGGTTTGGGCCTTGGCGCAGATGTGGTGATCAAAGATGTTGAGGAACTGAAAAGGAGGAAGAAAAGATGCATAGGAAAGGAGACAAAGCGCTCCCACCATTCGATAAACCAAAAAGGAAAGAGAGAGGCGGTTCGGTTTGGTTAAGAGGTTATGTAGGAAGAGGTTCAGTTAGAAGATAAGAACAAGTTCAGTTTAGAAAAAGGCAAGTGAGCGAGGAGAGAAGTGGGTTGGTTTAGAGAGGAGGTTCAGCTTAAAAGAGACGGTTCGGTTCAAAAGAGGGGTCGATGAAGGTGAAGGAGAAATTACCTTCAACTTTGGATTTAAGTTAATTAATTTAAGTTTGAAAAATAGATTGATTGTAAATAAATCTCTCTTCAGTAACTATTTATATTCAAATATGGATTTAAATTAACTTCAAATTTTAAAATTTATTCATAAATTTAAATATGAATTCATTAATTTAAAGTTTAGATTTAATTCATATTTTAAAATTTTGGGTACAGATTCAAAGAAAATTGATATGTTATGAAACACATGAATAATATTTACGTCTGTATACCAGTATTTTAGAATTAATTCAAATTTCTAAATTTTAGGTACACATTAAAAGAAAATATGTATATTATAAAACACATGAAAAATAACTCTATAAGTCATAGGAATTCAAGAAGGAATCTAGCTTCGGGATCATAACTAAATAGAAAATATAAAAAACATACTTGGAGGCAAATTAAAGTTAGAAAAAAATAAATCAATTGATAGATATATGTTAGAATCGGAACGTCGAAAAATAGATTCAGAAAATTAATTTGATGCGAGAAAAGAAAAAATAAAGCGGAAAGAGCACACCGATATTTACGTGGTTCGCCAACGGCCTACGTCACGGCGAAGACGGAGAAATACTTTATTAATGTCGAAAAGCTGAAAGATAAGATCAAGATCTCCCAAAAGATCAAAACTTAATTAGATCAGAAACGCCGCAACAAGCATCCGTACATAGCGAGTCCAAAGGCACGTGGCTCGGCTCCTCAATCAAACAGACCGGCTCCTCAACCCAAGGTTGACTTAATTAATTAGAGAATACCTCTAATTCGAATAGTCCTTCCGTACGGATGAACCACACCAACATCTCCTTAATTTGCATGGCTCTTAATTAGTCGCGGCTGCCTCTTCACCGTATGGACATAGCACCAACACCTTGATTAATTTCATGGCTCTTAATTTGGTCGCACCGATTAATTTGGCCGTAGCATGTATATATAATACATGTCTCCTAAATAGAGTCTAATTCTAATTCAACTAGAATTATCCTCCTGATTATAATCCATATATGCCAAATTAAATCCAATCCCAAATAGATTAGGATTTAACTCCAATTTAGATAACTACAAATCTAAACCAAATATTAACAATCTCCACCTTGGTTTAATTTGTAGTTTAGCCACCGCTATGTCGAGATCGCCACAAAACTCCACCTTGAATTTAATTCGCCTCAATGCTCCTTAACGCTCCGTGCTCCGTCTTCTCCAAACGCCCCATAGGGCCTCAAGTGCTGCCAACTGCCACCAAGTCCAAACAATGTTTGAACTTGACAATTGTAAGGGACTTAGTAAGCATATCCGCCGGATTGTCCTCGGTACCAATTTTCTTAACAGTCACTGTGCGCTTCCCAATCACATCCCGAACAAAGTGAAACTTTACATCGATGTGTTTTGTTCTCTCATGGAACATCTGATCTTTCGACAAATGAATAGCACTTTGACTGTCTGAATAAACAATCGTCGGATCCCAACAAGAGGTAAGCTCTCCAAATAAACCTCTTAGCCACATAGCTTCCTTCACACCCTCCGTCATAGCAATATATTCCGCCTCTGTCGTAGACAAGGCGACAATAGGTTGTAGTGAAGCTTTCCAACTAACTGCACATCCTCCAATAGAGAATACATAACCTGAAAGTGATCTCCTCCTATCCAAATCACCTGCAAAATCCGAATCAACATATCCGACCACACCATCCTTACACCTCCCAAACTCCAAACAAGTGCTAGTGGTACCTCGTAAGTATCTCAGAATCCACTTAACAGCTTGCCAATGAGCCTTACCGGGATTGGTCATACATCTGCTAACCATGCTCACTGCGTAGGAAATGTCTGGCCGTGTGCAAACCATGGCGTACATGATGCTCCCGACTGCACTAGAATAGGGAACATGAGACATATACTCCCGCTCATCATCGGACTGTGGTGATGCCTCGGCTGAAAGTCTGAAATGCGCCGCAAAAGGAGTGCTCACAGGTTTTGCGTCTGTTATTCCGAAACGCCTTAAAATCTTCTCTATATATTTCTCTTGTGTCAAATGCAGTAGTCCTGACTTGTTGTCCCTCTTAATGTCCATATCAAGGATTTTCTTAGCAGCACTTAGATCTTTCATCTCAAACTCACCCTTCAATAAAGCCTTCAATTTATTTATCTCAACTATGTCGCTGGAAGCAATTAACATATCATCGACATAGAGCAACAAATATATGAAAGATCCCTGATCAAACTTTCTGAAATAAACGCAACTGTCACGCTTGCTTCTGGAGTATCCGTGACCCTTCATAAAGGAGTCAAACCGCTTGTACCATTGTCGAGGAGACTGCTTTAAGCCATAAAGCGACTTCTTTAACAGGCAAACATGGTCCTCCTTCCCTTCAACAATGAATCCCTCCGGCTGTTTCATATAAATTTGCTTCTCAAGTTCTCCATGCAGAAAGGCTGTCTTAGCATCAAGCTGCTCAAGATACAGGTCATTCATGGCTACTAACGATAAAAGAACACGAATAGAAGTATGCTTCACGACGGGTGAGAAAATATCATTGAAGTCAACACCTTCTACTGTAGCCCTTAGCAACTAAACGAGCTTTATACCTTGTATCTTCCACGCCGGGGATTCCGTCCTTTTTCTTGAAGACCCATTTACAGCCAACAATTCTCTTACCTGTAGACGGTTTTACCAACTCCCATGTGCGATTCTTATGGAGAGACATTATCTCCTCATTCATCGCCACCAACCACTCTGCAGAACTGGCACCTGAAATAGCTTGATTATACGTAGAAGGTTCACCTTCTTCTTCTGTGTCTTGTGCCACTGAAAGAGCGTAAGCAACCATATCTTCATAACCATATCTCTGCGGTGGTTTAATCTGTCTCCTCACTCTGCCTATAGCAATGCTCTGCCTCTCAACTTGTGGGGTTTCGATTCGAGGTGTCTGTGACCGAACTTGTTTCGACCGAGAAGAATCCCGTGATCGAACTATAGCATCTCTCTACCTCCACCGCTGCTAGCTCTCGGGGTCTCATCAGAAGAAATACGGTTAGGATATAACATAACAGATTCATCAAATGTGACATCCCTACTAATAATTAATTTAGAAGATTCAGGACACCACAATCTATATCCCTTAACCCCCGATGCATAACCAATAAAAATGCACTTTTTAGCCCTAGGTTCTAACTTGCCTTCATTTACATGAAAATAAGCAGGACAACCAAATATTCGCAATTTGAATAATCTGAAGGGCTGCCAGACCATACCTCCTCCGGAGTTTTGCAATCAAGTGTCGAATGTGGAGATCGATTCACCAAATAGCATGCCGTAGAGATCGCCTCTGCCCAGAAACTCTTAGCTAAGCCAGCATTAGAGAGCATACAACGAGCTCTCTCCAAAAGAGTTCTATTCATCCGTTCAGCCACTCCGTTCTGCTGTGGAGTATGCCTAACGGTCTTATGTCGAACGATCCCTTCCTTCTTGCAGAATTCTTCAAACTCTGACGAACAGAATTCCAAACCATTATCGGTCCTTAATCTCTTGATCTTCTTTTCAGTTTGCTTCTCAATCATGACCTTCCACTGCTTGAAATAATTGAACACCTCATCCTTACTTTTCAGAAAGAACGCCCACACTTTACGAGAATAATCGTCAATAAAAGTCAACATATATCTAGCACCACCATGAGTAGGAGTACGAGAAGGTCCCCAAAGATCAGAATGGATGTAGTCCGAGTACCTTTTGTCCCATGAATCTGCGGCCTTAAAGTGACTCTCTTTTGTTTGCCAAGAACACAATGCTCGCAGAAATTCAATTTTTCTAAACTCTGACTACCAAGTAGACCTCTCTCGCCCAACTTCATCATACCATATTCACTCATATGGCCCAGTCGCATATGCCATAATTTGGTGCTATCCGAATCTGACAAAGAGGAAGAAGTCACTGCTGCTGAACCTGTCACAATGGAACCCTGTAGAACATATAACATGTCGGACAACTTGGCCTTCATCACTACAAGACTCCCTTTAGCGACCTTCATTAATCCGTCAGCTGAAGAATACTTAAAGCCTTTAGTATCAAGTGTACCCAATGAGATCAGATTTTTCCTCATATTCGGAACATGCCGAACCTCAGATATAGTCCTCACTACTCCATCGAACATTCGTACCCGAACAGTGCAAATTCCAATAACTGTACACGTAGAGTGATTTCCCATCAATACATCTCCACCTTCAAAAGGCTTGTACGTCGAGAACCATTCTCTATGCGTGCAGATATGGAAAGAACATGCGGAATTCATAAGCCACTCATCCTGTGTGCGTGTCTTATCCGTAACTGTGAAGACGATATCATTTTTATCTGATTCTCCTGCTGCAACACTTGCTTCTGCTTCAGTATTGGTGCTTTTCTGACCTTGATTCTTATCACCCTTATTCTTTCGCTGCTCTTTATTTTTCAACTTGAAACAATCAGCTTTTATGTGACCCTTCTTCTTACAAAAACCACAAATCAGATTCCTGTGTTTTGACTTTGATCTTGATGTACCTCTATTACCTAACCCTTCTCCCGAGACCTCCTCTAGCGACCAAACCTTGTCCCGAAACTCCACCGTCTCGTTGCTTATCTGCATGTCAATTCTCTCTTTTGAAAGTAAAGAGGATTTAACATCATCGAGACATAGAGTATCTCGTCCAAATAAGAATGTCTCACGAAAATTCTTATAAGAGGGCGGTAGAGAACATAATAATAAAAGGGCTTCATCTTCCTCCTCGATTTTGACATCTATCGAGCGGAGATCCATAATAATAGAATTGAATTCATCTAAATGCGATTTAATAGAGGTACCTTCCGCCATGCGCAACATAAAGAGACGTTGCTTCAAATATAATTTGTTGGTGAGAGATTTCGTCATATAGAGACACTCCAATTTAAGCCAAAGCCCTGCAGCGATCTTTTCATCCAAGACCTCACGCAATACCTCATCGGATAAACATAATTGTATTGCCGTAAAAGCTTTGTCATCAATCTCCTCCTTTTGCTCCTCCGTCAAAGAATCGGGCATCTTTTCTTTTTCCAACAGTGCCTTCTGCAATCCTTGCTGCGTCAATATAGCACGCATCTTGACTTGCCATAATGCGAAACTGTTGGTCCTGAATCTCGAACTTCGTCGTCATCTTAATCCTCAAAGGGAATAGAAAGGCTCTGATACCAGTTTGTTAGAATCAGAACGTCGAAAAATAGATTCAGAAAATTAATTTGATGCGAGAAAAGAAAAGATAAAGCGGAAAGAGCACACCGATATTTACGTGGTTCGGCCAACGGCCTACGTCCACGGGCGAAGACGGAGCAAATACTTTATTAATGTCGAAAAGGCGGAGTACAAAGAAGATCTCCCAAAAGATCAAAACTTAATTAGATCCGAAACGCCGCAACAAGCATCCGTACATAGCGAGTCCAAAGGCACGCGGCTCGGCTCCTCAATCAAACAGACCGGCTCCTCAACCCAAGGTTGACTTAATTATAGAGAATACCTCTAATTCGAATAGTCCTTCCGTACGGATGAACCACACCAACATCTCCTTAATTTGCATGGCTCTTAATTAGTCGCGGCTGCCTCTTCACCGTATGGACATAGCACCAACACCTTGATTAATTTCATGGCTCTTAATTTGGTCGCACCGATTAATTTGGCCGTAGCATGTATATATAATACATGTCTCCTAAATAGAGTCTAATTCTAATTCAACTAGAATTATCCTCCTAATTATAATCCATATATGCCAAATTAAATCCAATCCCAAATAGATTAGGATTTAACTCTAATTTAGATAACTACAAATCTAAACCAAATATTAACAATATACTAATATCACCAATTATTATTTGATTCAAAAATAGACCCGAGAAAGTTATTGTGTTAAGGGTCACTGATTCAGCCAGTGGATTAACCGTGGGTTGAACTAGTGACGTAAGTCTGACGTAATAAACATTTAATTGTAATTTTTTTAATTTTATTATATAAAAAATATACATATATTATAATTGTATTATAATACTTAATTATAAAATAATGATTTTTAAATTAAAGTAAGTAGATATAAATTTTTAAGTTTTATTTTTTTATTAGACTGATCTGTCCTAATAGAAAATAAAATCAGCTGAGTTGAATTTAAAGCATTGTATTTTTATATGACTTTGATTAAAAAAATTCAGCCGGCTTGATTAAAATCTGACTGGTTCGCTGATTCGATAGTTAAATTATTGATTCGATTATCCAAAAGTATTTGTTTTTATTTATTTAATTAAAAAATAAATTAAAATGATTTTATGGACCGGTCGGATTGGTTGAAGCTGCCCACTTGACCTGACTTCTAAGGCTTAGTTTGGTATTGAGGCCTATCTAACGTTATTAGATAAAATGGAGTTGTAAAAAAAGTATATAGGAATATGCTTCTGCGTTCTTCGATGGAAACGCATAAAATATATCGTAACTGACTCATCGCGATATGCGGAACGCAATATTACGTACGGAAATAAACGGGGTATTTTTCCAATGTACTTTCTCACCGCACGTAACGCAGTCTCCCCGCGATACCAAACGTAACCTAAATCGGTGGTATTTCTGGATCAAGAATATTCGAAGAGATCGGACCAGCCGAAATCCAAATCCCCTCTTTTGCCGCCCGCGGATTCTCCGGTCACGTGCTGTTTTCTTATCTGTACGGACGGTATCAGCTTCTGCCGTGGCTAGTTTTTTCTCCGCACATGCCTCGTTCTCGTGCTCCCCTCGTAGAAAAACGCACCCTCACATCAAACGGTCCAAAAACGTTTTTTAATTTTTACTATATAAAAATGAACGTATGGAGATAGACCTCTCAACTGTGGGCATTACGTATGTATGTATTCCATTAATCAACGTCACCATAGCTTTTGAACATATTTTATAGTTCCTTGACTAGTTAAATAAAATAAGCATAAAGGTTTGTTGAATTTAATAGTTCTATTCACTAGTAAGTTGTTGATTATTCTAATCTTATTTGTTACAAAGTAATTAGAATTGTTAAATTTTGAAAAACTATCAATAATAATAATAAAATTTTGAATCTATTTAATTTTTAAAAATTAATGGTTAAGATTTTATTTAATACCGTGATTTTTTTGTTAAATAAAATTTTTATATTGAAGAATAATAAGTGCTTTGTAAATTGCTTGCTACTTTTGCATTTCAAATATTTGTCTGACAAGATGAGAATTAGATTTGAAACTTTTTTTTTCTTGATTTTCTTTTTTTTTTTATCAAAAAAAGGCACCCTAAGGTAGGGGTGTTCATAGAATCATAGTTGGTTAACCATATCGGTATCTTTAACATATGCAAAATATCAAGATGTATATCTTTTTCGTTTCGATCAACTAAATTTTTGAAAGGTCAAAATTATAACTATACCGTACAAATCAACTTCAAAATCGATCAATAATAAGTTTTAGAATTTAAATTTTTTTAGTACGGATAAAAGTCCTATCTTTAATTGATCGGGTTATATTACGCGGTAACTATTTTTTTTTTAAAAATTGATCTACCGGTTTAGGGTGTGTTTGGTACTCTTGTAAAACTAGCTGAAATTTTTTTTTCTTTATTAAATTTTACTTTATGATGTTTGGTTGCTAGTAAAAAAATTTTCACGGAAATTTTTGTTTACGTATACTAAAAAATCTGAAGTTTTTGTTAGCGGAAACGAAAACTATGGAACCAAAAATCGCGGCTCACAAGGCTTCTTTGTGCGCGGTTGTCACGCCCCGGGGTCTCTTTTAGGATAAAAACACAGCGGAATTTTTTTTTTGAAAACCTGACTTCCAGGGTATGCCAGATCCGCCACAAATATAGGGAGTCCACTGTTCACACTGTCACGCCCCGGGTTGCATATTCACCGGGCACGCCGACAAATCCGCCGTATACAAAAGAATTTCTTCTGTATACGAAGTGTAGCTGTACCTGTATGAACATACAATGCTACAAACAGTAGTATAGAGCTGAAATAAACTATAACACGCAGGTAGGAAAAATAAACTTTATATACATACAATCACAGATACAAAAGTACACTACTCGCTTCAGCGAGTTCAACTGTATGTACAAAAGCGACCAAACCAAAAACTATCACTACCTGCAGGAGAATCCTCTAACTCAGCACTCGACGGGGAAGGGCTCTAGCTCGCAACGCCCTTGCCTCGATCCGACTCAGATGGAGCAGCAGCCGCAACAGAAGGCCCTGCAACAACAGTGGAAGAAAGAGGGCGTGAGAACTACTATAAAAACAAGTAGTCCTCAATGGGTACCGCCCTAAACGACATCGGTCCACCCACTAAGTCTACAGGGTAAGCAAGAAAGGAAAAAGGAAGCTGGAAACACTCGACAGCTAGAAGCCACCATACTATCCTGCTCTAAAACCACCCTCTGTAGAACAAGTAAAAACTGACCCAATCTTACGAGGGACTGTGATACACCCGTCCCGCCTAGCGAGGACACCGTGGCTCAAGAGCATCTGGCGGAGAATACTCTCTCGAGACTGGAACTACCCTCCGTCTCGCCTATTAAGGTTACACCATATCTCAAGAGCAACCAGCGGAGCAAGCTCTCTAGACTGTGAACACACCCGTCTCGCTCAACTAGGCTCCACTCAAGTCACAACCTCACTGAAAGTAGAACAAAGGGGCCACTGACTGTCTCACTCGGGCTGCCTAGTCGGGCCCACCCTGCCTGTATCTAGCTATGCCGTACACTGCCTTTAAGGTGTCGGCTCAAGAACTGTCTCAAACTGGAGCTGCGAATCAACATCGCACGGCGAATCAACATCGCACTGAAACCTCATTCCGGAATGGCATTCGCGGGGCGCGACCCACGCGAGTATACAAGTATCTCTGTCACTGTCATTGTAGCTCTCACAGGCAAAAGCCGAGTACACAGGGTCCAAATACTAACACACCACGTGCCCCATGGCACAAACTGTAACCACACGGTCTGGGTCCCCGTCAAACCCCGACGGTGCCCGACAACCGACACGACTAGACTCTCGAAAAGTAAGCTCGCGTCCACACGGCGCGAGCGTGAAAGCAAACTACACTACCAGGGTATCCATCGCACTCCCACGGCGAGGATACGACACAAAACGGCTCCTAGAGCTAAATCTTGTAGTGTAAGCTAGTGACGATCCAAAACGTGGTTTCTCCTAAGTCAAGTCCAAGTCCAACATGTAAGAAGTTTACTCACTAAGCATGCTCCAAAATTCAAATATTCCAACATATAAATCCATGAATTTGAGCTATCACAAACTAGTCAGAAACAGAAGTTGATACATGTCGACTATTGTACTAAGGAGTAATCCGATGAAATCCCACCTCTCAAGTAATCTCCTGGCAGCGAGGAGCGTCGCCGAGTCTCAAGGAAACCCTAAGCGTCCAAAGACGAATCCCAAAACCACCCGCCGCGAAGAATGCGACCAAAACAACTCAAGCTCACGAATTCAGTCCGAAAAACAGCAGCTAAGAAAAGCATAATTCCGACTAAGTTAACCTTCTCCAAAATTAGCGATATTGGTCTCGTAATCTTCGTCTCGAGTCAAGAATCCAACGCCGCAAGTTTCGCCGGATTCCGCCTCTCCTACGCGGAGTACGGGCCGAAACACGAAACGTCGACGCAGACCTCAGCTCAAAGATTTCAGAATTGCTCGCAAACAATGCTGCTCAAGAAAGATGGGTTCCGACTGAGCAAACCTTGTCCAAATCCAGCAAGTAAGGTGTCGTTGGAATCGTCTCGCAGTCGCGGATCCAATGCCCCAAAGTTCGCCGGATTTCGACTCTCCTACACAGAGAACAAGTCAAAATGCCGCGGGTCGACGCTGCTGCCAGCAGTAGCTCGAAAATCTAGGAATTTCTTAGCAACGGAGGGAAACTCGATGGGCTACTCACCTCCGAAAACACCCGAGGCCCGTCGCTGAGTCGAGGACGGCGGTCCCGCACGCAAGCCGTGCTCCCACGCAGCGTCCAGTCGTCGAAAGCTCGCTCGATCCGCTCCGCGGCGCGTCGTCGACGAAGATCGGTCTCCTCGAGTTAGGTGGAGAAGAAGGAGATGAAGTAGAGGTAGCAGCAGCAGCAATGGAAGGAGAAGGAGATGAAGGGGATGAACTCCTCCCTCTCTCCTCTCTGCTGCAGATAAGGGGAGTGAAGGGGGTGATGTGACAAGAGAGAAAAAAGTCAAACTGCACCATGCTGCCACATTGTACCGGTACAAAATCTCATTTGTACCGATACAAACAGGCAACCCGAGAGCTCACAGTGGCTATACCAGATAGCTCGGTGGCTATACCAGATAGCAACCGTTGTCGTACCGGTATAGCAACCGACTTGTACCGCAGCTCACGTAAAAACCTGCTATTTGCAGATTTTCGTGACACACGCTGCTCTCGCGTTCCCACGGGGCCCGTTTAGCGTCTGTTTGGCGCTAACGCGACCCAGGCTTGCCCCGACACTCTCCAGAGCCGTCGACAAGCCTCAGGTGCAATTTCCAGGTCTCTACACACACGGACAGAGTCTCCCCTATATTTGCACGGCGTCGCACAAGTACAGAGTAATATAATACAACCAGGAAACAACCACAAATGAACATACAAACAATCTACAGTTATACATTGACATACACCATTCACCACAGGTTCATTCACATTTGAGTTTAACATAAATCCACAGAAAAACCTTTTAAAACTGTTTTTCACATGAAAATTTTTATCTTTTAAAAACGCTACCACGAGGGGTAGAAAACTTTTCTATTTTACAAAATTCAGAAATTATTTTTATTACATTCATGAAAATCCGCATATTCAAATTAAATAAAAACACTGAACCATATAACTGACTAAGCTATATCAACAGAAATCATAGGAGTAGAAACTAAACCGAATAACCTGGGTCGGAAGCTCTATCGACCGCTACGAAAGTATCTCACGTCTCGTCTCAACTCTCACCACCCACAATACCTGAAAAATGGTGGGGGGGGGGGGTGAGAACATGTAAACATTGTAGGTTATAGGTCTCAAGGATCTAAAAGGTAGTTAACACCTAGAGGGGGGTGAATAGGTGTACAATGGCCAATTAAAGCACTCGTTGTGATTTTAAAGTAAATGCGTAAAAATAAAATCAACACACCAAGATTTTACGTGGGAAAACTCCACCGGAGAGAAAAACCCACTGGACCGATCACACGAACTATCCACTAAGAAGCAAATTGAGTACAAGGTGATTCACCTACGACCCTACCCAATTTTACCGAATCTTTGACGTGGATCTCCTTCGCCGGTCCTCGATCGATCGAACTCCTCCAACCGATCACGCCGCAACTCCTTGCCGCGTCAACGCCCCGAATCCTCAAAGCGTCCACCGAATCCTCGGTCTCTCACGCGATCTCCGCGCCACCCTCCGTCCGAAGTTGTAGAAGAAAAATTTATGGTGATCTTAACAATTAACGCACCATAGACAATGGGGGAACCCTTTTAGTCAATCATCAAGTTGATTCATGAAGGAGTATTCAAAGAGAAAACCTAGAATCAACTCGACGATCAACAAAACAAAACTCGCTTTAAGAATTGAATCATAAAGCTCTAAAACGAGTTTCTAGGATTTTAAGAGGATCTATAATCTAATAATTCTGAGCATATGTATTAATGAACCCCCCATGGTCTATTTATAGTGTTAGAAGACATAGAGATAGAGTAGGATTGAAATCAGCCTAATTTGGAAATTTTTCGTCACCAGAGATCGGACCTTACATGTGGAGACCGGTCTTAGAAGTCCGGACTTGACCCCCTCAACCGGTTCTCTCTTCCGTTAATTTCTTTTGAAATTCACAGAGTCCGGTCATGATCCCTGGAGTCCGGTCCTTACTTGCGTAACAACAATTGTCAGGCTACGGGATCCGGATTTCGCACTCAAGTCCGATTTTGAAATAAGATTTTTCAAAACACAAGCTTCGGGATTCGAACTTAAGCTCCGACTCCGGATTTGATTTAATGTTGCGCAAGAGACAAGCTCTCGGGATCCGGACTTGACCATTAGGTCCGGACCTTGAACACAGTTTTTTCAGATTTGAAATTTAGTCAAATTAAGATTAATCCAAATCTTCTAACTACTAAATCTTAGTATAAAATCACCATAAATTATCTTAGATTCATACCTGGGGTGCTGAGCTTCTCCGCTGAGCCTTGAATTTCTATTTGCATCTTCTTTGTCCAAGTATGCTCCTTACTCCTTCAAGACTCCAATAACTTCACGAAATCCGCCAACTTATAAAATTCTTAACAAACATGTCTCCCCCTCCCAGTGGGTACCGCAAGCCGATGAAGGCGAGTACTCACCGGATCAGGAAGAGATAAACAATAATATGGGTAAGTGAAATACTAGATACAGTAGCAACAATATACATGAGCAAGATGTATAAGAACAACTACCGCTACTGTAAAGAATAACTGAATGCATACCTGCAACAACACTATAGTAGAAAGACAAGTAAATGGAAAGAACTGTAAGTATATATATATATATATATATGCAACCAATGCAACCAATGCTACTATAGACATATGCGTCAACCGGACGTATAGACAAAATATGGAATCGTCGTTTCGTTGGTCCGCACCTCAAGCTCGTGCCACAACTGCTCAACCAGTATATGACTCTCGCATAAGGCACCCGAGTCTGAACGTACATGACCCTCGCATAAAGCACCCGGGTCTCAAAGCATATAACCCTCGCATATAGCACCCAGGTCTCACAGGTTGGCACTCCCAACCACTTTTCCGAAAAAGAACACCCTCTTGCGGTAGCCAAACCGCTGGTGTTCGTGAAATGAGTACGAATAGTGGCGATCAATGCTGATATGCTCAATAGCTAACCGTCGGCAACTAGCCGACAATCACTGCCCCTCAGGACTAACCGACCAATAGGTCATCACACTATAAGGAAGTACAAGAACTGACCACTCAGGTCAACTAGGATGGACAACTCAATATCCTCTCAACTGTATGCAAGTACTGCTTAAGAAAACACAAGAACTGACCACTCAAGTCAACTAGCTAGGATGGAATAACTCTACATCCTACCAAAGGTACACAAGTACTGACTACTCAAGTCAATTAGGATATAGGTACAACGAACAAACGAATAGGTCACTGGAGTGTATCGACAGAATCCAGAAGTACCGTCAGCCACTAGCCGACAATCTTACCCCTCAGGGTACACCGACCTCAACGGTCATCAACGACAGAAGTCAAGGAATCGACCGAATAGATAGCAGATACACGATCCCAGAACCGACCAACCAGGTCACAAGTATAGGATACGAAACTCGGCCAATCAGGTCACAGATGTAACATAGACGAATCAACCAACCAGTCACAGATATCATATGCCGATAAAGTCTACTCTACTCCTACATATGATACTAAACATGGAAACAACCGAGTTGAGTAACTACGGAAATAACATGGGTGCAAGGCTCAATATATATAGGCAAAATAAGCACGAGAGAGCAAGGGTAAGAAACCATCACCGAGTGTGCACCACACTGTACCAACGTCGGATCAAAGTACCCACCTATAAGGATGTCGTGTTTGTCCCCTGACTGCACTGAAAGTCAACCGGACCTAAGGAGGGTCCACCGGGTTAGTGTCTAACCCATATATAACAAACACAAACCATAACCGAACAATCAAACCCACGGAGATCGGTTTCCCAAAACCGACTACCGTAACACGCCGGAAGTTCCGTAAACCGCACCGGGACTCCACCGGGACCTACGAACTGTCCCGGAACGCATCGACTCGTGTCACGAGTCATCCGCTGCCACAAAACACTCCGATTTGGATGTTTTGGCAGCAAACACAAGATAGCCCTATAACACAATTATCGTCGGATAATTATACGAATACGGGTTTCCGGAAGTGTCCATTTCGACACCGGAACTCACAGTCGCTCACCCGTCGTTTTCGAACCCTCAAAACGACGCGGGTGACCAGCCAACAAGGCTCGGTGACACAACAATCAACCACGAGGCACCGTCGGACAATTTTCGAACCGAACCCGCGTTCCGTTGGCGGATTTCACCAAGAAACGCACCGGAAATGCATTTTCGATCTTCGCAAGGGCCTGGGGCCCTGGACAGTCAGTCCAAAGGTTACCTGCAACTCACACATGCTGCCAACAGCAGCAAAAAGGTGCACAATTGCATAAAAACCCACCCAATAATACGAAATCGCATTATTTCATGCGATGCCGGGGGTTTTATGGTCCGACAGCGCAAACCAGGGTCAATCAACCCAATCGAGACACCTTCTGACAGGTCTCGGTGCACCGAAGGCCGTGCTCACACTTCGGAGCACTGCCGTGACTTGTGGGAGACGCGAGAGTGACCCGAAGATCTGAAAACTGCGCGCACAGCACAAAAAGTATGCTTATCTCGCTAACCAGGGGTTCACTGACCCAAATTGAGTGAGCACTGTGATCAGCATCAACTGACGATCACCGTGCTCACCTCCGGAGGCATTGGAATAGCCTCGGATGGCCGGAACAGCACGCGCAAACCGAAATAGCAGCTAAAAAGGCTCAAACAGGAGCGGCATCGCCGAAACAGCGGATTCGGACCTTTCCGACAGAAAATAAGGTGAGCACGATGATCAGCGATGAGTCTAGATCATCGTGCTCCCTTCCGTAAGGATCGGAAAGTTCCAGGAAGCAAAGAACAGCAACCCACTCAAAATAGGCCTTAGTTCGAGCTTGGCCGGAGCAAGCATGCTCCGGCCGGCTTCCGGCGGCGCGACGGCGAGCCCGCGGTTCAGAGGTGGGTGCGGGGAGTGAGAGGAATATGGTGCTCACCACGGATGACGGCGGAGAGCGGCGGAGACGACGGGCAATGATGCCCTAGCCCGCAATCTCCCAGCGAGAAGCTCAAGCTTCAACTCCGGCAACGGCAGCCATCGGGCGGCATAGGTCGGCAGCGGGGGTCCCCCAGGGATCGTCGGAAAGGATTCACGCACCGGCGACGGCGGCGACGGCGCGGCCAAGCATCGGCCGCCCAAGGTGGGCTCGGCCAGATCATGGCCGCAGCGGCGTCCGAGCGCGCGGCGACGATGGCGATCACGCCGTCGGACGCGGAGGTGCCGGCGGTCACGGGGAGGTCGTCGATGAGATTCCGTGCGGCGGCGGCGGCCGAGGTGACGGGGAGGCGCGCGACCAAGCATCGGCCACCCAAGCCGGGCTCGGCCGCATCGTGGCCGCACCGCACCCGAGCACGCGGCGGCGGCGCCCTACGCACGCGTTGGCGACGGCGGCGCTCGGGACGGATCCGACCGTAGCGGGGTTCGCCGGAGGTCGCAGGAGGGCGACACGGCTAGCCCAGGGTCGCGACGACGCGCGGGCTGCGGTCTGACCTAAGCTTGGCCCGATCTACCAAAGGTGGCCGCGGATGTCCATGGTGGCGCCTGAGATGCTGTGGACAGCGACGACCGGCTGGGATCGGCGCCCGAGGTTGGTCTCGGCCAGAGGGAGGACACCTTACTTCGATGGTGGCTTCCCGAGCTCCAAGCCCGAGGAAGGTTGATGAACAGATTGAGAGAGAATGATGGAGGGGTGGCCGGGTTCCTATTTTTCGGCGACCGGGGCACCTGCCGGCGGCCAGGGTGCGAGCATAGGTTGGGCAGGGACCGTATGAGGCTCACTGGCCATCAGTTGTGGAAGAGGAGGGGTCCTAGGGTTCAGGTTTCCCTAAGGGCCACTTTTATGCAAATTGGGATTTTGCACGAAAGTCCCTCGAAACTCAATATTTCATACCGAGACCTTGACAGCGCGTGTATCTTGCGCAAACACACCTCTACGTGTGATCTCTGGCGAAACGGTACATAAAATACTATGTCTTTTGCGAAAATACAATTTTGCCAACATCGACCCCTCCTCGATCAACTCGCAATTTCTACAGATCCATCCGTCTGATTTGTGAACAGATTGCACCAGTGCGATCGGCACGACGGAGACAACAAACTCACGATTTCGTTTCACCTTGATCGGTCGTGGATTCACGACGAAACTCGTTCTCTCTCCAACAGAAGAGACTACGCACAAATACAGATAAAACATGTATTTTTGGATTTCTCGAAATTCGTGCGTCAAACTCAAAATCCGATACGCGCTATTGGATCGCTATGAACGAAGTCCGATACGCGCCAGAAGCCAACTTTACTCCGTGGCTTCCCAAGGAAATCGAAATTACTATTCACTTAAGTCGAAAGTAATAATCGCGTATCTTCTCCATTTTAGCTCATTTTCTCCTGAAACTTGACGAGTGCTTATGTAATTAAATTACACACAGGAGCATCATCAACAGAGAGTCAAATTGTACTGCCAAAAATCTCAGTTCTTACAGCGGTACACGAGGTGCCCATCACCTCGTGGACCGTGTGAGAGAGAGAGAGAGCACGGTTCAAAATCACGGCTCAGAGGCTTCTTTGTGCGCGGTCCACGAGGTGATGGAGAGAGAGAGTGGAAGCATGCGGACCAGTGCTCCCTCTCTTTCATTATAGAAAGAGAGAGAGAGAGAGAGTCCGATTGTGGTACTATCGATAGCATCAAGAATTTAGTACTATCGAGTTTTTCAACGTTAGATTTAACCTTTTGATTATTTTTACCCGTTAGATTATACTATTCAACCAACCACTGACTCAACCCTATAAAGCCCACATCATCCTAACCACACATTTCTCAATCCAATAACTAAAAAGTCAATAACACCAATAGCTTGGTGCTATTGATAGTATTTCAGCCTAGTTATATATATATATATATATATATATATATATATATATATATATATATATATATATATATATATATATATATATATATATATATAGAGAGAGAGAGAGAGAGAGAGAGAGAGAGAGAGAGAGAGAGAGAGAGAGAGAGTTGAGCTAGAATTCTATCGATAGCAAACCCAAGACTTTTGCCACCCATTTGTTTTCGATGACGGAGCCTCCAAATCGATGATCGGCACCGTTGAACATGATCTATACCACTTGAAATATTTAGAAATTAAATTTCAATTCTTTTCGATATTATTTGCCTAATGATCAAAGGGTTTCAAAATTTGTAATTTTAATGGCCGATATGAGACGTTTTCTCGTTTAACGGCGTAAAGATATCCGCATTAATTGAATTTTTGTTAGAAAATTCTTTAAACTATTTAAAACAAGATCTATTCTCTTGATCTTGATTACTAGACCCATATCATCATTTTTTAAGAATATTCATTTTCACTGCTCATTTTTGCGTCCATTCGATAGATAAGAGAACAATATCGAAAATGTATAAAATTTAATTTCTAAATACTTCAAGTGGTATAGATCATATTCATCTACGCTGATCGTCGATTTAAGCTCCATCATCGAAAAATCTATGTCATCGTCGATTTTGAAGCTCCATCATCGAAAACATACGAAGTGCAAAACTCTCTCTGCTCTCTCTCATCTCTCTCTAGCTCTCTCTCTCTCTCTCTCTCTCTCTCTCTCTCTCTCTCTCTCTCTCTCTCTCTCTATATATATATATATATATATATATATATATATATATATATATATATATATATATATATATATATATATATAACTAGAAATACTATCAATAGCACCAAGCAAAAGTGCCTATTGCTTCGTACTATTAATAGCATACTAGGACCCTATATATATATATATATATGGGTCCTACATTATACTATTATGAGTACGATCGCTCTCGTACTCATAAGTTGTTTTCAATGATAGAGCTTCCGAATCGACTATCCACACCCTTAAACGTTATTTACAGTATTTAAAATTTTTTGAAATTAAATTTTATAATTTTTCGGCATCATTTACCTTACGATCAAGAGGTCACAAATTTGACAATTTTTAACGGTAGGTGTGGGATACTTGCTAGTTTAACGGTGTAAAAGAATCGAAATTTGTTGAATTTTTGATAGAAAATTCTATTCACTACATAGATAAAGATCAATAACTTCGATCTTGAATTGAAGGATCCGATCATCATTTTTTAGGACGTCGTTCGATTTTGACCATTCATTTTATGCCGACTTGATGGACTTTATTATGATTTTAAAAATTTACGAAATTTATTTTCTAGAAGTTTCAAATACTCTAGATCATATTTAACGGAGTAGATCGTCGATTAAGCTCGATCATTGAAAACAACTTATGAGTACGAGGCTCCAATACTCATAATAGTATAGTAGCCATGGCCTATATATATATATATATATCATTTTATTTTTTAAATATATTATTGTGTAATATTTTATATATATTTATATTATAAATATTATTTATAAATACATAATAACTTATTTCATAGTATTAAATATATATTATTATATATTATATTATATATTTAGAATTATCTGGAATACAATTAATAGTAAAATACTCTTTTTGCTATCAAGTTTTTAACATTTGGATGAAAAATTGTAGGGGTTATAGTATTTAATCCAATTCTTAGAAATGATAAAAAGAGTTGATCCAAAGGCTAAAAAATTGGTAGCAACAAAGAGATTTTGCTACTAATAGTAGCCCAGTCCAACTCTATATATTTAATTAATTAATGTATAATATATTTTAAATGTTTTTTTATATATATATAATTTTATTATTTAAATATATTATTGTGTAATATTTTATATGAACTATGCTTTGTGTTATTAATAGCACCAAGTCATTGGTGCTACCAAGTTTTTGGCCGTTGGATTGAGAGATGTGCGGTTAGGATGATGTGGGCCCCTTAGGGTTAAGTGAGTGGTTGGGTGAATAGCATGATCTAACGGGTGAAAATCATCAAAGGAGTTGATTTAACTGGAAAACTTGTAGCACGAAGACCTCCGTACAATGATAAGATAAGAGCCTCGAACTCATTTTATTATATATATATATATATATATATATATATATATATATATATATATATATATATATATATATATATATATATATATATATATATATGTATATATATGTATATATATATATACATAATAATTTATTTTATAGTATTTAATATATACTATTAAATATTATAGGCCTTTTTGCATAAAAAATTCACTTATTTTGGGCTTTTGCAAAACCCGCCACCTTTTTCGTTTTTGCGTATTCACCGCTTTTTCAAAGAACCGACCAAAATACCCTTATACCTTTTTCTCTCTTTTTTTTTTTCTCGTTCTTTTTCTATCTCTTCCCAGAGCGGCAGAGACAGAAAGGCCACCCTCTCGGTCCGGTGACGTCGCCTCGCTCTTTCTGGCGACGTCGTCGGCGACGAGCCCGCCTCCCCCACCCTCGCCTCTCCCCGACTCCTCCTTCTCACGCCCGGCCGGCTTTTAAATTGAAAATACAGGAATTTCACTAGAATTTTTTTTTTGAAAACCCGACCCCCAAGGTATGCGATCCGCCACAACATAGAGAGACCATCGTTCCCACGGACGAGTCCTCTCGTATTTGCACTGCCGTCGCACAAGTACAAGAGTATGAGCACAAGTACAAGGAAAGGAATACAGCCATACAACCACAACCAAGTGTACTGATAATTATTCCATTCAACATACACATAATCACACCATTCACCACAGATTTACTCACATTTACTTTTTTTTTATAAACAACAACTAACATTTGAAATGTTTCCTACCCGGAAACTAGTTTTAAAATACTAAGTTACAAAATCCACGAGAAATTATTTTAAAAACTGTTTCCCACAAGGAAACCTTTTCTTTCTTTAAAACGCTACCACGAGGGGTAGAAAATCATTTTTCTTTTCCGAAAATCCATATTACTTTATTACATTCTAAAACCAAATGAAACTCCAATAATCCTCAGTAAAAACAGAACTGAACCAACTAGTATCTAAGTCATGAAAGTAAACTGAGTAAGGAAATAACCGACAAGGGACGGAGCTATGTCGCACGCTAGACACGCTCCTCACCAGGTATCCCATTAGGACCTGCAATCTCACCTGCAACAGAAGGCGGAGGGGTGAGAACATGTAAACATGTCTCCCCTCCCAGTGGGTACCCCAAACTAACGTGGGCGAGGGGTACTCACTAGTCACGGAGCTAAACAAGTAAAGCTGATAGTAGTAGTACAGTAGCGACTAAAGCAGAGTAAAGATATATGTAGAAATGTAAACCAACTGCTACTGTAAGTATGCGTCAACAGGTATAGAAGCTCAAGAATACCCAATCTGAACCAATGCTCTCTTGGTCAGCACTGCAGACCTCAAGCCAATGCCCCTACTACTCTCCAGTGCATATAACCCCTCTTGGGCTCACGGGTCGGCTTCTGCAACCACTTTTCCGGAAAAGAACACCCTCTTGCGGTGGATCAGACGCCTGTGTTCGTGAAATGCGACGAGTACGTATCGGGCGATCAATGTAGACATGCTCAAAGATCATCCATCGGCAACTAGCCGACAATCCTGCCCCCCAGGGCCCATCGACCACATAGGTCATCAAGTAACCAGAAGAACCAACCAGGTACCAAGTACAGAGTGTGACTGACCAAATAGGTCCCAAGTACAGAAAGTGACTGACCAACCAGGTCCCAAGTATGTGAAGTAACTGACCAACCAGGTACCAAGTATAGGGTGTGACTGACCAAATAGGTCCCAAGTACAGAAAGAAACTGACCAACCAGGTCTCCAAGTATGCATATAAGCTGATAATACTACTCTACTCCTACAGGTAGTACTAATCCAAGAAACTACTGAGCAGAGTGATAATAGAAGTAATCTGATGCAAGAGTATATAGTAAGCAAGGTAAAAGCAAGGGGTGAAGGGATCGTCACCAAGCTTGCACCACTGAACCGACGGCAACCTGTGATACCCACCTGTACAACTGTCGCGTCTGTCTCCTGAAGAAGAAACATCAACTGGACCTAAAAGGGGTCCACTGGGTTAGAGTCTAACCCACTAACACAAAATATAAACCCGTACAATTTAAACCCACGGGAGTCGGTTTCCAAACCGATCACCGTAATACGCTAAGTCCCGTAAACCTCACCGGACTCCGTCGGACTCACGAATCGTCCTTAACGCAACGACTCATACCAAGAGTCACCCGCTGCCCCAAACACTATTATTCGGATGTTTTGGCAGCAAACATAAAGTAACACTATAATACAATTATCATCGGATAATTGTACGACTACGGGTTCCCGGAAGTGTCTACTTCGACACCGGAACCCACCGTCGCTCACCCGTCATTTCCGAACCATCGAAATGACGCGAGTGACCAGCCAACAAGGCTCAGCGACCACACAATAGTTCAAGAAGCACCGTCGGTATAATTCCAAACCGAACCCGCGTTCCGTCGGCGGATTTCGCCGAGAAACGCATCGAAAATGCATTTCCGATCTTCGCAATGGCCTGGGACCTTGGACAATCAGTCCCAAGGTTACCCACAACTCACACTTGCTGTCCACAGCAACCACGATAAGCACAATTGCATAAAAGCCGTCCCGAGAATCCAAAATCACATTATTTCATGTGATTTTGGGGCTTTTATGGCCCGACTACGCAAACTAAAAGTCATTCAGCCAAACCGAGACACCCACTGATAGGTCTCGGCGTGCCGGAGGCCGTGCTCACCCTTTGGAGCAATTCCGGACACTGTGGAGTGCGCGGGAGCAACCCGAAATTCAGCGAACTGCGCGCACTGTACGAAAAGCATACTTTTCTCACAAACCAGGAACTTGTTGACCCTAACTAAGGTGAGCGCTGTGATCGTCACTGACAGTCGATCACCGTGCTCCCCTCTGGAGGTATTGGAACAGCCTCGGGTCTCCGGAACAGCGAGCGCAAGCCGTAACAGCAGCCAAATAGGCTCGAAAATGGTCAACATCGCCAAATCAGCGAAACAGAGCTTCTCCGACAGAAACGAAGGTGAGCACGGTGATCAGCGATGTGTCCTGATTATCGTGCTCCCTTCCGTTGGGATCGAGGAGGCCCGGGTGGCTCGTAACAGTGAAGCACCCAACAAATGCCCTATTGCGGGCCTGGCCGGAGCAAGCTAGCTCCGGCCGGCCTCCGGCGGCGCGTGTGGCGGCCAGGGTTGGGTGCGGGGGAGGCAATAAGCATGGTGCTCACCTTGGTTGGTGGCTGGAAGCGGCGACGGCGGCGGTGGAGAGAACCATGCCCGCTCAAAATTCGGCTCGGGTTCGAGGGCGCCGCCACGGCGGCGGCCGCGCAGTCCGGGCGGCGCGCGCATGCAGGAGGCCGAAGAAGGTGAGCTAAGGCGGCGGCGGCACGCGGTTTGCGGTCCAACCCGAGCTCGGCCCGCGCTCGGCCCAGTGGAGGCCACCGTTGACAGAAGGCACGGCGGCGCCAGGCAGGCGCCGATCGGCGGCGACCGATCGGGAGGGTCGCCGGGCTCCGTGGACGGTGGCTCGCCGAGTCAAGAAGAAGACGGTGCGAAGGAAGCGGCCGCAGCTCGCTGCGGCTGGCTCGGCTGGGCGGCCCGCAATGGGTCCAGCGGCGCGCGATAAGCTGAGGACGGCGGCGGCCGGCGGGGAACCTTCCGACGGGACCTAGGCGACGCCGCAAAGGCCCGGAGACTACGTAGCCTCGGCCGACTTTACTCGAGAGAGAAAAGAGAGATAGAGAGAGACGAAAGAAGCGGCGGCGGCGCCGAGACTCGGGCGGCGGCCGAGACTCGGCCGACGGCCGTCGGGGTTGCTCGCCGGCGGCAAGGGTGCGAGCAAGGATAGGGCAGGGCTACTCAGAGGTCCTCTAGGGTTAGCATAGGGGAGAAGGTGGCTAGATCTAGGGTTTCCTGTCAAGAAACCCTAATACACTATATATACTAGTTGCCTAAAATGCAAACTAGTCCTCCAAAACTCCTTATTTGCAACCAAGCCCTTCACAGTGCAAGTAATATGCGCGTACGCACCTCCACGATCGATCTCGCGCGATTCAGCACATAAAATATTGGAACTTTTGCAAAATTACCATTTTGCCCACAACGACCTCTCCTCGATCAATTCGCAATTTCCGCAGATCCGTTCGTCGGATTTACGAACGGATTGCACCAATGCGTTCAGCACGTCGAAGACATCAAACCTGCGATTTTAGTTCGCTTCGATTAATCTCGGATTCACGAAGAAATCCATTCGCTCTCCAATTTGCCGATCGACCCCTTTGCGATCATCTTGCAATATCCTATGATCCGCTCGTCGGATTTGCAAACGGATTGCTCCATCGTGTTCAAAGACATCGAGGGCATCGAAACTACCATTTTGCTTTATCCGGTTTGCCGATTTGCGATTTTAAGCCATCTCGCTTCTCTACTAATCCTCACAATTACACATATACCCATGTGCACTTCACGAAATCATAATTTCGCCTCTGATTCTGACTTCCTTGCTACTTGTAGGGACTCCAAACATTCCTCACGCTACTCTAGGTCACATGCACGGAGTCCGAGGAGTTCCACAATGCAAGAATAGCAGTGGAGAAACCTACTTTTCAATAAAACTCATTTTTCTCGAAAACCATGCATCGGATCAGAAATCCGTTTGTGCCATTGGTTCCAGAATATCTAAACCGGTCGAAATGAGCTATTGGACCACTATGAACGGAGTCCGATACGTACCAAAAGCCAACTCTCCTCTGCGGCTTCACTGAAAAACTGAAGTTACTATTCACTTAAGTCAAACTTCATAATCGCGTATCTTCTCCGTTTGAGCTCATTTTCTCCTGAAACTTGACGAGTGCTTATGTAATTAAATTACACACATAAACATCGTCAACAGAGAGTTTAGTTGCACTGTCAAAAATCTCAGTCTCTACACTCCTACCGCGTCCTCGCCCAGGCCCTCTATCGCCACGGCCAGGCTCGCTCCGCCGCCTCCCTGCTCGACGACAAGCTCCACCGCGGTCTTCTTCTTCCTCATCCTTCTCCGTTGGCGTGCCAATGTGAGACGAAGACAGAGGGATGCGAACTCGGCCCGGAGCCAGCTAGAGTAGCGGGAAAGGACCGCGGAGAGGTGGGCTGCGTCGCCGAGCTGCCCGGCGAGCTCGCGGTTCTCAGCGCAGAGGCGTGTGAGGCGGCTCCAGAGCTCCTCGAGGTGGAAGGAGGAAGAAAAAAAAAGAATAAACTGAGAGAAAGAATAAGAAAGAAAAAAAAAGAGAATAAACGGAGAAAAAGAAGGAAGAAGAAGAGAATAAAAAATGGTGTAAATTTCACCCAAATAGTGCAACGTTTGTAAGGAAGTGAATTTTCAAAATTCGAGAGCTGCACTTTGTCCAGAATCGACTAATTGTTGAGTGGGTATATTTCGGAAAAGCTGAAGATGCCTAAAGCACCAAAAGTGTATTGGAATTGGAGTCCACGAGACCAAAATGCGCAGAATCTGCATTTTGGCAGAATCTGCTCTTGGGGACCAGTCTCTGGCGCGAGAGACCGGTCTCCCTGAGCAACAGGGTCCTTGTGGGGACCGGTCTCCCAGTTGGAGACTGGTTCCCGTACGCGTCCCTTCGAGAGCAACCTCTCGGGGACCGGTCTTGGCTGGAGGGATCGGTCTCCGAGGGACCGGTCTCGGTGGTGGAGACCGGTTCCCGTGCGCGAAAACGAGCTGACAGAGAACTCAGCCGCGGGGGGTGCTCTCGGGGACCGGTCTCCAAATGGAGAGACCGGTCTCCCTGGACAAAAACTGCCCAGACAACCTAGGATGACAGGATCAAAGTTGAGGGCCCTCACTGCAATTGTGCATAACATGTAACTCGATCCGCCAGTCGGGAGATTTCCCTGTGAACCTCTCTCCCTATCTCATTTCTACCCTCACACTCTCTTTTCTCTCCTTCTCTCTCTCTAGAAAGAAAGAAGGAAAGGAGAAGGAGAAAGAAGGAAGAGAGAAGAAGAAGGAGAAGGAGAAGAAGAAAAAGGAGGAAAGCTTGGAGAAGATCTTCTCCACCACCTTTCCCTCTCCCTCTTCATTTCATTGGAGGCTTTCTTAAGGTGAGCTTACTAACCCTAGTTGTAGAACTTGAGGTTTTGGGTTTTGATGCTTAGAAATGGGTCAAATGGAGCCCTAGTAAACTTCTAAAGTGATCAATCCCATGTTTTAGGGATTTGATTGGGTGGGTGTGCTAGTATGCAAACCTAGGGCACCCAAATTGGGAATTTGCTAAATAGAAAGGTTTGATCTCAATTGATCATGTCTAAATTTAATTGCTAGGTGTTTAAACACGTTGGCGAA
The DNA here is from genome assembly GCA_025177825.1 of Aechmea fasciata. Taxonomy (NCBI): domain Eukaryota; kingdom Viridiplantae; phylum Streptophyta; class Magnoliopsida; order Poales; family Bromeliaceae; genus Aechmea; species Aechmea fasciata. Next base: position 811,035 of record CM045923.1, on the reverse strand, counting down.
GACGGATTGACGTTTTGTCGAACGGTTTAAAAGCTAGAGGCAAAAAGAGATCGTCGAGGCTTCGTTTCGACCTAAGTGGTCGAGAAATCGTGGAAGCAAGTGCCGAGGAGTCTTCGAACTCTTTTCTATGTCTTAGAAAATACATGATTTCATCTCTAGCATGTTGCATTGTAGGATTGCATGTTTAGATATTTTCTTATGCTTTCTGATGATAACCTAGTGTACGTGGAATGCTAAGAGAATGGATAGGTGATGATTGGGTCTGGACGTGAATTCTATAGTGCAAGAGAAGGAGATGGACTCGATGGTTATTAGTGACATAGATCGAGTGTCATATAATGTAAAGAACAGGACGAGTTGCATTAAATTAGTGTATTTGACACTAGAAGTCTATGGACTTAGGGATAGGTGAAATCCCAAGAGAAATGGCTCATGAACATTGAATTTAGTAAAGCTAAGCATGTGTGTATGATTATCGGAATATATGAGTTCCGACAGAAATGTTGGCCCTAGTTCGTAGGGTATCCTCACGTGGAGAGGATAGATCAAGCTCACGGTTTGTAATTGGGGTGGTTTAGCCATCCACGTCTTCGAGTATTCCGGAGTGTCGCACGATCGGGACCACGTGGAGGTCCACAGACGATCCCGGGTTTGAGTGGACGTTGAGCCTCCTACCCAAAAAGGGATTTATATGTGAGGCATAGGCAAACCCAAGGGTTTTGCCACAGCTTGGGTAACTGGTAAAATAACAATGTCATTGAACACTTGGTTGTTGAACATAGAGAGAACTTGTTAGCATGATAGTAAACCTTTACTATATGATACATGCATTTATTTCACATAATTATGGGCATAGTAGCATAGATTTCCTACTATCGCATTTACAGTTTTCAGATATCCATATACATATCTAGTTGTTGTTGTTGCTTGTGCCCACTTGGACTTAGTGGGGAGATCGGCGGAGTCGGCGGCCGAGCCCACTGGGAACTATGGAAGATAGTTCTCACCCCACTCTATTTCCAGTGCTAGGTACAGGTTTGTCGGGTGAGGACCGCGGCAAGGGCATCGCGCCCGTCCAGTGAGGATCTGGTAGAGTTGTAGTTTTCCTTTTTGTATTAATATACCTATGTATTTGAGAGAGATTTATGTAGGTGAGGACTTGGAGAGCTATGTATTTTAGATGATCATAGATCCATTTTGAGAAAAAGATGTAAATTGTAAAACTAAAGCAAATGTGATGTAATAGCTAGTAGTCTTTCTTTATTTCACTTGTGTTACTTGCTCTTAGTTGTTGGCACTGTTTGTGCCCGTTGAATGTGCATGTTTAGAATTTAGAATTCCTGGCTAAATTCTCGTGCATATTCCTGTTGTTGAGCCTTGGGCGGGCAGGGGAGGTGCTGTCCGTCCGGCGTCCTCTCGGCATGCTCGAACCGGACCAAATCGGTAGTGGTTTTCGGGGCGGGGGCGTGACAACGTTCGTCTAAAAATGATAGTTTTTGTTATCCCAAATAGTGTAAATTTCACCCAAATAGTGCAACGTTCGCCTAAAGAGTGCAACTCTCATTCCAAAAAGTGTAAATTCTGTCTCAAATAGTGTAAATTTTATATAAAACAGTGTATTGCACTCTTTGAGACAGAACTGCATTGTTTGGATGAAATTTACACCATTTCTCTTTTTTCACCGCGGATGTGGGTTACCCTCTCGCCGCCGCTGCAGCATCTCCATCGTCCGCATCTCAATCCCCTCCCTCTTCTCACCATCACTCTCCTCCTCCTCTCGCCATCGTCTCCTGGCCGCGTTGGCGTCTGCGGCTGCTGCCGGCTGCCGTTCCCGCGGGAGGCCGCAGGCCGCCGTAGCCGTGCGCGTCGTCGGGCCGGCGGCGCGCGACTAGCCCCGAAAAGTGTTGAAAGCAAAATTTGTGATTTAATTGAAACCCAAAATATGGTACTTAAATTAGTGATTTAATTGAGATGAAAGCAAATTTTGTGAAATTAAGTTAGATTTAAGATTCATAGTAGTTATTAATTAATTAAATGGTGGCGGATGGAGCAAAGCATTGAAAGCAACTACTCGTCGTTTCCGACGAGGAGAGCGATGAATCGGGGTTGGGGGTAGGCGCGGGGACCCGCGAAGCCACGCGAGGCAGTGTGGCGAAATGGAGAGCGCGAGGCCGGTCGTGCGCACGCAGCCCGGCCGACGCGCGTAGCTTCGCCGCCGGAGACGATGACGCCAACACCGACGCTATCGGAGACGACGACGCCAACACCGACGGAGATGACGAGCAGAGGAGGAGGAGGGTCGGGAGAGGCCGAGGTCGGGAGGCTCGTCGTCGCCGGAGCGAGCGAGGCGACGTCGCCGGGCGAGATGGTGGCCTTTCTGTCTTCGCCGCTCTGGGAAGAGATGGAAAAAAGAACGAGAGGAAAAAAAGGGAGAGAGAAAATGTATAAGGGTATTTTGGTCATTCTTTGAAAAAGCGGACCGAATACGCAAAAACGAAAAAGATGTTCCGATTTTGCAAAAGCCCAAAATAAGTAGATTTTTTATGCAAAAAGGCCAATATTATATTACATATATATAATACTAATATATGTAATATGATAATTATTATATATCAATAATTATTATATATAGATAATATATATAATATATACAATAAGAAAAAATATATATAATAATTTTTTATTTATAATTTTTTTTTCTTTCAACCAAACAACAAGAAACAAAAACTAATTTTATATTTTTATTTATAAAAATTATATATTTTTATAGTATTATATATAGACTATTACATATATTATATTAAATACTTATCAATTTATTATATTATATAATTTTAATATATTTAATTCATAAATATAAATTATAATAATAATATATATAGTATAATAATTAACATACATTATAAATAAATAATATGTAGAATACATCATAATAATAAAATATACTTTTTTCTTTCAACCATTCAACCAAACAACTATAACTGAAAACTAGCTTTCTTTTCCTACAAACCAAACACTAAACTACGTAAAATTTTTTTTCCACCCAAAACATTTTTCCACCGAAATTTTTTTTTTTTCCAATTTTACGTCAAACCAAATGGCCCCTTATCTAATTAAATAACTATGTAAAATTTGTTTTAAAAAATAAAAAAATGACAATAAATCAACAATGTCAAATAAAGTATGAAAAAGTATTAATTTAAAAAAGAAAAAAGTTTTTTTTTAGAAGAAGATAGCATTCAATTCGTTTTGTTTATTTTTTTAAAAAAATAAATTTAGTTAAAAATATGAATTAATTAGAATTTATATTTGAAGTGTTGGATATTAAATTATTAAATTTTTTTTTATCATTTACGTTAGCGAGGACAGTTAAAAAAAGAAAAAAAGAAAAAAAAAGAGGAGAGAAGTTAGGTGCCGGTATAGTTACAACGTTTCTAGAGTACGTCGTAACGCGACGAAAACGAAATCGGAAAAAAGAACCCAAGCGAGAGATATCGAAACGCCCAAAGTCGTCCCTTCGCCCCGCCCTTTCCCCATCACGCGAACGAAGGAAAAAAACCGAAGAGGAAAAGTTAAACCCTCGAGGCGGGACTTATTATAGGGTTTTACTCTCTCTGTTAGGGTTTGCGCTCGCGATCCGAGGGTTTGTCCATGGGGGCAGCGGCGGCTTGATCGATCTCTAGGGTTTCGGCTCAGGGCCTCCTCCGATCCGAGGGTCGCGGAGGGAGGAGATGCAGACGGAGGCGAGGAGGGTGGGCATGGTGGTGGAGGGCGGGGGCCAGAGGGCCCTCGGGGCCGGTCACGGCGGCGGCGGCGGGGGAGGCGGCGGCGGGGGCGGAGGCGTCGCCGTGGAGGGCGAGGCGTGGCGGTTCTCGAAGGGTCGGCAGCAGCAGCAGCAGCAGCTTCTGCAGCAGCCGCAGATCGGGTCGGTGGCGCACCTCCTCGCCGGAGGGGTCGCCGGAGCCGTTAGCAAGACCTGCACCGCCCCGCTTGCGCGTCTCACCATCCTTTTCCAGGTATCTCTCTCTCTCTCTCTCCCCCTCTCTCTCTCTCTCTCTCTCTCTTTGTTTCTCAGTGTGATCTCAATCTGAAAAAAAAGAAGCTCTTTAAACGTTTTGTTGTCGTTTTAGTTCAAGTTTTACTAGAGTTTTCGTTTTTCATGGGTGGTATTGTATGGAGGCCCCCTCAACTATAGGCCATTTGTAAACAAGGCGCCCAATTTTCTTACTTTTCACTAGCACCCCCTCATCTTGTAGTTGTTTAGATAAAAAAAAAGGACGAAAGAAGACCTGTTTTCCTGAATGGAATTGAGGTTTGGTTCAAAAATCAACGTCTCCATCAGCTATTACTTGTTCATAGTTAACGATATTTGCAGTTCCACTGCAGAAAAAAATGTTCTAAACAGTCAAACTTAACCGGACCATGCTGAATTGAACAAAAACCTCTAATGCAATTGATGGAAATAACCTAAATTAAGAGAATCAAAAGTTGAGAGGTTGCCAGTGAAATGGGGGAAAAAAAAAACAAAAGATGAGGGGTTTATTTCAAAGTGGTCGAGAGGTGATGGGGCCTCTCTATATTTTTGCCTCTTTCATAATTGGTGCATTGGAATTGAGCCAGAGGATGCCAATGGATTACAGATAAATGCTTGCCTTTTTAGAGAATCTTATGGTATCTTACTTGTATAGGTGCAAGGCATGCACTCTGATGTTGCAACCCTAAGAAAGGCTAGCATGTGGTGTGAAGCTTCGCGCATTGTTCGTGAAGAAGGGTTCAGGGCATTTTGGAAGGGGAATTTAGTGACTATTGCACATCGACTACCTTATTCCTCTATTAGTTTTTACACGTACGAACGCTACAAACATGTAAGTTTGAAATTACATCTGAAACGTATTGTATCCATCAGCTTTCATGGTTCCTATTGGTTGTATTGTATGTAAATTTTGATTTTGGGTTTGGTTATTGTATTTTTGTTGCAGTTACTACAATTGGTTCCTGGTCTAGATAGGCATAGAGAGTATGCCAGTGCAGATATATGCGTGAAATTACTTGGTGGCGGTTTGGCAGGAATAACAGCCGCATCTATGACTTATCCATTGGACCTTGTTAGAACTCGTCTAGCTGCTCAGGTAGTTTCAATTCTATACTACATCAAGGGCTAGTTGCTCGGGTAGTTTCAATTCTACACTACATCAAGTGGTATAGAGTTTTTCTATTCTATTGGCTATGATAGTGTAGTGAAAAAGTTTAAATGCATTTTTGCTCTGCCCTTGCTCTTTCCTTTCATTTTTCTCTTCATATAAGATTCTCTTCTTCCATATTCGAGTTCTAGGAATTTGTGCTACAAGAAGGTTTTTTGAGAGGCTTGAACTTTTCCTATTTAGAATTTCTCTAGTGGCCTTTTCTGGCCTCATGCTTGAGTTGAGGCAGTTAAATCATCTTAGAAGTCATGAGTTGAGTGGGGCTTTGTAAGTTGAGGTATGTACATCACGTAAGTTCAGAGTCTTGTGCTAGGTCCAAGATAGTGTATTTTTAAATTATTATATGCCATCAAAGATCACTTGCCTTATCCCTCCCTTCAGTTGGAGTTGGATTTTATTCTTTACCTTGTACTGAGAAGTATGTCTTGCCTATTTTTCATTTCTACAGTGCTCGCTCTTCAAGTAGTTTCCATGTTTCTTTATCCTCTTTACATTTTCATTTTATAATTGGACATGGAGTTGTAGGATGTCTTGCTTAATTTTTAGTGACTTGTATTATTTAAAATTTTGTAGACAAACACTATGTATTACAGAGGCATATCCCATGCACTTTATGCGATTTGCAGAGATGAGGGTGTCAGAGGATTATACAAGGGTCTTGGAGCTACATTGTTGGTAAGTTTACATTGTTTTGTTATGTTTTCATATAGAACACTACAAAATTATCTATTTACATGTAAATTAAAAACGTGCAGTTAAGGTCTCTCATACACACACATATATATATGTATATATATATATATATATACATATACATATATGTATATATATGTACATATATACATATATATACATATATGTATATATATATATATATGTATATATATGTATATATATGTACATATACATATATGTATATATATGTACATATATACATATATATACATATATGTATATGTACATATATATACATATATATACATATATATATATATATATATATATATATATATATATATATATATATATATATATATATATCTATATACATATATATAGAGTCCGGCTATGGTGCTTGTAAAAGCACCAAGCATTTGGTGCTTGTGATTTTTTTACCGTTAGATCTACATCTTTAATCATTTTCATCCGTTAGATTATATTATTTAACCAACCACCCACTTAACCCAAGGGGGCCCACATCATCCTAACCGTACATCTATTAATCTAAGGGCTAAAAACTTACAAGTACCAATGACTTGGTACTTTTAAAAGCATACGAGCTCAATTCTATATATATATACATATGTATATATATATGTATATATATATATATACATGTACATATGTATATATATATATATATATATGTATATATACATGTACATATGTACATATGTATATATACATATATATATGTATATATACATGTACATATGTATATATATGTATATATATATATATACATGTACATATGTATGTACATGTACATGTATATATATATATGTATATATACATATATATATATACATGTACATATATACATATATACATATATATATATACATATGTACATGTACATGTACATATATACATATATACATATACATGTACATGTACATGTACATATATACATATATACATATATACATATACATGTACATGTACATGTACATATATACATATATACATATATATATATATATGTACATGTATATATATATATATACATATGTATATATACATGTACATGTACATGTACATATGTATGTACATGTACATGTACATATGTATATATATATATATGTATATATACACATGTACATGTGTATATATATATATGTATATATACACATGTACATGTGTATATATATATATGTATATATACACATGTACATGTGTATATATACATATGTACATGTATATATACATATGTATATAGAATTAGGCTACTATGCTATTAATAGCACCAAGTCATTGGTGCTACCAAGTTTTTAGCCATTGGATTGAGAGATGTGTGGTTAGGATGATGTGGGCCCCCCAGGGTTAAGTGGGTGGTTGGTTGAATAGTATGATCTAACGGTGAAAATCATTAAAAGGGTGGATCTAACGGTGGAAAAATTGGTAGCACCGAATGCTTCGTGCTTATTGATAGCATAGCCGGACTCTATGTATATATACACATGTACATGTATATATACATATATATATATACATGTACATGTACATGTACATATGTATGTACATGTACATGTACATATGTATATATATATATATATACATATATATATATACATATATATGTACATGTATATATATACATACATGTATATATATATACATATATATATATACATACATGTATATATATATACATATATATATATATAGAGTAGGGCTACTATACTATTATGAGTAGTAGAGCCCTACTACTCATAAGTTGTTTTCGATGATAGAGCTTCCGAATCGACGATCCACTCGTTAAATATGATCTAGAGTATTTAAAACTTTTGGAAAATAAATTTCGTAATATTTCGAAATCATAATAAAGTCCATCAAATGGGCATAAAATGAACGGCCGAAATCGAACGACGTCCTAAAAATAGATGATCGGATCCTTCAATTTAAGATCGGAGTTATTGATCTTTATCTAGGTAGTGAATAGAATTTTCTATCAAAAATTCAACCTATTTCAATTCTTTTACACCGTTAAACTACCAAGTATCCCATACCTACGTTAAAAATTGTCAATTTTGTGAGCTTTTGATCGTAAGGTAAATGATTTCGAAAAATTACGAAATTTATTTTCTAGAAGTTTTAAATACTCTAGATCATATTTAACGAGTGGATCGTCGATTTGGAAGCTCTATCATCGAAAACAACTTATGAGTAGTAGGGCTCTACTCCTAATAATAGTATAGTAGCCCTACTCTATATATATATATATATATATACATGTATGTATATATATATATGTATACATACATGTATGTATATATATATATACATGTACATGTACATGTACACATATGTACATGTACATGTACATGTATATATATATATATATATAAATATATATACATGTACATATGTATATATACATATATAGAGTGCGTACGGGGTGCTTATGGAAGCACGGAGGCCTCCGTGCTTCCACTTTGTTTTCGATGTTCGGACTTTCGAATCGACGATCGGCTCCGCTAGAGTTGATCTAGAGTATTTGAAGTATCTGGAAAATAAATTTCGCGATTTTTCGATATCATTTGCCTAGTCATCGAAGTGGCTCAAAATCAACTAAAATAAAAATCTTACAAAATATGATGATATGACATTAAACTTTTAGATCAAAGTTATTGATCTTGTTTTATATGGTATAAAGAATTTTCTATCAAATTTTCATATAATTTGGATATTTCTACACCGTTAAACTCGCAACCGGCTCACCACGACCAGTAAAATGTGTGATTTTGAGCTCCTTCGACCACTAGGCAAATGATATCGAAAAATCGCAAAATTTATTTTCTAGGTACTTCAAATACTCTAGATCAAGTCTAACGAGCCGATCGTCGATTCGAAAGTCCGAACATCGAAAACAAAGTGGAAGCACGGATGCCTCCGTGCTTATAAAAGCATACCAAAGACAACTCTACATATATATATATATATATATATATATATGTATATATATAGGCCATGGCTACTATACTATTATGAGTATTGGAGTCCTACTACTCATAAGTTGTTACGGATGATGGAGCTTCCGAATCGACGATTCACTCCGTTAAATATGATCTAGAATATTTGAAACTTCTAAAAAATAAATTTTGTAAATTTTCAAAATTATAATAAAGTGCATCAAGCGGTTATAAAATGAACGGTCGAAAATCGAACGATGTTCTAAAAAAGGATGATCGGATCCTTCGATTCAAGATCGGAGTTATTGATCTTTATTTAGGTAGTGAATAGAATTTTCTATCAAAAATTCAACAAATTTCGATTTTTTTACACCGTTAAACTAGCAAGTATCCCATACCGGCCATTAAAAATTGTCAAATTTGTGACCTCTTGATCGTAAGGTAAATGATGTCAAAAAATTATAAAATTTGATTTCTAAAAGTTTTAAATATTGTAAATAACGTTTAACGGTATGGATCGTCGATTCGGAATAAGCTCAATTATCGAAAACGACTTATGAGTACGACGGCAATCGTACTCATAATAATATAGTAGACTATATATATATATATATATATATATATATATATATATATATATATATATATATATATATATGTCTTTAAAATTCTAAACCAATAGAAATTTAATTCGTCTAACATACGTTGAAGTATATAAGAGTAGGGGTGTCAAACGGGCCGGTGGCTCGCGGCCCGCCCAAGACGATAGTGGGCCGGGCTGCACGACACGAGTATCGTAGCGTGCGTGCCCGGCTGCCGGCGTTAAAGCGGGTCGTGCCGGCCTTGCTCCCGGGGCCCGCGGCCGCGCGGCCTGCAAGACGCCCGCACGACACGGGCAAGATTTACTATCAGGCTACTATGTCCAATCTATATCCAATAAACACATGTTCAATGACAATGTTATCTTTTCATTTACCCAATCCGTGGTGAAACCCTTGGATTTGCCTACGCCTCACATCAATATCCCTCAGGATAAGGAAACTCCATGTGCTCTCAAATCCGGGATTGTTTGCGGACATCCATGTTGTCCCGATCGCACGATACTCCGGAGGACTCGACGATATGGATGGTTATACCATCCTAATAACCGACCGTGAGCTTGATCTATCCTCTCCACATGAGGACATCCTACGAACTAGGACCAATAATTCTTTCAGAACTCACCTATTCTGATATTTATGCATAAGTACTTAGCTATACTAAGTTTTTGTTTACGACTCATTTACTAGGGAATCCACCTATCCCTAAGTTCATAAATCTTTAGTGTCAAATACACTACGTTAATGCCACTCGATTTGTTCATTTATCATTTATATGCCACTCGTTATGACACCAATGACCATCAAGTCCATCTCTTTTCTTTAGCACTATAGGATCCAATGTTCTGACCCAATCATTACCTATCCAATTCACCAAGTATTCCATACACACTAGGTTAACATATAGAAAGCATAAGGAAAAAGGCTAAACATGCAATCCTACAATGCATATGCAAGAGATGAGATTTTATGTACATCTAAGACATAATAAGGAACTCGGTTGCTTCGGGATGACACCCCCCACCTTTCGAAGGTTCCCGACGTTGTAGAGGTCCTAAGAAGATGATTCGGCACTTGCTTCCTCGATGTCTCGACCTCCTAGGTCGAAACGAAGCTCAGATGATCTTGTTTTGCCTATAGCTTTTCACCCGTTTGACGAAACGCGATTCCGTCTTCGCCAACGCGTTTAGACACCTATCAATTAGGTTTAGATGCTATCAATTGAGATCAAACCTCATTATTCAACAAAAGCCCCAAATTGGAGCTCTAGGTTTGCACATATAGCAAACTACTCCAAAACCCTAGATTCTAGGATTGATCTATTTAGAAGCATGCTAGAGGTCCATGTGATCCATTTCTAAAACAACAACTCCAAAACCCTAGGTTCTACCATTAGGGTTTATTAGCTTACCTCTTGAGCTAAACCAATGGGACGAAGAGGGAGAGAGCGAGGTGATGGAGATAATCTCCTTCAAGTTCTCCTCTTCCTTTTTTTTCTCCTTCTTCTTCTTCTTCTCTTTCCTTTCTTCTCCATCTCTTTTTCTTCTTTTCTTTCTTTTCCTTCTAGAGAGAGAGAGAGGAAGAGAAATGAGAGAGGAAATGAGAGTGAGTGTGGAAATGAGAGAGGGAGAGAGAGCTCTTTGCTCTCTATACCCTTTACTAATGGCACATTTGCAGCCAAGCCCCTCCACTTTGCTTCTCTCACACTGCCCAGACTGGGCATTTTCGTGCTCGGGGACCGGTCCCTCTACGGGAGGACCGGTCCCCGAGAGGACCGCTAGCGGGTAGAAGCTCTTTGTTAGCGTTTTCGCGTGTGGGGACCGGTCTGTCCCCAAGAGGACCGGTCCCCGAGAGACCGGTCCCTCAATCTGAGACCGGTCCCCGAGAGCTTGCTCTCGCAGGACACTTACGGAAACCGGTTTCTCACTGGGAGACTGGTCCCCCACAGGGACTCCTCATTGCTCGTGGATCGGTCCCTCCCGTCAGGGACCGGTTCCCGACCTCCGGTCAGGGATCGGTTCCCGAGAGCAATCTCGCGCGCAGAGCTCTCTGTCAGCGCACCCCACTTACGGGAACCGGTCCCTCATGCCAGGGACCGGTCCCCGAGAGCAGAATTTGCCAAGTGCAGATTTTTGCACTTTTGCTTTCGTGGACTCCGTTACAATGCACTTTTTGGGTTTTTGACATCTTCGGCTTTTCCGAAGCATACCCGCTCGACAATCAGTCGATTCTAGACGAAATACAACTCTCGGATTTTGAGAATTCACTTCCTTACAATAATATTACCAACAGATTCAAAAATATTGCAATCAGAAGGAGGTATCGAAATATCTAATGGTTATAAGATAGCCATCAAATTACGAACAATCGGATGATCCTAGGAGTTAATTGGCATTATATTATAGGCAAGTGGCATATAATACTATCAGTAGTAAACGGGCTTTGGTGCTATCGATTTGTTTTCAGTGATGGAGTCTCCGAATCGACAATCGACATTATTGAACATAATATATGTCACTTAAAGTATTTAGAATTCAAATTTCAAATCTTTTCGACATCATTGACTCACTGATCAAAGGGTCGAAAAATTTGTAATTTTAATGGTCCAAAAAAGGTGTTTGTTCGTTTAACCATGTAAAAGAATCCAAATCAGTTGTATTTTTGTTAGTAAATTCTATAAACTAGTTAAAATAAGATCTACATTCCTCACCTTGAGTACAAGAATTCTCTCATCACTTTTTGAAGAATATTTGTTAAGCCGTTCATTTTTGTGTCCACATGATGCACAAGAAAACAACATTGAAAAAGAATATGGAATTTGATTTCTAGGTACTTCAATATACGTATGTGTGTGTGTAGAGTTGCGCTAGATGGCAAACGGGCTCCGTTGCTATCAATTTGTTTTCAATGATGGAGCCTCCAAATCGACGATTGACACTGTTGAGCATGATCTACACCACTTGAAATGTTTAGAAATCAAATTTTAGTCTTTTTTGATGTTGTTCTCTTGTGTATTAAGTGGACACAAAAATGAACGGCTATTTCAAAAGGTAATGATAGAATTTCTGAAATCAAGATCAAGAATGTAGATTTTGTTTTAACCAGTTTAAAGAATTATTTTGTTTTTCTTTACATCGTTAAATGAGCAAGCCCCTTATATCAATCATTAAAATTACAAATTTTGCTATCCTTTGATTATTAGGTTAATGATATATATATATATATATATATATATATATATATATATATATATATATATATATATATATATATATATATATATATATATTAAAGGTGTCCAAAATATCCGATATCCCATACCCGACCCGGACCCGAACCGGACCCGATAAAAAATAAATAGTATACGGATAAAAAAAATTATCCATTAAAGTTTCGGGTATGGGTCTGGATATTTTATACCCATACCCGATTTGGACCCTACCTGAACCTAACTTTTAAATGGGCAGGGTCTGGAATAGTTTTTAAATCCGGACCCGGACCCAGACCTGATGAAATACCCGATAGTAAATAAAAAAAAAAACTTTTGAAGTTGAAGGATCAATTTTAATATGACTTATAGATGATGAGTCACTATGTATTTTCATCCTAATGAAACCCTAGCTGTCTCTTTTACTCATTACTTTTTTTTAATTTTTTTACTCTTTGTTTTCTACTCCTTTTTTTCATTTCATTTCCGCCAACAATATTTCATTATCAACAATATAGTTTGTCTGTTGACTATTTAATAAAGTTTATAAAAAAAATATATTTATATGGATATCCGTACCCGATCTAGACCCGATCCATATCCGGTCTTGAACGGGTAGTCACTACCCAGACCCGCTCAAATAGACCCGATGTGTATATTAGTAACTTTTAGTACTCAGATCCGGACCCGGCCCGAAGTTAAATGGGTAGGGTATATATATTTTTGTAACCATTTCTTTTTAGTGCACGGGTACAGATATTAATTACCGGACCGACCCGGTCCACGGACATCTTTAATATATATATATAGAATTAGGCTACTATACTATCTATAGTACCGGAGCTCCAGTACTATAGTCTCATTTTCGATCTTAGGATGTTCAAATCAACGATCCTCACCGTTAAATATGATCTAGGGTATATAAAGTTCTTAGAAGTAAAATTTTAATTTTTTTTGACATTGTTTACTTAGTAAGTTAATCATGTCAAAATGAAAGGTTGAAATTGAACCATCTTTAAAATTTGAGGATAAAACTTTTAAATTCAAGATCAAGGGTGTTGATCTTGATTTAGGTAGTTTAAATCATTTTCTATCAAAATTTGAATAAATTTAGATTCTTTTGCATCGTTAAACTACAAACTCGCCATACTAGCCATTGAAAATTTTGAAATGATTTGATCATAAAGTAAACTATTTCTAAAAAGTATAAAATTTTATTCCTAAAAACTTCAAATATGCTAGATCAGTTTTAATGGTATGGATCATTGATTTGAATATTGTAAGGTTGAAAACGAGACTATAGTACCAAAGCTCCGGTACTATAGATAGTATAGGAGCCTAACTTTACATATATATATATATATATATATATATATATATATATATATATATATATATATATATATATATATATAGTAGGGCTACTATACTATTATGAGTAGTAGAGCACTACTACTCATAAGTTGTTTTCGATGATAGAGCTTCCGAATCGACGATCCACTCCGTTAAATATGATCTAGAGTATTTAAAACTTCTAGAAAATAAATTTCGTAATTTTTCAAAATCATTTACCTTACGATCAAAAGCTCACAAAATTGACAATTTTTAACGGCCGATATGGGATACTTGGTAGTTTAACGGTGTAAAAGAATTGAAAAAGGTTGAATTTTTGATAGAAAATTCTATTCACTACCTAGATAAAGATCAATAACTCCGATCTTAAATTGAAGGATCCGATCATCTATTTTTAGGACATCGTTCGATTTCGGCCGTTCATTTTATACCCATTTGATGGACTTTATTATGATTTTGAAAAATTACGAAATTTATTTTCTAGAAGTTTTAAATACTCTAGATCATATTTAACGGAGTGGATCGTCGATTCGGAAGCTCTATCATCGAAAACAACTTATGAGTAGTAGGGCTCTACTACTCATAATAGTATAGTAGCCCTACTCTATATATATATAGTTGAGCTAGAATACTCTCGATAGTAAACGGGACATTTTACTATCGAGTTGTTTTCGATGATAGAGCTTCCAAATTGACGATCTCTTAAATATGATCTAAACCATTTAAACTACCTAGAAATCAAATTTCACGCACTTTCGATATTGTTCTTTTATCCATCTAGTAAACAGAAAATGAATGGTTGAAAATGAATATTCTTTAAAAAATGATGATAGGAGTCTTGTAATCAAGATTAAGAGTATAGATCTTGTTTTAAATAGTTTAAAGAATTTTCTAACAAAAATTCAATTGATTTGAATATCTTTATACCGTTAAACGAGAAAACGTCTCTTATACACCATTAAAATTACAAATTTTGAAACCCTTTGATCATTAGGCAAATGATGTCGAAAATATTTGAAATTTGATTTCTAAACACTTTAAGTGGTATAGATCATGTTCAACGGAGCCGATCGTCAATTTGGAAGCTCTATCGAAAACAACTCGATAGTAAAATGCCCCGTTTACTATCGAGAGTATTCTAGCTCAACTCTCTCTCTCTATATATATAGGGTAGGGCTACTATACTCTTATTAGTATAGAGCCCTTCTTACTCATAAGTTGTTTTCGATGTTGGGCTTTTCGAATCGACGATCCACACTGTTAAAAATGATCTAGAGTATTTGAAACTTCTAAAAATAAATTTCATAATTTTTCAAAATCATTATAAAGTCCATCAAGCGGGTCTAAAATGAACAGTTAAAATCGAATGACATCTTAAAATTGGATGATCAGATCCTTCAATTTAAGATCGAAATTGTTGATATTTATTTAAGTAGTGAATAGAATTTTTTTTATCAAAAATTCAACCTATTCCGATTCTTTTTCACCATTAAACTACTAAATATTTTATACCAGCCGTTAAAAATTGTCAATTTTGTGAGCTTTTGATCGTAAGGTAAATGATATCGAAAAATTATAAAATTTGATTTCTAGATGTTTTAAATTCTCTAGATAATCTTTAACGGTATGGATCGTCGATTCAGAAGCTCTATCATCGAAAACTTATGAGTACGAAGGAGATCGTACTCATAAGAGTATAGTAGCTGGACTCTATATACATATACATATACATATATGTGCGCGTGCGCGCGCACGCGCGTGTGGGCTAGAATATTATTAATAGCACAAAGGCCTCCGTGCTATCACATTATTTTCAATAATGGGCCATCCGAATTGACGATTGATTCTGGTAGACATGATTTATGTTATTGGGAGTATGTAGGAATCAATTTTCATGATTTTCGACCTCTTTTACCTATAGAACAAATACTCTCAAAATGAATGAGTGAAAATAAAATTCATATAAGAAACAATGATAAAAGAGTTAAATTTCAAATTAGAGGTACTGATCTTCCTTTAACTGTGCAAAGAATTTTCTATCAAAATTTCACTTTGTTTGGATTGTTCTATATTGTTAAATTTACAAATGCATCATATTCTCTATTAAATTATCAATTTTGAGGCCTTTTGATTAGCAGTCGAATGGTGGTGAAAAAAAAGAAAAAGAAATTTGGTTTCTAGATTCTTCGAATAGCATATGTCATATCTAATGGAACTAATTGTCGATTCGGATATCCTATCATTATAAACAATTTGGTAGCACAAAGACTTTTGTGCTATTAATAGTATACAAGCTGAACTCATATAGAACTGGGTTCATATATAACCGAGCTAGAATATTGTTGATAGCACGGAGGCCTATACTTTACAAAATTGCCCGTTTTGACAAACTTCTTTTAATTGACAACCTACTTGCTCCCCTAAAACTGGATGACTCACCAACTTTGCATAAAGGCTATTTTTGGAACAAACATAGATTATTTTGTAGAGATATGTATGTTGCTGCATGGTTAGCCGGTGACAATTGTAATTTGCAGGGAGTTGGCCCTAGTATAGCAATCAGCTTTTCTGTCTATGAGACCTTGAGATCCCATTGGCAAGCAAAAAGGTGATTATGATTATTTTTTCTTGTACATCATTTGAATCTATATCAAGTATCAATTGTTCCATGTCGTGCTTCCACTTTTAATACCTTTGTTTGGACTCTTTGGTCATCAGGCCACATGATTCGGCTGTCTTAGTCAGTTTGGCTTGTGGAAGTCTCTCAGGCATTGCATCGTCGACTGGTAAGGCATCCAACTGCAGATATGTTGTTGAGGTTTTTTATAGTTATTCAAAAGCTGCTTCTTGAGAAGTTAATGATTGATTTCCTACCACTGATAAGACTATCTTGAAAAATGTTGACTGATGTGGGATGTTGATTTCCTACCACTCGAGATGCATTTACTGCATGCTTCTCTGATGGCGGTTTATGCCACCATCTAAGAGCATCCAAGAATGGAAGCTCTAAAGCGCTTTTGAATTTTGTGGACTTCCCAAAACATCAGAGTGGGTTCATTCGGACAAATTGTCAAACTAGGCCTAACTATGGTTATTTAAATAATTTTGCTGTTGCCGCAATTCAATTGGCAGATTTGCTATTGGATGCCATCTCGTTTCCCTCTATGTTGTCAGGAATATGTCTGTTCAAATGTACAGATGCTTTACCCGGCCATAATTTCCATTGAAATGAGTACCTGAACTTTAAATTTTTTTTATTTTACCTTCCGCCTTCGTAGTTTTGTGATTTCAGAACATTCTGTCAATTTCTATTACAGCTTTAACAGTTTCAATAGGCAAAGTCACAAAGTGTTTCCTCGAGGAATTGAATATTCCATTTGGTAGCAGACTTGTTAGTTTTAGAAGTCAAAAATATTGTTAACTCAACTGACAGCACGGTAGTTAACATCAAATGAACATTTAGTAGTAAAATCAAACTTTTACAATGTAGTGATCCAATTCAAATGTGCTATAGTTCAGTTAAGTTTTGTAATGCACCTCGCAAATGTTAAAAAATGGCATCTTTGGTACTGCCGACTGATTCGATTAATCATTGCAGTTACATTTCCAATAGACCTCGTGAGACGGCGAAAGCAGTTGGAGGGGGCAGCTGGGCGGGCCCGAGTCTACAACTCGGGCATAATTGGGACATTCAGGCACATTGTCCGCACTGAGGGCTTCAGAGGCTTGTACAGAGGTATACTGCCCGAGTACTACAAAGTCGTACCGAGCGTTGGCATCGTCTTCATGACCTATGAGACTTTGAAGTCCTTCCTCTCGAGCACAACTCCACTTGACTCATGACTAGCCTGCTACAGGCCTTCTTTACGAGTTCGTAACTTAGATCTTTGAACACTGGTAATGATACCTGAGGATGAGTTTCCATACAATGTTTTTGGTAGTAGAGATAGTAGAGAGCGTTTATGTATCTGCGGAATTAGATGGTGGTGAGTTTGGCAATTTGTTCGATGAATCTACTCAACCTGTATAGATACGTTGTTGTTACGTAGGTGGTGTCTGAGTCGTACATTTCCAATTTTGACGCTCATGTTGTCTTCTTTGTCATGTGTTTTCCAACTTTGATTTTTAGAGGAGAGGGAAACAAAAGAGGATTTCTTTCTTGTTTTTTATGCTGGTTAATTTGAACCTGATGATGCTACTTAATTAGTCTTTCTATTTGTAAATATTTTAGTGCCTGGGAACTTATCATTACTGTTCAATTTTTTTTCCCCTTAGTTATTATAGCTGGCTGTGTCGGTATTTGATAATTAAGACCAGCATCCAGTTTGGTCAAATCCGCATTCACAGCCCGTTGATGCTTGAGCTGTATATGCGTAGCTTGCAGGTTCGGCCAGTCATCGAATTGCATAAACATCTTACTGCATGGTCAAACAGGCACCGACCTAGTTAAAAAGTTTGAGTGATGTCGCAGATATATATAATATTACTAATAAAATTTAGTTAAATTTTTTAGGGTAAATTTTAAATTTCATTCCTGTGTTT